>JANXJC010000031.1:23937935-23979963 GCA_027564655.1 Leptodon cayanensis
CAGAATGGGGCCCAACACCGAGCCCTGGGGAACGCCACTTGTGACCCGCCACCAACTGGATTTCACCCCATTCACCAGAACCCTCTGGGCTTGCCCATCCAGCCAGTTTTTCACCCTCTGGGCTCGCCCATCCAGCCGGTTTTTTACCCGGGTAGCTTGCATTTAATGGGATAAAAAAATCCAAACAACAAACTATGAACGAAACCAGTTCTATCCTCAAAATATGGATGAAATACATGGGAAAAGGTTTGCAATCAGCTTTCTCAGGATGGAGAAATATGAACACGAAGTCAACAACCTGCAGAAACACATGAAAGCAGTAGCATGATGCAATCCAAACTCAAGTGCACCTGCTAATCACTTCACCAAGACAGGCTGGGGTCTGCCACAACATATCCCATGGGTGACCACTGGCTCCATATGGCAGTGGCCAATCCGCATTTAGCTTGCCCTTGGCTCAGCACCTGTGCCCAGCATCACCTACTGGGGCATGTGGTTGTGTATGGGGTCTCAGAACAGGTGGCACAAACCTGAACATTGGTCACATCCCAAATTTACCTCCAGTCATGCAACACCTGCAAGAACAGGTGAGGAACATGTGGCTGCTGTGAGCGGAGAACCTGGGTACTTGTGCACCCCTCTGGTTTATCTGTCATTCCAAAAAGTCCACAAAGCCACAGGCTTTATAGCAACCACTGCCACAGCCACTCCAGAGCTCTCACCCTACGCTTGGCATGGCTTTCTAAAGAGCTACAGTAGCTTGCTCAGTGTATCACATCAGACACTGTTTTGCCTAGCTTTCATCCTGTGGTTGAAACACTTGCTCAGTAAGAGACTGGCAAGGATATTCTGTTATACTGACCTGCTTTCCCCTACACCTTCCAGGAAGATGAGAAATATGCATGTGGTTCCTGACCCCCCACCACCATCAAGCACTGAATATGAATTAGACCTTTTCATACAAACAAAGTTTCTACATTGCACTTGTGGTAATTCAGCTGTAAATGTCTTAAAGGATTCAGCCTGATGGTAGAAACAAAAGTACAACAGCTGGGGCAATAGATATACCTGCTGCCATATGAATACCTCATGATCAGGCCACACTTTTCTGCATATTTTCCTGTCATATCAGGGGGAAATAATAAAGCAGAGCTTCTGCTAACATCACAACTCACTAGAAATGAGACTACAATTAGTGTGGGAGTCCTCCTCTCCTGAGGGGAAACTGGCTCTGAAAGGAAATCTGGGAATAGGCCAAAGATATGTTAGGGTAGTATATCATGGGACAAGAAAGTGGACGTCTTTCCAACACATTCATTACCCTATTCTGTCTTATTCAGAAAAGGTAAAGAGAGCTGTCTATCTCTAATCAATACCATACCTCTCACTGGCTTGAACAGATTGGATTATATTTAGAATTTCTGTATGGAGCCCACGCTATCTTTCTTCAGACTGCTCCGAACACCATCCCCTGTATCAACAAGCAACAGGTCAATTGCAAGCATAGGGGACATGATAAACCTCTTCGCCTAGCATGCCTGGCAGGGCTCCAGGTGAATCATACACTAAACATGATAGTGCTTTGTTCTCGGGAGTCTGTGACCACAAAGCTCGAGGGAAGAACATTATCAGCTTAACAAGAGATACTTGTCACTGATGAGGCTGCTGCTAGAATTTTTAGGTCCCATTGTCAAGTACTTTTCCTTTCAAATGAAGCACAAAGTATTAAAACATACATCAAAGAGTTGACTTTTTTCCATCCCTCACTTTAAACAATGTCCAAATCCTGCTTCTCTTTTCCTGGAATTGCTGTGTTTCTAACCTGGTCCATACCTGGTCCTTACTTGTTTTATTGACTTGTTTTATCTTCTCATTAGGACTCAAGGGAGAAATCAAATTGAACTGATGGCTAACCCCCTCAGAGGTGTTGTTAGTGGTATGAAGTGAAATGGTTTTCCACAAGAGAGACCTTATTATAGAGAAGGCACAAAAAAGTGTGACCGTCACTGCTGGACAAAATGAGCTAGAATCAGGGACAGTTGTTTTAATGCTGTGAAAACAGGACAGGCTGCTTTCAGTCCTTCTTTCACTAACAAAGGTATGCCAAGGGGCTCACAGAGAAATAGATATGTGAGTTCTCCAACAGGATATTGATTGGCACTGCTTAACTGGTCTGAATTTGTAGAGCAGAAGGGGAAGCCACATCCTGCAGACGTGTACATCAGTAGGTGTTTCATTCTCCATTCTTCCTGCTTCCGGGAGGCACAACAACTCCCATGCTTTCCCTGGTGGGCTCAGGGGAACTATCAATGAAAACCCAATGCCTTAGAATTTACTTTCACTGAATTCAATTTGTTTCCTCACTTGGGGAACCTAATTCCCTGCACAGGTGAGTGTCCTTCAGGAGGTAGGAGACCCTCAAGTGTCTTAACTCCTCCTGCAGGCAGTATTTTCCAATCAACTATCTATTTCCTTCTTCAGGACTGGAAATCATTGGCTGTATATGCAGCATTGGCCAGTCCAATAGTTTCTGAGTAGTCACTCACATTATATTCCCCTGCACCCGCAGTATTATCCCATATAGTATATAATGCAGAGCATGTCCAGTCCAATAGCCTTTATACACGTTGCAGTTCAATGTTGGCTTACCCTCAGCAAGACTCTGTGGTAGGCATTTTTGTGGTATACAACCACAACTTTATTTCTAGCCTGTGAAAGGAGTTAGGGCTTTGTGGGCTAGCAGAGGAGAAGATAAATGTGATCTATCAAAATGGTAGTGAAAAAAATGTTGACAACTTACAGGAGCCTTCATACATGATTGTTCCAAATTAGTAAACAAATTGACTTATAATAATTTAGATAACAATATCCACCTGCTTTCATGACTATGGTCTATGTCACTATTGAAGGTCATGCTGAAGTTTATGTTAAGCTTTGCCATAGTCAAAATACATTGCCTTCATTACATGAAAGTTATAAATACACTGCTGTTTTTCATAAGTTTCCAGGAATCACCAGTCCACAGCACCGCACACAGAATGATCTCGTATCTTTCTTTCTCAGAGAATGAAGCCAAAACACTTTATGTCATATTCTGGACATAATATTAACCTCATATAAATATAAACCTTATATTTAGTGCATAACTGCAAGTCACAGGAGGTCTCCAGAAGCACTGCCTCAAGTGAAGGAATGCAAAACCAGCAAGGGCCAAGGAGCTCGAGTACAGCTAGCTTATAGCACACCTTTGAAAATTCAGATGGGATTGACAGCCCCTAAAGTTTATAGGAAGATGTGATTATAACTTATCAACAAGACCCAAAGTCTTGCTGAGTCCAAGATTCAGGATTAAGGATTTAGTGGGTCTGAATAACGGTCTGCATTGCTCAGTGTTCTATTAGAGAACAGTAACCTTAAGTAGATGCCTGGAGGAGGCAAAAGTCCACATATGTATGATATTTCTCCCTAATATTTCTAGAGCATCTTCACGTAGCTCAGGAAATCCCTGTATTTCTATGTACTTTTCACAGTTTCTATGTGTTTTCAGTGGATTTCTTTTCTGTGATTTGTCCATTTTCCTCCTGAACCCATCTACAATTTTAAAAAACACATTCTTCTATGACAGGGACATCCACGAACATGCTGCTCACTGCACAAAGATTTATCTCCTTTCATTTTAAACCACATTTGTTTTAGCTTCATAAAACACACTGAAATTAAAAATGGCTTCATAGCAATGCTCCTATACCTGATGAAGTTTTCTAAATATTACTTCATCTATTTATAATCTTAAATTTTGTTTTTCCATGTTATAAAAATTATCAAAGCCATAGGTTTATTTAAAATATATTTTTAAAGTATCTCCCTCACTGGATTTTTTTTTCAGTCTCAATTCCTGTGTTTCTAAGAGGACTCTAAGCTGATAGAAACACCTGAAAAGAGAGAGCTTTGATCCTTAGAGTCCCAAACACTAAACATAGTTAATATTGCAACCACAAGAATGATACTTCAGTCACCTAAGTGACTCATACTGCTTTTTCTAAAGACATGAATGATTTGAATACACTGTTGGCTGAGCTTTAAATTGATCAGCTTGTGGAGTATGTATGTACACAGGAGAAACATTATCTGTTGGAATAATATGACTGAAAGGGAAGGAGTGAAACTGTACAGATTTACATACGATGAATACCTGATTTATGCACAGTACTTGGATCAAAACCTGCTTTGATTTTCAGCCCAGACAGGAAATTGATTTGCATCAGTATAACATAAGTTGGAATTTGACTCTATTTGTTTTCTGCTGCAAAATTTCAACACTCATTCACCACAATGCTGCACTGGGTATACTTAATAATGATGTTGCAAAATGATTTTTAAATGCTACAAATACAAAAGCTAATGTTTTACCCTCACTTTGCACTCATGTACTCACATAAGAGATTCCATAATGCAAAGTGCATCCCTGAATCTAGCCCTTTCAGCTAATTATTTTGTTGTTGTTGTTTTGCTTTTACTGCATTATTCCTTTAATAAAAACCAGAATTTTAGTAAATGAAATATGCTGTGAGAATGTTTTCAGATTCTAATTTGGTAGCAGATGTTAACATGGATATTTTAAAAATCCATAAAATGGTATCAAACAGCATCTTCTTTCTATTTACATTTCTAATATGATGGAACATTTGTTTTGGTAGCTGAAACTAACCATTAATATTCGGGACTTAGAATCCTACAGCCTGAGTTCACAGTACAGTAGTGATCAATCAACCCTATGTTGTCTTGTTCGAGGCAGCGATGACTTTTTAAACGTAGAGATGTATGTACAATGTAGACCTGATATTTTGTTAAAATTTCTAGATTCACAGAAATAACTATTAGGATAACAGATCCCCATCTTCTTGGATCTTGCATTATAGATGTAGTAGGGCTACAACTCTCTTTCTCTCTTAGATGTAAACTCAAAGAAAACTCCAAGAAATAAGGCTTCACCAGTTTTCCACTAAATCATATATACTTTCTTCCCTTTAATTAATCTCTGCAAAGTAACTAAAAGCAGCCATTGGAGACTAACAGACAAAGTACTGTCAGCTGTGAATGATAAGTCCCTGGTGTTGTTATCTTCATTTTAGGGAAAAAAAGATGATTTTGCGCCCATTGGCTGAGCACTGGTGGTGTGGGTCATGTTTTCAAGCTTTCCTTTGCAAGTCATATTCACTAGAAGCTTAACAAAAGTAAAGAAGTCAAATTAGTGCAGTTAGATTGTCTAAGCTTTTGACCTTTTAGTAAACTATCAATGTTATAAGGCTAAAGATAAAACAATGAAGTTAACCACATTGCCAATATTAAGCATCATAAGTCAGCAGACGAACAACCAAAGCATCACTCTCCACATATGAAGACTATAGCCTGCTGTCTCTCCTCCCCTAGTACAATCCACAACAGTATTTTTGAGTCTGGGTACTCTAGCATACATCTATGTTCCTTAAGTTCCTTAATTAAAAAAGCCATTTTCTGGCCTTAGTTGGGACCTTCCCTTGGATACTATCACTTCCTCTTTGAAAGGCTGATTTTCATTCCCATCTATTTTAACCTCACTACTGGCCCAGGTATTAGATGATGCTTTGGGGAAAGACCATTCTGTATTAACTTGTTGCAGGAAACTTCTGGAAATCTGCTCCTCAGAATTGTCTTACGTGAGACCAGGGATGGGATGAATGTTGGGAGTCCTATGTTCCTAAAACATAGTGATGGGACTAGGACTCTGAGCCAGGGCTTTGGCCACTTCCTTATAACGACCACTGCATAAATGCCTAAAATGTGTATTCATATTCTCTGGAATTCCACAGTCTTTCTTTGTACTCCCTCCTTTTCTCTATTTCCCCTTTGGTTTCTTCACCTGCCTCATGCTGTACTGTAGCAGCTTCTCTCCCCAAAACATCGCTTGCTCCTCCCAGGGAAGGAACAATCAACAGCTCCCACTGAGAGGTATCATCTCAGCCAGTGCACAAGGATGGGACTAGGGGAAAGAGGCAGAGTTCCCCCTGTTCCCAGTCAGTCCCTCTCGTATAACATGCAGCAAGCAAAGCAACAACACAGACTTTGTCCAACACAGATGTATAGCTCTGCAGTTCCAAATGATATTCCTTGCCTGCCCTCTCTGCTGAGGCCTCTGCACAAAGAGTTGTTCTTTCAAATACAGATTCATCAATATTTATCAGCTAGGCTACTGCCAAAGCAAATCTTGAAAAAAAGTTTAGCCAGATGCTCCAATTGCCTTGTTAGCAGTGAGCTCAAACACACAGCTGTTCAAAAACTAAAAGGTATTTTCAGCAAGGCTATGATTTAGGCAGCACTATCTTAAGGGACTTCTAAGCTCATGAGAAGCAAGATTTATGTACATAACACAAGGGATTTGCAAAGATAACACATAAATCTATTAGGAAGTAACGATAGCTTTGGCACACATAGCCAATAATGCAATGCTGTAAAAGCTGAGTACCAGGGACCACAGTATAAGCATTTTGACTGGAGGGAGCTCACTGCATGGAGAGAAGGGGAAAAAGTATAAATCAACCGGCAGTTATTCCATGATCTGCTTGAAGACACATATGTACCAAGATGCGATAAAATTTCTTTTCTTCATTTTCAGCTAGCAAGGTTTTATTTCAATCTCATACAACATTGTGTGGTAATTAAGTTGAAGTAGAGACTAGCACATCTAGTTGGCAGAAACAGATTATTTGTTTGGAAGATGCATTCACAAAATCAATATGAATCCATTTGGGAAAGTGGAGTAATTTAGAGAAATATCCACTATCCTCATTTCAGTTCTGCCTGTTTACTGAAAACACTGTGTGGAAAGAATTAGAAAAGCAGTGTACTCTAAACACCTACATTTAAGAACTTGCCAGACAAAAGATTGTGTAGTTATTATCAAGTAAATTTTTGCCTGGGTTCAATAATTTCCTTCCCTTATACCAAGAAAGACTTTCAAGCAGTTTAAGCATATAATACTTCACATGGAATGCTGTCATAAATCCTTTGATGAGTTAAAGTTTATTCTTTAAACTTAGATTATATTCCTCCAAGTTTAACACTCTTTTGGGGGACATCTGACTTCAAGTTTGATACCTACTTCGTCCTAGAAGTTTTCAGAACTGTGACTTACATAAACAAGACCTTTGCAAGAGCCATACATTTACAAATACAAATTAGCATTGAGTAAAGCTTCAGTTGGTATATGTAAATATGCTCTTTCACTAGGCATGTTGCTTGCCATTAGACTGAGGTCCGACCTCATATTCTGTAGGGCACACAAGGATAAAGGCACAGCTTTACCATCATAAAAACCAAATCTGTGTATTGGCAAGCCTATCGCTCAGAAAAATTTGGCCACACAAGGCATGGACACACAGCTGAACTTGTGTGAAGTCAGCCTGATCACACAAAACTTGAAGCTTTCAGTCGGCTTTACATCAGCTGCAGGAGAACTGGCACTTGGTCTACTATAATAAAGCCTGCTAACCAATCAGTTAACCTATTAGATTTTTTTAAAGAAAACTAAATTAGCAGAGTGAGCTCAAATTAAGTCACGTGCTTTACAGCATGTGGCCACAGTATTTTGATCCTGGCTGGAAGCCCTCAGATAGGATTTATTGCATGTCAAGCTATGGCTTAACTCTGATGTTTCACAATAACCTGTCTTCAGCTGTGAAGTCAGCTTAAGAAGTCCCCATTTTGACAGCTCTACCCTTTGCCTCTTATCCCTCTCCCTTCCCTGGTTGTGCACCCAGACAACTGCACTGAGTGGCCATCGTATAAATTTAGCTAGTGACCTGACCTGACCACTGAACTAAAAGTAACCTGTTCTGCTAAGTCAGTTATTTTTCACAGGGATCTGTGAGCCAGTTCACTCTGCAGACCTTAACAGCTATAGTGAGAAAACCCACACCACAGAAGGGCAATTGGGGCAAACAGTCAGAGTGTATTTCTCACTTTGCCCGCAGAAGACATTTAATCCTTTGACAGTCAGTCCCTATTTGCTAGCACAATACAGCAATAAGCAGCCATGGTCATAAAGCAGACTTCCAGCGTGAGGTTTCCGTGACTATAGGAGGGCTCTTCTCTACATAGGCTTAAAAGTCACCCACCTGATTGCAATGCTGTCTAGTTTTTGTTATTTCAAGGAATTCTTCAACCTATCATGTGTTTGGTTTTATGGGAAGCTCATCCCATTTGGGTTCAGTTAGGATAACAGGAATCCACCAGGGGTAATGTAAAGGCTCAGGAACTCCCCAGTGCATAAGCATGCATCTTACCTTCTTCCTTGTAGCAGCATAATCCTCTTGATCTGGTTTTTGACTACATACCTCCTATGGTATTGACATACATTCCCTAATCAAGTAGATGCTGGAGCTATGACTTTTAGCTGTTTGCTACCACTCCTATGTCAGAGGGTACCACCCACTGCAAAACTGGCTGGAGGGACCATGATAGGAGGTTTCAGCTGCTTTTTTTTGGACAGTTTAAACTAGCCAAGCAGAGCATGTAGTGAAAGGGCATAGAGAAAGAGTTAATGTTCATTCACACATTTTGCATGAACTCATATAAATGACTACAGCAGGAAAGGAACCAGCTTTTTTCTTTTAGGGTTGAAAACCTAGAGTTCGAAAGTTTCAGGCTACTCTGATGTGCACTTCCTGTGTTCAAGTGAGCATGGAGACTCAGAAGCAAGGATATATGGGGAAGACAAATCCCCTTGGATCTATCCTTCAGCTATGTACACTTTGCATAGTGTTTCAGCTCTCAGGACAACCTAGCCCTTGACAAAGTTACACACTGATCTGAAGACTGAGAAGTTTTCCTTCACTGCTTCTAAAACTGCATGTATCAGATGTGCAGTGAAGCAATGGTAATAAGCTGTACATTTGTTCAGGTCCTCATCCCATATGGGCAGTAAATGAAACAATTCCTTCAGTCCCATCAGTAAGAGAGAAAGGATGCGAAAAGTAACTTATGTACTCTTCAAGAGTTGTCTGAGCTGTGACCTATTCTCTTACTATTCTGTCTTGCAACTGGTAAATAAACCAAAGCCTTCCTAACCAGTTAACATTGCATTATATTCTGTGTATTCTGCTCAACTTATTCTGTACCCTTTGTGGATGAAGTGCCTAAAATAGGATGTTCCACCTGTGGAATCTCAAAGTGAACCTGAACATCTTTGTTCTGAAATAGTGTTTTTACCTTCCTGTTTCTTGTGGTTGTGGTGGATCTTGCGGAGCTTCTTTTCATCTGAACAATGTTTTGGTTTAGTCCTATTAATATTAGCTTGACATCCCGAGTTTCTTCCATTGTCAATACACTCTGATTCTTTACTTAACAATGTATAATCAATATAATTTTGAAAATTTCATTTGATTTAGTTTTAGTATTTATAAAGCAGTATTAGTAATGTAGCTGATCTCAAATTATTCAGCTCCTGTACACAGTTAACTATATGACAGTTGAAAGGACCTGCCATGGGAATTAAGTTTATGTTCTCAGCTTACACATACCTGACTTTTCCATCAGATAGTCCTCTGATTATTCTAATAAATGAGATACGTGCTATTGTCCTAAATGAAAACAAATAACCCCCTCACCAAGTTAAGAAGTGAAGTTGGCTTTGTCCTTTGGCAAAAGATGCCTAGCAGGATCAAATGGATACACCAGCAGGATATGGATTAAGAGAAACCTAAGCTGCACAGTAATTTTGACAAGGTAAAGACAGTGGAATTAAATCCAGGATGGTTTTGACCAAGTACATTGTTCACATATTCTTTAGTTCTTTCAGAGTTCCACTCAGTAGTAGCAAAGGTCAGTGGAGTAGATACTCGGTTGAGCCCAGAATATAGGGCCTGACGCTTCATTTGATGCTTGTCTCTCCTACTGCTCTGTGAGGTGACCACAGGCTACTCTCTTATCTTTCCATGACTCAGCTCTCCTACCATCACCTCCATTTTGAAAAGATCACCTCCTTTTTATTTTAAGATTTATGGATATTCCACGTGCATGCACCTTGAATTTTGACCTTCATTTCTGCTTGATTGCTTTTAATTTACTGTGCCACTGAAGTACAACTACTTTATTGTTAAAATAGAGTGCCTTTTTATTCCCCCATAAAGAACGGGATCATGAATAGTACCTGGGTTCCTCGGTGGAGTTTCAGTGGGTTTTCTATAAAATAAGACCCAAGAGTAATGTAAGGCTAATTTTCTTATTAATTCAGAATGATTCTTTTTGTATATTAAAACAAGAGTTGCTACCACATAAAAATACTACCAACAGAAAAGTAATCTATGGCTTATTCAGAGATTAGCAAAAACTAAGTCACTAGTGTTCAAAAATTACAAGTGAAACTCAAGATAAATGTAGGGTTATGGTTTAAAAGTCATGGATAGTTTGGTTAGGATTGCTGGGACTTTAAGAAAAACTCTACTCCCATTATGTAGTAAGCCACTCTGAGCTACGTAACGTGATGGGCTTGTGGATGAGGAAGGTGTGCTTAAAAAAAGAAGAAAGGCAGGACTTTGCTTGGGGGAAGAGGTAATAGACTTGCACATGGTTTAGATGGTTCAAAGTGGGTGATAAAAAGCCTAGATGAGAAAAGGAAGAGAAAAAGAAGAGAGTAAAATTATAGGAGTTATAGGCCGTCTTCACCTTACACAGATGCTGTGCAAAGCAATTAATTATCAGCAAAGTAGTCCACAGAGAACTTTTATGAAAAACTGCACATGAAGCCTCTTTTTCTTGTACTGCAAAATTACTTATACAGAAAATAAATGTCATTTCTACTGGGCCACTCAGAAAGAAACTAAATGAGCAGGGTTCCTTCTATTTTCATTGCTAAAGTAAAATAGATAATCATCTTGCATTCTGCTTTTAAATAGAAACATAGCAGTAAACACATCTGAAAAATAAAGAAATTGCCTTAAAGTGCTTCAAAAATATATTCTGATTAACCCATGGGTTAAATGTAAAAGACATCTACTTTAATTGTAAACAAATCAGTGTATCAAAATAGATAAAGCCTGAAAATCAATACCAGGAAACACCTTGGAATGAGTTGATCACAAGAAATGATAATATCTAAATGGATCTGCCATATTTAATGCAGCATTGATCAATATGTAACTTGAATCACTTGTAATAATCATGATTTTGCTCTAAATGTTAAGCTTGGCCAGTGCTTAATTAATTCACCCTATATCTGTACTATTTTTGCCTGTGGCTTCCTTATATATAAGGCAAAAACTCCATCATACTATAGGGACACTGGAAACCTAATCCTTTGTTTCCAAACTTGGTTATCTATTATAAAGAACAGAGCCACGTGATCTTATAAAGTATGACTACTATAAAGTTTCTAAAGCTGGATTTAAATATGTAATTAAAATTCAAATTTTCTAAGCTAAACACCTGAAAAAGAGGACACTGGACCTTATTCTTCTAAAGATTTATAGGGATAGCCGTACTGAGCAAAGAAGAAATGTTCAGAGAACCCATTAGTTGGTACCAAATGGGACAGGGATCTTCATCTAGTGCAGATACTATCCAGAGACACATGCTTCCCTAAGCATACTGCCACGTCGCTATAGTCTTGGACTGACTTAGCAGCTATGGCTCAGTGCTCTACTGATTCAACTATATTACTTCTGACTCTGCTGCAAGATGGAGATACTCTCACCTCCTTTCATTTTAATTTCTGTCAAATTGCCAGCCCCTTCTTTGGTCTATGAAATTGTTATCCTCATCTCTGTCAAAAGACAGTGAAACTAGGACTTGTGGGAATCAGCAATAACATTGACAAATGGCAGGATACAGAAATTCTTACAATTGAAACATGGTAAGATTCCCTGAAAATCTAAGTAAATGGTGCAAAAGTAAGCAATATGTGGACCTATTGGGGTTCACCATATTTATGCTAGAGCTCATGTAACTCATTGAGCCAGGGAGTCAAGAATTTGTCCTCTTTTTTAAAAATAGAGTGTCTTTCTGCTTAAATCATTAACATTGCATAGAACATGCTATTCTAATCAGCTTTGATAGAATGCAAATAAAATATGCAATTTCCTATTCTCTTCCTCATATTCCACCAATACTGATTTGCTAATTCACTCTGGTGGAATACCAGGTGTCCCATTGAGTAAAAATGTTTTTAGTCATAAGTTGAATGAAAAGTTCAATTTCCCATTACGACTTTTCCCATCATTTTTATAGTATCATATTTTCCTTTATGCTGTTCTTTCCCATAGTGTGCTTATGCAATAACCCATCTGCAATGCATAACTGACATGCAAGGTGTTTCATTAGAGCGTGCCTTAGTTATGATATCTTTGCTTAATAAACAGAAATGCCTTATTTTCTCGGCTGCTTTACTGATACTGATTACTTCCTTATTAGTTACAATTTATGGAAAATACAATCTCCTGTAACCCTCTTGCAGGAGATACCAATCCTGTGACATCAGCACTGAAAAACTACTAGATACTATACAGTAAAAGGTATAGTAACCAGTGATTATACTCCCTTCCAGACTATTAGATAGCCATTTCTTGTTACAGGCTCATGTGGTCTCTGGTTGAGTCCTGAGGTTCCTCTGTATGAATTTTCTGTTTCCCTCCCCTGTCCCTCTCCAGAACAGCTTCCCCTATATACACAGCGTTGTTACCAGGTTAGCCAGGCTTTGAGATACCTTTTTTTTTTTTTTTTTTCCTTTGCAGTAAAACTGTGCAGAGGAAAACTGTCACAAAGTCAAGAACAGCCAAAATAAGCTGTTGATTTCTGCATCTTGTTCTTGCTGTGTTGCAACCACACTGTGTGAAGGAAAGAGATAGATTTTAAATGAGGAACTCCAACACTTTTCTTTGAGCTAGAGATGCCTAAGACTTTAGTTAATATTTTTGTTCACTTTGCAGTTTGTCAGCCTGAAAAGAATGGCTTGGGCTCTCAAGCTGAACTTGTTACATTTACAGAAAACCAACAAGGAACGTGAAGTGCAGAAAGAGCCACAAGAGTGCCACTTAGCACTCCTGTACCCTCTTCCCCTTCTACAGGTGTGCTAGGTATCACAAAGACCAAAACCTTATTACAAACTTAAATTTAATACGAAAAGTGGGGATATATAAGATATCTGCCATCGTCAAAGGTTGTAAGAATACAGTAATATGAATTCTATTCAGTGAAAGTATTTCACATTCCTAGGAAGTAACCCTTGATCTTTTATGCCACATGGGACAACAAATCCTCAGACCATGTTTTTTGACCCAAATTCTTGTGAAAACTTCTCTTACAGTGAATTCACGGGTTGAAGAACAGTGGAGAAACAGGGCCACTGCCTGTGACCCTGCAGATGCCGCCTGTTATCTATAGGACTGGAAAAGTGTTTTCATAGCTACAATGTAATTTTATGGTGGAAGGAGACCTGGCTACTCAGGTTTCCATTAGAAGGGAATGCTAGATGGATAGTCATGGAGTGGGCAAACACAGGTTTCCCAGGATACATGGACACTAGGTTGTCTGGCTCCATCACATACCTGCCCTACAGAATACATGAGTTATCAATCTTCTGGATGTCTTCCAACACACAGTTTGCCCCTTCCTTTCACTAACAGGGAAGAAAAAACCAACAAACTTAACCATGCTGTCACTACTCTGTGTCCAATATTTTTTGTTTCTTTTTAGGCATCTTGGTGGCTGAAAACTTCCTTTCCATTCCTCTACAACTTCTTAGACAGAAATGTCAATAGAAATCTGTGTTTATTTTTAAAGATGCTTTATTGATCTCTGCTCAGGCAGTTCTAAGAAACGATTTAAGAGACAGCTGAAAATGGTGCAACAAGCTGGAAAATGGCATCACAATGGCCCTTTTGGCCTGCCCTTTACTGCCCACCACGCAGCCAACATAAGAGAAACAAGGGAGACAGAGGATACAATCCCAGGGTTCTTCACCCAAATCATATATGCAGTCCAAAGACAACAACCTGCCTCTTCTGTTGTTCAGCATGAGGCATTTTGCTAAGTATATTTCAACATGAGAAGTATCTCAAGAGATTGAAAACACACATCACCATCTTGCTCTGTGAATCCAAGTACCTTACTCTTGCATCTGTAGGGGTGAATGAATGGCATTTCCAGCATTTTTCCCCGTGGAAAGAAGACAAAAGACACATTAGAAGTCTAATGACAATACAAGCAAGCTGCAAGCTGAGGAGTGTGTATAAAAATGAGTCAGGTTAGTAGTCACTTTGGGCAGCATCATTCCCATGGACTATCAAGCACTAAATGATAAAAAAAACATGATCAGGAAAGAGTTCTGCTCCTACATTACGGGTTATTACAATTCACTCATTAGAAAAGCTCTTTAATACTAGCGAAGCCTATTGAAATTTACACAATTTATTATTCTTCTTATTATTAACATTATAATCATCATTCTTATTATTACTGTCTTGCAATATTGGCTATCTGGCTTGTCTTGCTTATCCCTAATAATTAGCAAAGTGACCTGGTTTCTACTTCATACAAACCAAGTGCCAAAGAGCCGTGACAATCAATTTCTGAAGTGACTAAGTGGCAAAATTGCACAGCAAGCGCATATGCTGAAATTGTGATGATTTGTAGAGCTTTGTAAATCACACAGCTAAAAAAAAAAAACAAAAACAAAAAAACAAACCCAGAAAAAGAGACTAACAATCCATCAGTTTTTCCATCAACTTAAGATGAGGAACTCAGATTTGACCTACAGCATGTCTGAATTTACAGACTTCTTCCTATAACTAACTAAAATTTTGCAAGCACAAAGTGATAAATGCATTCAGAACAAGAGAATGCATTGGTTTCTGTTTTAAAAAGTTTATGGTGTCAGAGGCTGCCTTTCAGGTGAGAGGTCAAAGAAGTAGGCTGATTACCTCAAGAAAATTTAGTTAACAAAAAATGTTTGTCATTAAATGAGGTCATTCATTATATGAGAGCAGCAAACTGTTTCAGAGGTCAACAGTTGAAAGAAACTGGCTGAACAATTAAAAGCACTTAAAAGTCCTTTGGGGCCAGTTAGAGTTCATTATATTTTTGTTTCAGATGTTGTTTACTTTGGCATATTAAGCTATCCAGAATACTCCAGTAGCTTGAGAGTATGCTGTAGCAACCCTAACACCTTAGTTCTTGTCTGATCTACAGGGGGACTGATGGTACTGCACATGGTAGTGCTTCAGAAATGGTACCTTCAGAGCAGCAAATATCTACTCCCTGTCTTTGAGTACTGCTCATCTTAAACAGTTCTGGATGAAGCAACTACTATTGCATTGGAGAGGATAGAGGTTACTATGCCAAATCCAGCTAACACTTTCACTTATAATACATTCTTGCAACCTGCTCTTGACAGTGATGTTACCATTTATGGTTTGCTGCAGTGTTTCAGTATGTGAAAAGAACACAACCTCTGGGTGAAACATTCTGCTGTTCTTCTGGAAATCCATTTCAGAGTCAAAATCACCCTTTCCCTAACAGGATTCATACCATACAAGACAGCATTCTACCCAACTCCATCCCATTGTGCAGGTACTGCCCTGTTGTGCTGCTTTGGCACATCTTCCCAGGCTCAGACCTTGGCTAGAACAAAAAACTTGTAAATGACCCCATCCAAGGCAAACATGCAGAAGGAGACCTTACTTCCTGCATTTAAGAAACTGTATTTTCTGCAGTCTTCACAATTTATCAGTATTAATGTACTATTGCAGGTGTCATGTCACGTGTTTTTGTCAGTCATTATCATAACTTGTTTGTTAGGGAGGCTCAGTTCATAATTTTGGAAGCCTGATGCTGAAAAGACCTACTGTGGGATTAGGGTTAATTTAATACCGATTGTGGAAAAAAAGTGGGTCTTTAATACTTCTTATGTTAAGTCAAATTTTGCTCATCACTAAAGATTTTCTCTGCGTAAAGGAGAAAATAATCACCTGATTGAGCAAAGAGCAGACCAGCGTCACAGAGAGGAGGGAATAGATGCATGGGACCGGAATATGCCAGTGAATTTCAGCTAGCGTGAAGCAGATGAGGAAATCAGTGCAACAGAGCAGAGTGGAGGACCGGAGCAAAACAGCCACCCTGTTACCTCAGGAAACAGGTGGCTCTTTAGAAAGAATGAGAAAAGACATAAATGATCTTCAGGAAAGAAGAAATATAGGGAACAGGTGTAACTGCAACAAAAAATACAGAAGTGGAATTGTAAATAGAGTAAAAGCTGGTAAGAACTATGAGCTGGGAGATAAGAAACTTGTTTTTTGTACAGGAGACTAACAGCTAATAACAGGTCTGTTAACAGAAAAGTTATGAACAGAAAAGGTTTAGCAGAAGAAAAGTTTGTCAATGAGTTTAGTTGGAACACAGGGAACCAGAAGTTCAGTGATTTGCATTACTACTTCTTGTAGAACCTTTAATTCTGTATATATAAATATACAGAAAAACCTACTGGTCAGATCTCAGGTGGAAGGACATTTTAACATGGTGGCCATATCAATATGTACAGAACTTGAAATAATGTCTAACACCTATTAGTTTGTCTAAGAAATTAAAAATCATTATTACTTATGAAGGATCTATAGCATTTATCCTGGGATAACATAGAATTAAAAAGGCCTCTCCTCTTGTCAGTGAAATCGATGCTAACTAAGCATCATGTATCAAATCACTAACCTAATACTGAAGTGAAAAAAACCTCCTTCATTTTAACTTCAATAAAAACGGGATTGAGGAAAGAAAACTTGCAAATGGAAAGAATAGTTGCCAGGGAAATAATTACCATCACAATGCTTCTGAAATAACATTGTAAACAAAGTACGTATAAAAAATAGAAGCCGAGATCTTTAGCTCTTGGAAGCGAAGTTGATTTACACCACCTGAGAATCTGGCACCAACTGTAAGAGGACAATCGGTCTCTTTCTTCCAAACACTGAATAGTTCTTACTACAATACTATTATATTATAATATGACTAGGAAATGCTGCAAATGGATCTAATTATTATTATAATCCTAACATTATAATCTTGAAGTCCTTGTCAAATGTTATTTCCAAGACATAGAAAGATGTCCTACAGGCAGGAGAATTAAAATAAATAGATTAAATAATTTCCTACTGGCGAGATATCCTAAAAAGCTAATAAGTTTAGATTCCAGATTGGATTCTGTAGCAAAGATATTTGATTTGCTTGTCAAAATTTAAAGAACTTACAGTGCTCCATCAATCATTATGTATAGGATAGGTTAATAAGAAAAAATCAAACTCAACAATTACAATTCAGAAAAAATTTTGGCAATGTGTATTAACTAGGGGTCAAGTAGGATTGTGCCTTTAGTCTAATGTTTCCAGTGATCTTGGATGTATGTCTAGTTAGTACTAGTCCATGTGCTCTACTGTTTCAGATACACAATAACAGTTCTGTTTAAAAAGAATGGTGTCTTGCACATCCAGTGAACGCTGAAATCCTCCAAAATTTGTATGACTGGATCTTATTTGCAATTACTTGAGTGATAAGTATTGAACCCAAGACAGACAAAATAAGTGAATCATTGTCTGCACCAATAGGATTCTTCCAACCCCATCAGCTTGCTTTCCCCTGATTTTAGAAAACCATCCCAATAATTCTTCATGAAGCATCCACTCCTTATGTAAGCAAAGGTTCAGAATTGTTTCAGCTGTGAAGGGATCTTATGGTTTGAAATATATCACACTGGAAACAAGACCAGTCATTTAATTTGACCTTTGTGATGTTTGAATAGTTTCCAGATGACTTCCAGACGACAACAGTGCCTCCTTGGAAGTAATTCTTGCCTGATTAAGGGAATCAAGTTATTTAAAAAAAAAAAGGGTCTCCAAGTGCATAAATATTATCAGTCAGGTCAGTGATGTTCCAGTATGAGCCAATGTCCCTTATCTTAAATTATGTTGATAGTGCTGCCATATGTTACACTTAAAAGCTTTCAAACTGAAACAGAAGGAATATTCTATTAGCAAATAACGTCTACTAGTGTACCATCCGCACTTCTGCTTGTGGGGTCTGACAAAAAATCACCTTTGATATCCTTTATCTTACAGCTGTCTAGAGAGAATTGTGCGTGGTGGTTCTAAATAGACAGCGGTTCCTGTGGAATCTGTTCCCTTCCCTGCAGGACACCTCTCCCTCTGACGGGCAATGTTGTGGGTTTGGCTAGGATAGAGTTAATTTTCACAAGAAGCTGGGAGGTGACACAACCAGGATAGTTCACCCGAACTAGCCAAGGATTTCAGCTGCCATCCAGGCAAGCATGTTTTTACCTGGCTGCTCCAATGCTGGGAAAACGGGGCCAGTAGCTTGGAATTAGAGAGTAGGGAAGC
Organism: Leptodon cayanensis; assembly: GCA_027564655.1. NCBI lineage: Eukaryota > Metazoa > Chordata > Aves > Accipitriformes > Accipitridae > Leptodon > Leptodon cayanensis. The sequence continues at coordinate 23,956,349 of JANXJC010000031.1, forward strand.
CAAGCAGCTGGGATCCTTGTCCAGGGAAGGGGGCATTGACAAGGCAATTGGAAAAAAGACACAAGCTCTCAGCCTCTGGAGGTGAATTCTGTCAGGTGTGAAGGAAAGGTCCCCCTTCAAAGGACATATCACCCAGGCAAGTGGACCACCATGGAGAGAGGTATCCAGTGCCTGAGGGAATTAGCTGTGCTGGAGGTCATTTATAATGATCTGGATAACAAGCAGTTACCCACAGGTTCAGATAAAATCCAATGCACACAACCCATGTGGCTGAAGTTTCTATGAAGTGCAACACTGTTGTATGCCAACTCATTGGCAGTAACGTCCTGGAAAGAAGGTGAGGGACACCAATGCACAACGTACCCTAATGCCATCAAGTTATAAAGGGGCAGAACCCCTCTGTGTTTCTGGAGTGACGGAGGGATCCCAACAGTCAACTGTATTGGAAGATGAAGTAAGCCTAACTGGGAAAGAATGGTAGAAAAACCCCATTATGACTCGCTCAGAGGCCCCATGCATCCTTGGCAAAGACTATCTCAGGAGAGGGTATTTTAAGGACCCAAAAGGGTACAGGTGGGCTTTTGATAGAGCTGCCTTGGAGATGGAGGAAACTGAATTGTTGTTACCTTGCCTGGTCTCTCTCAAGACCCTTCGGTTGTGGGGCTGCTGAGGGTCGAAGAACAACAGGTGCTAATTGCTACCACATCAGTGCACTGGCGTCAATATTGCACAAACCGAGACTCCCTGATTCACACCCATACGCTGATTCATCAACTGGGGAGCCAAGGGGTGATCAGCAAAACTCACTCACGGTTTAACAGTCCCATATGGCCAGTGCGAAAATCTAAAGGGGAGTGGAGACTAATGGTAGCCTATCGTGGCCTGAATGAAGTCACACCACCACTGAATGCTGCTGTGCTGGATATGCTAGAACTTTAATACGAACTGGAGTCAAAGGCAGCCAAGTGGTGCACCGCAAATGATATTGCTAATGCCTTTTTCTCAATCCCTCTGGCAGCGGAGTGCAGGCCACAGTTTGCTTTCACTTGGAGGGGCGTCCAGTGGAACAGGGTGAAGCTCCAGAACACCTGCAATACATTGATAACATCATTGTATGAGGCAACAAAGCAGAAGTTTTTGCGAAAGGGAAGAAAATAGTTCAAATCCTTCTGAAGGGAGGTTTTGCCATAAAACAAAGGTCAAGGGACCTGCACAGGAGATCCAGTTTTTAGGAATAAAATAGAAAGATAGAGACCATCAGATCCCAATGAAATTGATCACCAAAACAGCAGCTATGTCTCCAGCAACTAGCAAAAAGGAAACACAAGCTTTCTTAGGCATTGTGGGTTTTTGAGGTATGCATATTCTAGATTACAGTCTCTGTCAAGTGACCTGGAAGAAGAACGATTTTAACAACAACAAGACTTTGAACAAATTAAACAGGAGATTGTTCATGCAGTAGCCCTTGGGCCACTCCAGGCAGGACAAGATGTTAGAAATGTGCTCTACACCACAGCTGGGGAGAATGGCCCTACCTGGGGTCTCCGGCAAAAAGCACCAGGGGAGACCCGAGGCCGACCCCTGGGGTTTTGGAGTCAGCGATACAGAGGATCCGAGGTTCGTTATGCTCCAACCGACAAAGAGATATTGGCAGCGTATGAAGGAGCTCGAAAGTGCCTCGGAAGCGGTTGGTACTGAAACACAGCTCCTCTTAGCACCCCGACTGCTGGTGTTGGGCTGGATGTTCAAAGGGAAGGTCTCCTCTACACATCATGCAACTGATGCCCTGTGGAGTAAGTGGGTCACACTGATCACACAATGTGCTCACATAGGAAACCCTAGTCACTCAGGAATTTTGGAAGTGATCATGGACTGGCCAGAAGGCAAAGATTTCAGAATATTACCAGAGGAGGAGGTGATGCATGCTGAAGAGGCCCCACTTATAATAAACTGCCAGAAAATGAGAAGCAATATGCCCTTTTCACTGATGGGTCCTGTTGCATTGGGGAAAGCATCGGAGGTAGAAGGCTGCTGTATGGAGTCCTATATGAAAAGTTGCAGAGACTGCTGAAGGAGAAGGTGAATTGAGACAGTTTGCAGAGGTGAAAGCCATCCAGCTGGCTTTAGACATTGCTGATAGAGGAAAATGGCCAGTGCTCTATCTCTACACTGATTCATGGATGGTGGCAAATGCTCCGAGGGGGTGGTTGCAGCAATGGAACCAGAGCAACTGGCAGCACAGAGGCAAACTCATTTGGGCTGCCTCATTGTGGCAAGATATTGCTGCCTGGCTAGAGAAGCTGGTTGTAAAAGTACATCATGTAGATGCCCATGTACCTAAGTGTCAGGCCACTGAAGAACATCAAAACAACCAGCAGATGGATCAGGCTGCTAAGACTGAAGTGGCTCAGATGGATCTGGACTGGCAACATAAGGGTGAATTATTTATGGCTTGGTGGGCCCATGACACTTCAGGCCATCAAGGAAGAGACGCAATATATAAACGGGCTCGTGATTGAGGGGTGGACTTGACCATGGACATTATTGCACAGGTTATCCATGAACGTGAAACATGTGCTGCGATCAAGCAGGCCAAACAGTTAAAGCCCCTATGGGATGGAGGACAATGGGTGAAATACAAATATGGGGAGGTTTGGCAGGTTGACTATATCACAGTACTATGAACCTGCCAAGGCAAGTGCCATGTGCTTACAATGGTGGAAGCAATCACTGGATGGCTGGAAACATACCCTGTGTCCCACACCACTGCCCAGAACACTATCCTGGGCCTTGAAAAGCAAGTTTTATGGCAACACGGCACCCCACCCCAGAAAGAACTGAATCATACAACAGGACTCATTTCCGAAACAACCTCATAGACACCTGGGCCAAAGAGCATGCCATTGAGTGCGTATATCACATCCCCTATCATGGACCAGCCTCTGGGAAAATCAAACAATACAATGGACTGCTAAAAACTACACTGAGAGCAATGGGGGGTGGGACCTTCAAATTTTGGGGTACACATTTAGCAGAAGGCACCTGGTTAGTTAACCCTAGAAGATCTACCAATTGAGCTGGCCCTGCTCAATCAAAACTTCCACGTACTGTAGAAAGGGATAAAGTCCCTGTAGTGCACATGAAGAATATCTTAGGGAACATAGTCTGGGTTAGTCCTGTCTTGGACAAAGACAAACCCATCTGCGGGATTGAGCTTTTGCTCAAGGACCTGGGTGCACTTGGTGGGTGATGTGGAAGGATGGGGCAGTTCGGTGTGTACCTCAAGGGGATTTATTTTGGGTGAGAATAGCCAGTGAATTAAATTGTATGATGTTAATTGCTAAATAACACCACCACTGTATGTCATTGCTACTACAGTTGCTATATGCCATATCAATGGTTTTACAGTAAGAATCACCTAAATTACTGAAGGATGCACTTCGATGAAACTGACCAAAGTGCAGCGGTGATGGAACTTCAGCTGGCTTCAGCAACTGGCACCCAGCAACTTCCTCAAGATTGACGTCTTCAACCTGCAGATTGTGGGCATGGGCTGCGCCAAATACACCAGCCACGAGCTCCGGATGCAGCATGCAACAATCCAATATCACACACCATCTCTCCTGCCCTGAAAGACTGTAACAACAGCTCGAGCACTGAAGTCATGGGTTAAATGAACTCAGCGGACACGTTAGAGGGATGGCCTATAGACTAAGGGAAAGATATCTGTGTATATTTATATATATACCAAAGACAGGAAAAGTGGTGGTGATTAATTGGAAAGTGTAGGATCTGGGCATGACATAGATGGTATAGAATAAGGGGTGAATAATGTCCTGGGTTCGGCTATGATAGAGTTCATTTTCACAAGCAGCTGGGGGGGGACACAGCCAGGATAGCTGATCTGAACTAGCCGAGGGGATATTCGATACCATATGATGTCATGCTCAGTATATAAACTGTGGGAGCTGGCTGGGCGAGGTGGAGGGATTGTGGCTCGAGAATGGGCTGGGCATCAGGTTCTGGATGGTGAGCAATTGCATTGTGCATCACCCACTTTATATATTCTGTTATTAGTATTATTGTTGTTATTATTTCCTCTCTTCTTGTCTTATCCTATTAAACTGTGCTTATCTCAACCCACAAATTCTTACCTTTTTCTTCTGATTCTGCTCCCCATCCCACCAGGGTGGAGGAGTGAGCGAGTGGCCACATGGTGCTTAGCTGCTGGCTGGGCCTAAACCATGACAGGGAAGAAAAAAAAACCACCCAATTGTCTCTGTGCCATTGGGAAAGCAATATGGTGAAAGAGTGGATGAAGAGTGGTAGTGGGAGCTATGAAGTTTGATCATGTCAGCTGTGAAGTCATGCACAACCACCACAGATCTTGTCAGAGTGAGGATATTGTCTTTTCTTATCTACAGTGACTTAATGCTTCTGTGCATGCTAGGCATTTTTTCAGCTCTATAGAGCTACAGAAACTACCCCTGTTCAGTGCATAAAACCCCTCTTGCCCAGAGGCAAACAATTCTTTGGACATGAACCATCTCACATCTGAAGTCCTGAAGACAGATCTTGCATTTGTAAATGACCAGATATAATTCCATACCATAAGCTCCTCCTGAGCAACCAGCAATCCTAGAGCAAGATCCTTTCAAGATCTGCAGCTGGCTCCATTCCTCTCCACAACTCCTAGCTAGTGTTATGGTCACTGATATTGTTAGGAATGCATAATGTCATGGATAATCTTTGCTGTTAGTGCCAGTAGGGACCTGAACCTTGACCCTTACAGTGCCAAGGCTTAATTCCCCACTCTGCCACAGACCTCTACAAACCACTGTTTAATCACCATTTCTGTGCCGCAGGTGCTAAGTTATGCACTAGTTTTCCTGTTTCTCAAGCATTTTGCAAGGAGGCATGCCCTGGAGTCAGTGAGGAAGTCAGGTGTTTGTGACACTGAAGAGAAATGTGGCTTGCTGCCGTTCAAAGAAAACAAGAAGACAGGCAGCAAATTATGTCTGAAGAGTCCTTAATGCATAAATTAACTGAGGGACAAGGTTGCTTTAGCTATTGTTCATTGTACGAGGGGAAAAATTAATCACTCATACACTTTCTCAAATACAGGTGTAATTTTTTTAACAAATTAATCATTATTTGTACTAATTAGCATAATGTAAATGAGATGTGTTGTCTGTGGTAAGTACTTTTACACCCAAAATACTGTTATGGGTAAAGGGAGCAAGCCATATATTGCTTGTCCAATCAGCATTTTCACAGTCAAATACTTCAAATTATCAAATGAAAAAAAGCCTCATTAATAATACAGTCAAAGTCGTTACATGTACAAAACCAGCTTCTTAGTATTTACCCCTTGTCTGTGGTGGTGTCCTTGATCTCGTGTCCCGTTCCCTTTCATTACACATTTTCCATCGCCACCTGCTCCCTTCCCCCTGCTCCAAGGAAGGGGTGAAAGCTGCCCACAGGAGCTATTTGTCTGGCAGGGACTGCCTGGGGCTGTCAGCCCCTTCCCTGGCGGCACTCACAGAGCTGGAGCTCAGACAGGCTGGGCAATGGGCACTGGTAAACCCAGCTCAGCCCTGCTCAGGCCAAGGGCAGCTCAGCCACCCCCTGGGACCCGACACAGCCTGACGCCTGCCCCCAGCAGTGGTGAATATAACCATGCTTACTGCGTTACAATGTAATATTGTTAATTTAAAATAAATGAAGGGAAGCTACACTGAATATGACTATTGTGTACACACTGAGGAAAACTGACAAAACTGTTGGGAAATTTTTTTTTAATAATATAGAGTCTGTTGAAATAATTGACTTCCTTCTAATTCCTTCTTTGAGAAAATTAACCTTATGCATATTTTCATAATATATTTCATAAATGGTAAGTGATTCATGAAAGACCTGCCTGTGATGAAGAATTGAAAACATGCAACCATAGATTCAAATCTTAATTGAATGCTTTGTGTTCCTAGTAATTTGATAATAAATCTTTCATCTTTTTAGTGGTATAGGCTAATGTTAACAGAAAAATCATTTGGTTTTAAATAGAGGTCAGCTACTCTTCTGCTTCATTTCACTATATCCTGTGTTACACAAAATAGGTAGCAAATATTTGTCACTTTTCTGCAGGTCTCCAGCAACATCATCTAATGCCAATGCTCACGTCTGAAAAAAAGGACATTACTTATGCCTGAAAGGAGACCACCAAATAAACAATTCCTCTAGTATTAAAGATTCACCTAGCTATACAATTATTTGGTCTGAGAAAGAAATACGAATTTCCTTTCTGCATTGTAAATTTGGGCCTTATTTTACCAAAGCAAGCCATTCTCATTCACTTGGCTATGAGGCACCTGTTAAAGCCAGCTCAGCCCAAGGCAAGCCCAAGGCCTGTGGCCTTCTAGTAGCAATGGAAAAATCATATTTACTGGGTTACAAACTGCATTCAGCCTTCAGTGTCGTCATCAGTAGGGGTGCAGCTTGAGAGGTACTGCCTTCCCCGAGGCAAAGGAATGTAACACCACTGAAACCAATGGGCACCAAGACAGGCTTTATGCCACAGTGCCTACTGCTGCACTGATGTGTGGCAGAGGGACTACTGCAGATATGCTCTCACATGCAAAAAGTAAAATATTCCTGTTCCTATCAAAGAATGTACATAGTTCCTGGTAAAAAAGATAGCTATACTTTGTCTTAAACGTGCTTGCCACTCAGTTTCCCAGTATTTTTTCCTAACAAAACAAAAAAGATCACTGATACAAATACTGCCTATATCTCAAGGGAAATAGTAGCAAGTCTTTGTTCTTTGAATTAAAATTAACCTCCCTGCTTTTGTTTAAATCTTAAAGCTGCTTTGCTTAGTCGATGACAATTCAATAATTATTTGCATAACATTGATTTTCTTCTAAAGCTAAAGTCATTAGACCTTTGGCTTACAGCCAGTTTTGCCAAACCTAGATGGATAGAAATCATTGCATAAATTTTAATGGTAGCTAGATTCCAACTCTGAGATTTTCTTCAGTTGTTGGATTGTCAAAATAAAATGCTGAACAACCACTCATGTCTCATATCATTACATTTATTGTTGAAAATTACTGGTCGATATTTGCTTGCACATTAACTAATAGCACTATTTCACTGTCCGTACAATATTATAGTTAATAGCAATTGTGATGCCTCACACCACAAAAAAAATTGGCTTCAAAAAAATCAATAGATTCCCTGCTTTGTATCAGAGAAGACAGGTGAACAATAAATCATGTATTTTGCAGTGATTGTTTAGTCTGACAACATGGTATTCAGAATTACTTTGAATGATAGGTATGATTCACTGTAGAGTCAAATTCTAATATGAAATGCATCTCTGTGTACTTTTGTTGCTTCTGTTTAGGGACAAGTCACTGCAATAGTGTCTTGATGAATTTTTTGAGCCAAAGTATATAATACAAGTTTGGAGTTCACATGACTAGTTTTGCCTGGTTGATGCCATTTGTGGATTGTTCAAGTTAGAGCAACATAAGTTCACTCATGGTGCATCATGAATATGACATCTAACTCGGTGGTTTGAGACAAATAGTATACACATACAGAATAACAGAAAACTGATTTACCTAAATTAACATCCTTAAGGTTCAAATATAAGCATTCTAAGGTTCTTTCAGAAAGAGGACACTCACAAAGAAAAAAAAATATTCATCAACACAATTCACCAAGCAGGTACAGCATGCAGACTATGACTGTAATCTTACATAAACACATCAAAATGGACTGGCCTTTTGGTAGCTGTTTAGACTGAAAAATATTGCTGCTTCTAAGGGAAGAGTTCTCTCAGTTTTATCATAATGATCCAAATAAATACAGTTTTTATGAAAGTTTAAACCCAGTTTTTTTCAGAGCAGATATATTAAGAATGCATGACAAATTATCTTCATTCATACTCATGGCAGAAGAATCTCTTATCTTTTGTTATGTGAACAAATAATGTCTTGCTGTAAGACTAAAGCATTGGTTATATTGTGCAAAGGTTTAGTATGTCACAAATTCATCATGGATAATTGCTGAATATTCTTGACTGGTAATCCTCTCAGCACCTCATCAAGGGCAGTGTCTTTCCTGCCTACATATGTATTTGCATTAGAACTTTGCTTCAGACTTGCTCTCTTTATTCTCAAAACATCTTTCTCTGTACCAGAACCATGTGCTGGAGTTTTGTACCAACAAATAATACCTGAAGGACAAATCTAGACCTGAAATATTACAGTCACTGCTTTGCTACTTTTTTTTTTTTAAATTGTGCAACTTGCATGCTATTTTTCTTCCTACACAGCCCTAAAACATTTGAGTTTCATATTCTTTTGGTTTTTACATAGCAAAACCAACAGAAAGATCCAAAATTACAGCCAAACAAAACCAAAGACTAATATTATACTGAGTAGCTACATTATACAGCCTTTTTAGTCCTTTATTTTTCGTGTCAGATAGAAGACCGTGAGCACCTTGAGGTCTCAAAGTAGTTTAAGAGACATTACTCTACTCACACAATGTTATTAAAAAGGCATATATAATAAACATTTCCAAAAATCAAATACTATTAAAATTGACCAATCTAGGTTAAAGGACGATAATGCTTTTGTTTTAGGTGTTGACATATTACTGGTGGAAGCAAGCATCACAGTAGAATGCAGATGAGGAGAAGGAATCGAATGAAAGAGGTAATTTTGATGGAGAAATGTTAAAATATGAGAATTAGGAGAAAGGAGAAGTCAGGTGGTAAAGTAGTCTTTCTGCAAGTGTCTTAGATGAGTTGGAGATTTGTATGCAGAGAGAGGGAGAAAAGAAAAATGGGCACATGGATATAGAGATGACAACAGGGAAGAAATAGGAAGTATCTAGGAGAAAGAAGTGCTAGGATCCTGAGAGAGAGTAAAGAATCTGAAAAATGAAAATGAACAGAGACATGGCAGGTCCCTTTTCTGTCTGTATGATTTCCTGACAACCACAATGTTGTGTGCCTGAAGACCAGTCTCAGCTGTGTGGCAATTATTGATGCTGGTTCAGTATGTGCAGCCAATGGAGGCAATGGATTATGGTTAACTTAAGGATAGTAATCAAATAGATTCTCATCATTGTGGTGGAACAGCTTTTAGTGAAAACTTGAATTTATTTGCCACATCAGTTTCTAATTGTCTCACTGCTATCATTTAGCTAACATTTCAAACATTTTTTCCCATCTTTATTTCTTTAATATCATTGTCAGACTCACTAATTGGATGCTTTGAATATGACTTTACCCACATGTCAATTTATCATACATTTACATTTTTCATCACAACTGATGAAAACAAGCATAATTTTTATCTTCACTCTTTTCATAACATTTCTTTTGCACTGGTGTCAATAACTTCATCAGCTGGAATTACAGAGTAGTGTGGTTGATGATTTCTTATTAATTTTCCTAACAAAAAGTAATTGTCAAATGCAATTGTTCAAATTGTAGTCAGATAAAGATCCACTTTAGTTTGCTATTTCATCCTATCACAAAATCAAATAAAAGTGGGAAATGACTCTCCACCACAGGAAATCAAGTGGGGACCCCTCCTATTATTTCTTACTAAACAGACCCTGAAATAAAAGTGACTTCCCTGATTATATTCTCCAGACTTTCACTTTATCCCCAGGGTCCAGAATCTGGAACTACTAGGAAACAGCTGTGCTATCAAAGCATTCCTGTACAGAGGTCTCAAACACATAAAAAATACCAAACTGGAACTGAATGTTCAGGAAAATTATTCTGAGCAAGTGCACCTCAAGCAAAAGTTAAAACTGTGTTTTTTATAGAAATGGGGGGATATTCCTATTTTAAATGACCAGAAAATTTGCTAAGAAGCCAGTTGCAAATTGGGAAGAGTAGTGGGTAGCAGCAAGTCCCTAAGAAGGCACCGCATACTGCTTCTAGTACCAACTGGGCATAAATGGAGTAAAAATAAAGAAAAATAAAAAATAAAGAACCTATTCTGATTATTAAGGACATTATTTTCATTTTCATGAAATTAATTTTTACCATAGGCTTCTGATGAAGATGAGTGGCAGAAAGTCCTTTTACCCTGATGCGTAGGAAACAGAAAATAAGAAAATATGTGTTTTTCTGGAAAGAAAATTATACAGGGTTAAGGAATCTGGCTTCAAAGAGCAAAATAAGTATTTTTTTTTTCCTAATCTGTGATGTCCAAAACACTAAGTAATCAGAAAAAAACCTGGAATTGAATCAATTTTCTGAGAATGCATCAGATAGTGTATTTGCCACATGTCTTTCTATCCTTATGTTATTTCTACCATATTCTAGGTAAAACATGTAAATTGCAATTAATAAAACCATATCAAGATCACAGAAAAACAGAATTTAATGGAATTCACCTATTAACAGACCATTCTGCCAATGTTTTCCTGTAACTGAGCATCTCAAACCCATCCTTAAGATCACAGGATAATTCAGTTTGGAAAGGACCTCTGGAGATCTGTCATCCAACCTCCAGCTCAAAGCAGGGTCAGCTACAAGGTCATACAGGCTGCGCAAGGCTTTGTCCAGGCCGGTCTTGAAAACCTCCAGGGATGGACTCCATGAAGGCTCTCTGGGCAACCTGCTCCATTGTCTACCTGTTCTCAGAGGGAAAATGTTTCTCCTTACACTCAGTATGAACCTCTCTTGTTTCAACTCATGCCCACTGCCCTCATTCTCCTGACGTGCGCTGCTGTCTACAGCCTGTGTCTGCCTCCCCAGTGACCTCTCATAGGTATGGGTAGGCAGCTGTTAGGTCCCCCCACAGCTGTCTTTTCACCTTTTCAGGCTGAAGAAGCTCTGGCCCATCAGCCTTTCCTCACAGAGCAAGTGCTCCAGCCCTTGACCATCTTGGTGGCCCTCTGCTGAACTTTCTCCCGTTTATTGGAATTTTTCTTGTGTTGGTGGGTACAAAACCGGATGCAGTCTATATTTGATTTGTCAAGTGCAAGCAGAGGTGGATAATCCTTTCCTTCAATCTACCAGCTGTGCTCCTGTTCATAGAGCCCAGGATGGTGCTGGTCATCTCTGCTGCCAGGGCAGGCTGCTTGGTCATGTTCAGCTTGCTGCTGGCCAGAGGCCAAGGGCTTTTCCAGCAGAGCTGCTCCCCAGCCTGGCAGTCACCAGCCCATATTGTCACCAGTGGTTCTCCTTCCAAGGAACAGGACTTCTCATCTGTCCTTGATGATTTTCATAACGTTTCTTTTGGACCATTCCTCCAGCCTGTCTAGATGTCTCTAGATGACAGCCCTGCCCTCAAGAGAATTGAATGCTCATCTCAATTTGATGTCAGCTGCAAACTTAGGCATGCACTCCATCACCTCCTTCAGGTCATTGACACAGATGTCAAACAGGACAGATCCCAGGGTAACCCCCATTGGTATTCCACTTGTTACTGGCTTGCAGTTATAGTAGGACTTACTACATCACTCTCTGAGCCTAACCATCCAGTCAGTTTTGTCCGACCATCCAGACCATAACACCGTAATTTGAACACAAAAATATTGTGGAGGACAGCATCAAAAGCTTTGATAAAGTCAAGGTAAATGACAGCTGTTACTCTTACCTAATCCACAGTCCTAGACATTTCATCTTAGAAGGTAATCAGACTGGTTAGGCATGATTTACCCTTGGTAAATCTGTGATGACTGTTCCCCATCATCACCTTTTGCTTTATATGCCCCAAAATGTGTTCCAAAATAGATTGCTTCATGGGACTGAAGTGCAGCTGACCAGCCTGCAGTTTCTTGGGCTGATTACTTGGCCATTTTTTGAAATGAGTGTGACATTTACCTTTCTCCATTCATCAGAGGTGTCCCTGTGACTTCCATGCCCTTTCAAATATGATTCTGGCTTTGCAAGGACATCGATCAGTTCTCTCATCACCCTTAGATGATCTTATAGGCTTGTACTGGCCAAGTTATCCCTGACTCAATTTTCACCCACTCCTGGTAGCTCTCCTTATTGAACCCTGCCACTAAGCGCAAGGGTCTGGGAGAGACTGTAATGTAGTGGTAGAAACACTTCATGCCATCCTTCATGTCCCTCATAGGTCTTAACTCTAGCTGAACTTTGGTTTTCCTGGCACCATCCCTTCGTGCCTGGACAACTTTTCTAAATTCCTCCTTTGTAGCCTGTCCCTGTTTGCATACTCAATAGTTTGCACCAGGGGTCTGTCATGAGTTCCTTGCCTTGCTCAACAGTGTGTGGCTGAGTTGCGCAGCTGCAGACAAGAACTCTTTCTCTCTTGCAGGACAATAATATTATTGCACAAAAGTCTCCTTAGATTTCAACGGGACACATGCAACGATTTATCCTTCAATGCCCCTGTATTTCATGTGTCTTCCTCTTGTAGCATAGCTAGCCATCTAAAAAGGTATCTCCAGAATCACCAAGCTGTGAGCAGCCAGGAGTATAGTTTAACTACACAAGCTATGGGAACCCTGTTAACCTTTTATACATAACAGAATTTGTGGGGAAAAAAAAGTGATAGAATGTATTTCACAACAGTATGGTGTTTTTAAGCAGGGTTTCAGAGAGTAAGCACTCTGAATTCCAAGCATTCCTACTAAACAACACGTGCACACAAACACTAGAATAAACGGAAAAGAAGAGAAATAAAGCCTCCCTATCAGTACTATTCCCTGATAGGAGGAACAATGTGAGCAATTTAACACCAAATTAGCTACTAGGAGAACCTAGTAGTTAATTCCTTAGACAGCAAACGAGAGGAGGGATGTGGCAATTATTCAATAGAGTCATATTTAAATAGATCTGAAAAGCATTACTAATGTCTAAACTAATTTTTTCATTTTCGTGTAAAGAATTTTTGTGTAAGAAATTAGATTTCTCAGCTGGCTGAGATCCTTAAGAAAGCTAGGACAGAATAAGAAACTTTTTATACCACTGAGCACAAGAACAAGCACAGTACAGGCTGGCAACTTTCAGACCCCTCTGACAGACTCTACTCCTTCAGAGTCAGGAGCTAAGTCAGGAAGATTCTCCTTTATTGTTCGGATGGCATAACAACCCAAATGTTTCCACTCTTTGCTCAACACTTTGGATGATGCTTTTTTGTCTAGAATAGAGTTAAAAATATTGAGCATTATACAATCAAAGTGAAAAAGGTTTCTTTTTATGCCATGTTAAATTTGATACTTCTAGACCCTTCCTGACACATTAATCTGTGTGATTTATGATGGCAGGGAAGACCAACTCAGAGAGGTGGGAAGAAATCCTAACAGCAAATTTGTGCTAAGTCCACTGTTATCATACAAAGATAACAGTTTTTCCTAAGGAGGCTGTCTACAGCGAGATAGGTTTAATCTAAAATTTAATATCAGCTTTTAGGACTGAAAGATAGAACTGAAATAAAACATGAGCATAAATGAAAGAAATTATACAAAAATTACTATAATTATGAACATCAAAGTTACTTATCAAAACTCCATCTTCTTTATGCTAATTATTTTCCCAACAGATTATTCTGAATAGGATGAAGCTATCTCGGTTATGAAAGAAAACTAGTGTTTTCCCGTTCCCTGATAATTAGTCATTCATATTTAGATAGCCTTCATTCACTGCTGCACAGGTGCCTCAACCTTTGCCACACAACGTTGAGCTGTATTTAAAGAAATACTCTTTGAATACTTCTAAAGGAATAATAAAAAACTGTATTAACAGCTTAATCACCCTACATTTCTCCAAACAAGAGATCTGTCATGTGAAATTCATCTTTTTTGTCAGAAACATGCACAAAACAGTTCTGACAAACTAAAATATGACAACGTTTTATCAGCAAGCCTGCTTCAGCAGCCCTGCTAATTTAACACCCTATTCAACAGATAGTTAATTTCCGTGGCTGCTGGCCATGAAGTTTCAGTGAACTTCTATGGTTTGGCACCTGCAAAGCTTAATTCCAATTCAATAAACATAAATTCCAGCCTTCCTCATTGCAGATATGCTAACTGCTGACTATGGCTATGGCTCTCTAGCAAAAGCATATCCTATTCACATATCTATATATAGAAGCCAGCATTATATGTCCGTCAGACTTGTGAACTTCTGTTTGGATAGACCACAACTAATGATGTATGAGTGGGAGGGAAGTCCATGAAGAATGATGGAAATGCAGATGTGCTCAGGGATGTCAAAAGGAAAAAGGTTCCTCGATCAATGTATTCCCATCTGTCTGGACTCTGAAAAAGTTATTTACGGCTATAATAAGTATTAGAAAAAATTTAACAAAAAAGCCCAACAAAACAAACGCTCTCCCCCAACACCTCCATGTCTTCTGAGCTGCTACATAACCTCATGGGTAAAGAAATTCACCTGCATAACATATACATTGTCCTATGAGCCAGGATCTTCTAATGGAGAGCTACTGCTAGGATGCTACACTGCATCAACCATAATGCACCTTACTCTCCCACTGACATTGATTGGTGCATCATGACTGATTTAGGCTAGACAGGGAGTTTACATAAGATTCAATAAGGGAAGAATTCTTCTAAATGCCAGGATGTCTGGTTTTGCCATCTCAGCCAGAAAACAACTCAAATTCTCAAATCTGTGTGATTTCAATGAGAAATAGCTAAACAGCACAATTCAATGTTCCCATGCAAAACTGTCATGAGATATCTGATTCATAAGATAATAGTTCCATTATTTTCACTATTTAAGCTGATTCAGGATTAAAATCTAATTAAATAACCAATGAGATAGCAGTCTGCTATTTCAATAAGCTCCTTAAATGAGCATCATCCATGAACAGAAAAAGCAATTGTTAAATGTCATCACTACTTTCAGTAAAAAAAAAAATAGACAGGTTTAGCTGTATCACTGCAAATACATAACGGGAATGAGCAGATTAGGCCAATTTACAAGGCTATGGGAAGAGTTACATGAAATTATCACCAGATCACGTTGACTGATCTACAGTGGTGCTGCCAGTTCAATGCTGCTGGTTCTTTGCAGTTTTGAAAGCCATTTAAAAAAATATTAAAATAATTGATCAGGCAATAAAATAGACATAATTGGTTGGTTGCTGGAATGGATAGGAGTAATTTCTACTGTTTATTTAATCCATATTCTTGAATTCTGTTAGACCTGTTCAACAGTGTGTGCATAGTACAGGTTTTATGGTAGTAGAGATACTTAAATTAGCTTTAAAACAAGATGATTTGAAAGCTAGAAACTACCTAGCTAAAGCAGGAAATTTGGCATGGTCTAATTAACCATGTAGAAATAAAAATTGACATGTGGCACTGATCAATTTATATAGCCAAACTTTCATAAAGACCATAAAGAAACCTTGCCGCAAGCATCTGTATTTCAGATGGCCCAAAATGGTACCCTTTTGGGTGGTCAGAGGAGTCTCAATTAGCAAAAATTCCAGAACCTTAAAGCCAGGATAACAAAGAACTGAATGGATTACTGTGTTTGCTAGCAAATATTAAAAAAGATGAGAGATTTATGTGCCGTTAGTAAATTGATCTGGTTTGATCTCCAGAAAGATCGTAAGAAAGGATATAATTTTTAAATATACTTATTTTCATTATCCCTCTAAACATAAGGACCATTTGTATTCAATCCTAATAGATGACTGTTACACACAGAAGATCTACGCTTCCTTCTTGACCATCACCCCCATGTCACATGGCTGGCTGCTGAAAGATGAACGACCAGCAGAACAGAAATGGAAGTGCAGGGAGCTGTACACCAGGAATGTTGAACCATGATTGTTCTCTAGATGTCTAGCTGTTTATCTATCTGAAACCTTTCATTGACTGGTTCTGTGAGGGGTTGACCCTGGCTGGGCGCCAGGTACCCACCAAAGCCACTCTGTCACTCCCCCTCCTCAGCTGGACAGGGGAGAGAAAATATAACAAAAGGCTCACGGGTCAAGATAAGGACAGTTTAATAAAGCAAAAGCAAAGGTCATGTGTGAAAGCAAAGGAAAACAAAAGATTTTGTTCTCTACTTCCCATCAGCAGGCAATGTCTGGCCAATTCCTGGGAAGCAGGGCTTCAGTACGTGTAGTGGTTGCTCTGGAAGACAAACGTAAATAATGAATGCCCCCCGCCTCCTCCTCCCTTTACTTAGCTTTTATTGCTGAGCTGACATCATGGTGTGGAATATCTGCTTGGTCAGTTTGGGTTAGCTGTCCTGGCTATGTCCCCTCCCAAGATCTTGCCCACCCCCAGGCCTGTTGGTGAGGGTGGGGGAAATGTTGGGGAGACAGCCTTGATGCTGTGCCAGAACTGCTCAGCAGTAGCCAAAACACTGGTGCATTATCAACACCTTTCTAGCTACCAATACAGACCACAGCACTATGAGGGCTGCTATGGGGAGAATTAACTCCATCTCAGCCAGACCCAATACAACATAAGAGGAAAAAAATCAGAAGAGAGGAAAATATAGGAAGTCAGTATCTCAGATATCTTCTCACTGTGATTTGACATGGATGTCCCTTCACTTATTTCCTATTGACTAATTTCTACTGACTTCAGGAGGCTTGCATGGTAGACTTCTAACACAGTGAAGGAGGGTAGGAGTTAAATAAAGACAGTGTGTAAGGTATGGAGACAGCAATCAAGTTTAAAACAGAAGATTCAAGACACTTCATGGATTTGCTGAATGATGTAGGTATCATTAATATAGATATACTCAGGTAAAACTGAATTTGAGGATCATTATACTAAATCACTAATGGCTAGAAATGAAAAACTGGAATGTTAGCTTGTATTAATTTTAACTGGGAATCCTAGTTCCCCAAAACCTGTTAATCTTCCTGTCCGTACACAGTAGCTTGCCTTCACTTCAGATCTCAGCAAGAAAGATCAAAGTGGCCTTGCAGTGGTTAGCCTGGAAGAATATTGAACAAGGAGTCTGTGATCCACATAATAGTTGATCTAGGTGTATGCCTCTGTATAATGGACGTCATGTGACTGATATTTAGTCAATATATATACAGTCACTATATGTTTAGTAGATGTACATGTAGTCAAAAAGCTTATTAATCTTGAGTATATGTATAGTATATTGTCTTGTTCTATTGAAATATTATATGCACCTGTTCAGGAACTGCAGCTTTATTAATAAGATAAGACTATTAGAGTGCATTGTCCAAGGGACTCTTCAAAGCTAAGTCCATATTCCAGTCCTGACTGCTGTCATTGATTGAAAAATCTGTATTTTGAACAAGACTTTGTAAGAATACCAGTGATCTTAGAGCTGGTGAAGCTCACCATGGATGGGATCTATGCTGTGCCTTGAGCATAGGTCTGCCTGATACCATATCATCTCGGGGTTCCCAACACCAGAAAGATTTTATAACTGGCTATCAGCTTTTCTGGGCTGTTAATGAAGTTATTTGCTTTGCAAGTGCTTGCGCATTTCTTGTGGGATGTGGAAAGAACTGGCACCTCCTCAGTGCAAAACAGCTCTTGAGCTTCTCGTTATGCATACAAGGAAGACCTGACCTCTGTGTCTGTGTTAGTAACCTGAACAAATGTAACTGCAAACCATTCAGGGAATATGCTGTGTGAAAGTTATCACTAAAAACTACTGCTATTTCATTTTCTTTCAACCCTCCTACACAGCATGATGAACTCGTATGATGAATTGCACATCCACAGTACACTTCTGAGCAGCACACACAGTAACATTGAACTGTGGCAAATAGTGCAGTGGGATATTTTTGGAACCAGGAAAACCCCTCCATTTTCCATAATGCAATGAAATATACCACTGCTTGCACTTCAGTGAAAAATTCACAACCAGGCCTTCAGTCTTTCTTTTTTTTTAACTATTGGAAAATGAACATCATGCTGAAGCTCCGTTCTAACTGTTTTTCCTAACTAATCTGGCCTCATTTCACAAGTGTAGACTGCTTGTGCCAAGATTTTATACACTGCTTTTTCTTTCTCTCTCCACTGTGCCAATAAAAATGTTTTTCATTCTAAGTCTTATATTTATTACTTTCAGTGTCACTTAAAGGCATAAATCTATCATGGAGTAAAGTGCAAGTCAATAAAGTAATGTACATACATCAAGCAAACTTTTTACCAGCTAAGGTACTATGGTACAGATAATAGAATTCTTTGAAATATACTGTAAGATAATGTTCTTAACTGTAAATTCTGCAGTAAGCCAATAAAAATGTGCTTTTATGCTCTAATAAATGTCAGTTTTTAAATATCCTAAGATGCCTTAGCCTGTTTTAACCTCATCCCTATAGAATTGCTCCTTTGTATTAGATGAGAAATATATTTTATCTATTTTTCCTTTAAAAATAAAGAAAAAAACCCCCTGTATAGTTCGTAGAGCTTCCACAGAAGATCTGTAATGAAGATCTCTAGCTCCTAATATCCTCAGACTTACTGAAACTGTATGGTTACATAAAATAACTATCTGGAAGGTAGCTGTAGAAGTAAAACAGATACTACCAGCCACTTATGCAGTGTGTCCTCTCCTATTTATCTGGACGGCCCACTGTAAGCCAGAATGAGCTGCATTCAGGCTGGAACCTTACCTTAACAGAGTGATCCTTTGACTACCTAATGCAGGTGGCAGGAAGGTTTAATTGTATTTTTTTCAAATGTTTTGCTGGGAAATTAAAAAGCTCGAATAGAAAAGGGATCCATTTGGTGGACTTAACTCTCAGTGTGTGGGCTGAGTGGTTGGCTAGACAACCTTCAGGCTGGCTACTGTCAAAAATTTTGGTGGAACCATCAATTTGTCCATGGGAACACAATACCATCTGTAGTGGGCATTACAAGTGCCTTAAAAAATAAGCAGATCAGTAGGCATGAAAATATATTTCTGAAGTATAATTGTGATCAGGCAGATTCACGTCAATTTATTTCTATTGGCAGGCAGGCATTTTCTGTTCATTTTTCATACAGAACTTCCCAGTTTTCTTTAAAATAGTACATAAGGAATGGTATGCAAGACTTGGGTATTGCAAATAGCTTCCCTCCGACAGGCCATATGTCCATGCCACACCACACTGATTTCAGGCTTCTGGCTATGCTGTGAATCAGTAACTTTCAGATCAAATTTGCCCAGTTCACATGCAAAATGGTGTTTTGTTTGGATTTTATTACTACCAGTTCTATCAGAGCATCCTTGAATCTGAAAGCCAAGCTACTTTTTTTTTTCCAGCTCATGCATTTTCCAGTAGAAATGAGGTCTCTGACAGCCTAATTTCACCCCTGCTTCAATTGGTAGTAGTCTTGTCCCTGATAAGGGCTTCAACCTATGCAATTCTACAGAAGGTGTGAGAGATGAGGAGGTTACACATATAAAGCCAAACTTACTATGGCAATGGATTTCCAGAGCTGCAACTGTGTGTCAAAATGACAAAAAAACCCACCTTCAAAATTCTGGAAATAGTACATGAGAAAGTAAGAACTGACAACCAGATGTAAACCATCCTCTTTTTGGATTGGTACAAAGATTAGCAAACAAACAAACAAAAAGAATCCACACACCTTGTAACATTTGCTCCCTTTAGATGTGCAACAGGAACACTTAGATAAAGCAAAATCAGAAGTCTTTTTCCCCAGTCACTTTTCTGACAAATTCTTAGTAACACTTTGTGCAGTTTGACAATGATCTGTACAATCTCATCAGTGTTTTTTCTAGAGTGTTTAACACAGTGCCTCTTTTAGTATAGAATATACTTTATGCTGTTACCATTTCTAGTCCTTCTGAACGCTCCAGTTTTTTTAGACTGAGTTTATTTGTGCAAATGGCATGCTGCACAAGGTCTGTAAGTACACCATACAATTCTAAAAAAAACCTCAAATAAAATTCATTTCACTGGTTAGCATTATGGTAAGAGCTGAGGTATGGAAGTGACTACAGATATGTGGATACTGAGCAGCTAGCTTACAAATATTGTAAATACTGAGATTTTTCAATATTAAAGACTATAGAAAAACAGAACTGTTTTTACCGCCTTATTTATCAGCTGAAGAGGCTGCCAAGACTTCCAAGTGCCTGATGATGTCCCAGTGACACAGGTCAGAAGACTAATTACCAGCCAACCCAAATGGCAGAAGAAAACAGACATTTTTCTCTTTCAGGAGAAAGGAAGCTGATAAATTTGCAGATGAAATTTATCAAAAGAGATTATTCTGCTCTAATGTTTTGCTTTGACTACAGCAGTGAAGCACAATGCACTAGCAAAGACAATACACACAAATCGCTAGTGATAAAAAAGGAAGCAAAAAGATCCTCAGAGTCTCTATGCAAGCAGATACTCATCAGCTCTTTGCTGGAATGATTTGCGTTCAGCATTATTATTTGTGCTGCTCAGTTGCTCAGCAGCTCTTATCGTTATTGTTACCACCTTTGCTAGTATGATCCAGAAGGAAATCATGCCTGCCTTCAAAGAGCAGACTACTTTAAAAAGAAAACATAGATAACTGATATAAGATCAGTACCGTTAACCTTACTTTACAGTTTGGGATCTGAAGTATTACTAGATACATTCTAGATACATTGGAAAACTAGAAATGAAGCCCTTCTCAAAGTTCAGCCTTGGTAATAAAGCTACCCTTTCTCATCAGCTTTTCACCTAACTATTGTTAGAACAAGACTGACAACTAGGCTGACAGCTGCATCTGGTCTTCTTCTGAATGCTAACATACTGTTATTACACCCTGGTCAGCTGGGTATCCAGTTGGCTGGTTACACATTTCAAATTATTTGATCCCATATGATCTGACTTAATAAGCCTTCAGATCAGGATAGTCTGACCCATCATCAGCAACAGGGCATTCTGCCCTGCAGGCTGGGATGCTTTTAAAGTGCTAGAGAACAGATTTCTGAGAAGGAGGGAGACAGACTGAAGAGAGCACATTCCTAATCCTCATTTCAGCCCCCGAATTCCAGACTATGTTCCCTTAGAAACAAGCCTAAGACTAAAAGTTTTCCAGAAAAGGGCTACATACACTATCAATCCCAAGGTAATTTAAGTTTCTTATAGGATCTGTCCCTTCCCACTATCCTGCAGCCGCATCTTTGTGTTTAATCTTTGTCATAATGTTGTTCCCTGAATGTGGCCACTGGCAAGAGTAGAGACTCAGAAATGGTCATTCACTCCTGGGAGGAAAAAGTTCACTTGTTTTGATTGTCTTGGTAGGTGACTCCACTGCAGTGTTCAATTTCACGTTAAATACTTCACTTTCATTATGAACTATAAGTAAGGTATTATTGGTCAGATCTGAAATAAAACCAAACCTCTGTATTTATATGTTTACAACATTGTTATTGTAATTACTGGTCTTGAATCTTCTCATTCACTTCTCATTTTAGGACTTCCAGGTAGAAAAAATTAGACTATTCCTCCAGAGGGAAAATTTTGCTTTCTGATCAAGTCTATTTCAAACTATGAAAATGAAACCCACAGCATGCAGAGAAGTCTGTGTTCCAGAAAAGCACCTTCCCTAATTCAAGTACTTTTAATGACCATTTAGTTCACCTTTTTCTCTTCCTCTGTTTCACTAAGATGACGTGGGTCATGATTATTATATTGACTCTGGTACCATGAATGCTAACAGCAGACTTGCGGCATAATTCTCTTCCTCCTTAGGGAATTGATATTTTTATTCACAGCACAAGAAAACCTAGTTTGTGAACAGAATATTTTTTCCCCATTTCTGTTTCTTTATTTGGTATTTTGATGCAATAAATTGATTAGATAGACTAGACAGTACTTTCATAATCCTGTTGTGAGCCTACCAGAATTAATTACTGTTCACATAATACTATTCAGGAAGTATGTTTTAAAAAGCAGGATACTCATTATGGTATAATTTTCAAGGATGCCATCCACATGGTATAATTCCCAACAGTTATGGGGAGGGATGCTTGCATATTGCAAAAGGGCAAGATAGTCAACAGGCAAGGAGTTACCCGGTAATGCCAGTTGGCGCAATGTGTGATCCTGAGCGGCATTGTCACAGCATTGTTCTTCTCCACCATTATATCAGATTTCACCTGCCCTGGCTCCAAGTATCAGTGTTATGCCAGTGAGTGCAGATGAGGTTAAATAGCTACAGAATGGGTCTGAGTCCAGTGAAATGAATAACAGTATTTCCACTGGCTTCATGACACCTTGTGTCTGGTCTTCAATGTAGTCCTTTGCACAAGACTTGAGAGAGTTTTAATCCGATTCCTTTGCCTCAAATAATCTGAAGTTCATAAAAAAAGCACGTGAAAGTGTATCTATCTGGAGACCTTTTTAGCAGCTTGTTTGCTGTTTAGTAAACAGTTCTCAGCATCCACAACTGAAGTAACTTGATAGTTGCACATACAGATTGCAAAACGGGGGTCTCCTGTTCATCTTGTCCAGTTTACTTTTAATACTGCATTTTTATCTGGTCTGTCCCTCAATGAAGGAAGAGGAAAACCTCAGATCTTGTTAATGCACAAACACAAACAGCTTTCATAAAGAAGTTATTAGCTCACCCCAAATTTTGTTATGATGGCTAAATTTATTGCCTAGATCAATGTTGAAGGGTTTTCTCTCACTAAAATCTCTCTAACGCCTACAAGTTAGCCAGTGCTCACTCAAGTCCTTTCTAGTACAACAGCCTCACTGGGCTTCTCAAGTTTATCAGTGAATCAAAAGGGTATCTAAGGTACCTAAGCAGTACAAAAATTCTGAACGTGGCATCCACGGCATTCCTAAGGATGATTTGTTAGGATGAGCCTTCAACAGACAGACTTAATGAGTTCAGAGAACCATTTCAGTCAGTTACAGAGGTAAACATATCTAGAGCTCAAGCTAGAAGCTTGGGAAACGCATTTCTAGATCTTCTTACAAAATTACAACAATTGCTTACTTTGCTATTTCTTAGACAGACAAGTGATCATACTTATCCCCATACAGACTTTGTCATTGTCCCTGCAATTTTTTTTTTTTCACTAAACAAACATTTGAAGATGATATCAGGGTGGCATTTGGAGAAGGATACGCACAGTCTTCTTTTTGGTTACAAATACAGACAAACAAAGCCTTGAAGTAAATCAACATTTATATTCCTTTGCCACTTTTGTTTTGCACCTTGCATCTGTAGTGGTACATTTGAAAGTACACCTACTGCACACCTGAAGAACTATATAGCTATTAATGACTGAAACACATTAATAGCATTGGAAGGCATAGGGCATACAAATCACTATTAAAGAAGAAGTGGTTGCCACAGTAGTGGTGTATAGCTAAATATGACAAGATCTTCAGAGGCTATTAAGTTGATGCTGTATCATATTGAACAAAGTAAAGTTAGCCAGTGATGACTCATGCCCCCTCCATCACAACTTAATAAATGGATACAGAAATTACATTGATTTTCATGGATAAGCAAGCAGATCTGAAATCTGAAAACTTGGTGAAATATAAATTATGGAATATGGACCACTGTATTGGCTTTGAGTGGCAAGGTTTTGGTAGCGGGGAGGGATTACAGGGGTGGCTTCTGTAAGAAGCTGCTGGAAGCTTCTCCTGTGTTCGACAGAGCCAATACCAGCC
>JANXJC010000031.1:23980063-23991872 GCA_027564655.1 Leptodon cayanensis
GCAGCTGAGGAGGGGGGAGTGATAGAACGGCTTTGGTGGGCACCTGGCGTCTAGCCAAGGGTCAACCCACCACAACCACTGTGATGATCTCATAACAGGGTGAAAAGTCCATCACTTGGAGAAAGTATGCTAAGCTGCAAAGGTTTATTTTGACACACTATCAAAAGAGGTTTGGGGGGGGGGGGTTTGGTAAATATGGTTTGGCAAACTTCTCCTTGTGCCATTAGGATTCTCTGAAGCCTTGACTCTAACTGTAGAAAAATCTAATGTGGAATACCTAGTCTGTCATAAAGTGGAAAGTATTCATGTGAAAATAGTAATGTGAAAAGGACAACTTCATTCAATACCACAGAATGAATAAATATGAATGAAAAGCTAAGTATTTGATGTTTTTAAATAAGAACTTGACACTCAGCTTCCAGATTCAGTGCAATTTAGAATAATTATGTAAAAATTGATTTTACCAAAACAGATTTTCTACATAATAGTTTCCTCTGAATTTACTCCACAGATTGGTGTTTCTAACAAAGATTTGTTTCTATAAAATCAATTTTGTTTTCTATAAAGCAGAAGCGAAACCTCTCAAACTTGTAACTCAAATAGATTTTTAACCACAAATTAAGAACTTTTCTGAAGTTACTTTGGCCAGCTTCTATTGTAACTATGACAATATTTTATTAGTAAGGGCTGAAGATGCAAGCAGAACCTCTTGGTTATTTGTCCAACACAGATCAAAAATCTTAAACAGAGTACTCAATCATCAGAAATGTAAGTGTAGAGGTTGTTCAGAGGTCAAGAAGATGCAAAATGGAGTTCAGCAGTCCTCTTGTTTGCTGAACTCTGCAAACTGGTTTGAGAAGTCAATGAGGAGCTTTTTCAACCTTTGAAAACAGAGGATGCTCTCTTTAAGCTCCTCACTGCTCATTTGTTTTAGTTCTTCCCTTCTTCCTTTCATGCCCCCAGAAGATGGCAGTGTAGGACTCTCTAGGAAAAAAGGGCAACATTTTTCTCCAATATCCATCAGCAATGCTCTTTTATTATTATTATTTTTTAAATATAATTTGCACCATGAATTTAGTCACATTCACTAGAGAGGAATCCATGTTTTCCAGAAGGCTTCCTTCCATTGCCCAGGACCTTGGATATTTCGGCTACCCAAACGTGCAATGTGAATTCACGTTAGCAGAGCACGAGTAAAGATATTTGTGGAATATGAATTTTAGTACTTCATGTCTCCCCGATACTCATCCCAAATTAAAGCAGACCACATAATTAAGTCCTGACTTCCCTGCAAGATTACCAGCAATTTTGGACAGATCATGTGGCTCAGGACAACCCCAGATATGTCTCCGTGAGGTCATGGCAGCCTGGGAAAGTATCTTAGACGTTTGGGAACAGTTCAGTGACATCATGTCAATTGACATCAATAAAGCCCTTGAAGAGATACTGAGTTTGTATCATTTGTGGAAAGAGGATTCCCAAGTCTTGGGTCGTTCCAGTCAGCAGTAAGTCTCTCATGGGCCTTAAGGCAAGTAGGGCAAGATCTGCAACACGCATGAGATCAGAATAGGATGCTCTGAGATTTTTCAGTTTTTGTTTATAACATCTGGTTCAGCAAAACCATCTTTAAGATGTTCAGATACTCAAAACTTTTGAAATACAGCTGCTGTAACAGACAGCAGAACCACTCATTTCTAGCTTGTGTGCTTTCAATCTTGGTGTGAATGGACAATAGGGGAAGAACACTTAAACAGAGACAAGGAAAACAAAATTTAAATTAAAAATTAATTTCCACTCAGGTATTCCTATAACACTATTTGTAAACATTTGCAAGTTCTCAAAGATACCTTGCTGCTATTTTATTTTCCTTAACATGCTTAGGAAAATGTTTGGAATACAGTACCTTATTGTATATGTAATTTAAGTCATACCTTTTTCTGATGCTTTTAACAATTATACAAAACCAAATACCTATACCACAACATACCTATAGCCAATAAATGCCAATGAAGACCACTACTTCTAGGACAGTTCCCATGCAG
Organism: Leptodon cayanensis; assembly: GCA_027564655.1. NCBI lineage: Eukaryota > Metazoa > Chordata > Aves > Accipitriformes > Accipitridae > Leptodon > Leptodon cayanensis. The sequence continues at coordinate 23,982,106 of JANXJC010000031.1, forward strand.
CCACTTGGCTACAATCCCTTAGTCCATTTTACTAAGAAACACTCTCAGGTTTTCCATATTAGGCACTTGAACAGCCACAAACATTAAGATGTTTTCCATTTAATGATTTAATCAACTTTGCCCCCTGCTCAGAGACCAGACACATGCATCTTGTATATCCAAAATGATTTTCTTCTTTCTCATCTATGGCAAAATAACCTTATATTGTCAGTGCTTTTCGAACGGAAGATTCTGTTATCAGCATTCTTTCTCTACAGAGAGGAAAGATGACCATGTGTAGAGAAATGCATGCAACAAACGTCAGTGAAATAGAAGTTGGGACAATGAAGGGCGGTAGAATGTCGATAAAGCAGTATCCAAAGGAAAAGATTCAACTAGTGAGAGATTATAATGTGTTGAAGTGGACTTATTTCCATGAGTGGGAAATATAGTCCTAGCTTGAAGAATCATAGAATCATTTCATAGAATCATTTAGGTTGGAAAAGACCTTCAAGTCCATCAGATCAGAAAAGATCATCAAGCCCAAAAGAATACTAAATGTTTAAATAAGATATATGAAACAAAGAAATATCAAGATATCCTTGGATAAAACTGGATTGTTCTGTTGGGAGTGGGATTGCTCAACTTCAGTGCAAGACAAGAGAACAGACTGTTTTCATGTAAAAATCTAGGAAGGAGGAAAAGGAGAATCTATGAAGAAAGGAGAGGAAAATAGCCTGATATTCATATTTTGGGGGAAATAATAAGAGATAGGAATAAGAAAGCAGTAGTTACACATTTACAAGTACAAAGGCACTTTCCTGCTACCATCCCCTGACCCCAAACAGGCACGCTCTTGATCTTTTAATAATTTGATTAGTTATATGTGTGCTAAGTATTTAGTTTCCAAAAAAAACCCCAACCCAATGAAAAAATCTGAAAACTTCAAGAAGGCACAACTACGTACCATTAACAACTTGGCTAAAGTTAAGCTAGGAAGACATGGCAATCTAAGATTCATGATTGTATCAGATATGTCTCTAAAACTGTTTAAATTCCAGCAAAAAGATGGATACATGTGGCAAATGAAATGATCAATTTTCTTCAGTTTTATGACTGAAGCAGCTTATATACAACACAGGAATCAGTAGGTTTTTGCATTGTTTTGAGACAGATAAAATCATGGTTACAGCACTGGATTATTGTATACCTATCATTACTCTACTGGGACAGTGGAGAAAATTATACTCTAATATATTTAAAGAATATATACTAAAATGTTAGCAAATATTAGTATATTATTACATATATATGTTTATATAATATATATTCTCTAATTCTTAACATAGTTTGGGTCTCCCTGAAACTAAGTGCTAAGAAAAAATTTTCAAGCTTTATCTCCTATTGAAGCAATCATAATTAAACAACTCCAAAAGAACAGAGATTCTGTCCATAATGTGATCTTTCAAAGATGAATGAAAAGGTTTTCTGTTGCTGCTTTTAGGTATAGCTTTAATTCTCATGAGCAGTTCTACTAGTCTGACAAATTGCTAACCTGTATGAGGCTAACAGACACTGAAGACTGAGTCTATAGTAACTTTTAGCCTTTTTTGTTCTATTTTAATATAATTACTTATTTAATTTTATTTCATTGAGCTATGAAAAGTAGCTAGCTTTTATTGTTGGGTAAGTAGTATATTTACCTCACCGAAGCGCTTGTTAACAGTATTTTGGGGAAGAAGAGAATCCAAACACATTCAGAGACTAATTAAAGTGGTCTTCATTTGGGAAGATGATCTGAAAAGGTTAAGAGTAATCCTTAATTATCTAGCCTGTGGGCTCACTGTATGGTGGAAGCTTTGCCAGTAATACTAACTGTGCAGTTTTACCACCTGCATTCCCTAATATCTGAGTCATTCTATGGCCTGTTTACAAAACTAAATGTAAGAGCTTACACCACATACAGAAGAATGGCCAGGTGACTTCAAAAGGAACAATAAACATTCAAATCAGTTTTCTGCAGTGAGTTTCCTCCAAGAGGACATGAAGCATTTTCCATCCCATCCCCTTGTAGGGACAGCTTGTCATTTGATATTCAACTCTGGAGAGCTGAAGGCATTCCAAGTTTGGAAACTCATGAAGCCATGGGTCAGCTTGCACAATATGGAGTTTGACATGAATCATTTTAACGAGCAGATATCCTTAAGGTATTCCACATATTTAAAGTCAGTGTATGTATTGCATAAACTTATTACACAGGGCTTTCATTATAGCAAGTGTAACCGACGTTCTTGGCATGCCAGTATTTGTTTTTGCTTAGCTTTGGCTAAGACAAAATCACCCAGATGTTTGTTTTTGAAGTAGTATCCTGGGTAGTATACCCTCTTGCAATAAAAACAACCTTTGCAAAATGTTCTCTAGGAACAGGATAATCTCTTTGCTTCTATAAAGCTATACACTTTTTTTCAGGCTTTTACTAATCATTTTTTTCATATAGGAATTCTTATTCCTTAAGTTTCTAGATTTCTTTTTGTGCTGCAAATGTCAGCAGTTCTCTTTCCTTCCTCCTTGAATAAAATCTTCCACCCTTGAAACAACTGAAGCTTTAATTCAGTGATGTAGTCTCATGAGATTATTCAGTCTTCTCTGTAAAGACAAAGTAAAATCTACTGATTAGACTTTCTAGAGAGGATGATTTTGTATTTCATGCATGTTATCCACTAAAACAGTTGCTGCAGGGTGTTTTGTGTGTGGATTGAGTTCCCCCCTCCCCAAGTGGTTCACTTCAGGAAGTTGCAGGGAGAAGGGGATGAAAAGAAAGGAGGAAAACAGAGCAATTTAGGATCAGTAACATGTTCAGATGGTATCAGTTGCCAAAGCTCAGTTTTGGACAGAAGCATGAGAGCCAAGCCTTCAGAGCTCCTGGCATTCCTAACGTTGATTAGACCTCATTGGGAATGCAAGAACAGTAGTTAGAACTGGCACTCCTGCTTCTGCGAGGTAGGGAGGATCACAAATAGCTTAACTCATGAAAAGAGATACCAGTATGTGTCTAGAAGAAAATGAATTCTGTTTCCTGCTGAATCAGCCACCTTATCGGTGCAGAGCTGAATTAGCAACGATTGACATCTGCAAGTGAATTAATCCCAGCTCTCCAGGAATTAGAATCAGGAAACAGCGAGGAGTCGCTGACACCCTGTTACCGCCATCTGAATTCCTGAAAGTTATGAGACCATGGTAGTTCTCCTTACTGAAGGGAGATCTATGATGAAGCTACTCCTTATTAGAGAAGCAATCCCCCAAGGTGTAGGTAACCTTAATAGACCTTGCATCTAGAAAACACCACCATTTGCTCAAGAGAACAAATACATGGAGATCACTGGTTTAGTGTTATATGCTAGCTTAGAATAGCAGTATAACATTTGGTTTAGCTTATTCCAGAGCTTCAGCATCACAGCTCATTTGATTCCAGACAGAGAACTATATGATATTAATGAGCCATACTGTCTAGTCTTTCAAGTGAAATGCTAAAAGACCGGTAAACAAGGCAGGGAACACCATAGGTATAGCAATGTAGGATGCAAATGAAAGGTGATTATCTTACTGTGCAAATACTGAGCATTTTCCTTAATTGGAATACTAAAGGTGAGGTGTGCTTGATCTAACAAGTCTATGCTTTTGCACGTTTTGCCTTATTTGCAGCTAGCTACCAGCTGAACTCCAAGTTTTTCTCCACCCCAGTCTGTTCCTTTTTCTCAAGCTGTATTTATGCAAGCAAACCATCTTCATTACAGAAACCTTTTCATTTTAAACTGTATCCATGCACAAAAAGCACAAATGTAGACAAGTCTGAAACACCGGCTGCTCAGGCAGAAAGGCTGAGATCCAGCTGCCCTGGGATCCAGTTGCCAGCACCTGAACCAGAAAGACAGTAGGCCAGGAAGCTGGAATTTTACAGGAACACCACTGCTCACCACCCCTTCTTCTTCCAGCAAGGGGCAGCTTTCGGGAGCCTCTGATTTGCAGGACTTCTGGTTGGAACAAAGTCAGAGCTCTGAAGGACTGTTTTGTGCAGGAAACTTGTTTGGGTGCGGGAATGAAGAAGACAAAGGTAGTAAGGGCAGCGGCACCTAACTGTTAATGTCAGTATTGAAGCCTGAGAATTGAGATGATTCTTTCTCATAGAGAGGAATTAAAGACCTAAGCCACGCTATAGCCTGCAGGGTCTGAGAGCTTGGCCTCTCTCTCCTCAAATCTGGGTCAGAGAAGTCATACTCCAGAGTATCATCTAGGTTGTCCTCTCCCAGGCCTAAATGGAGCTCTTTCTTAGCGGAAACTTGGGCTTAAGTGACAGAAGTTGATCAGATCTTGTGTCTGCACATGAGGATGTCATGAGCTGGGAGGCAGTGTAAAAATTTCAAGATATGAGCCTTTGCAAGACCAACAAGGAAATGCAGGTCAGAGATTCAGGGATTTCTTACTTCAGTTTCTGTCCCAAGGAGATAGGTCTTGCCAGCCTGGAAGTTCAAACAAGGTTGGGAAGCACTGACTACATAGTGCTAGTGTAAGATAACCTTCCTGTGTCAGGCCTCTCCTTCTAAGGAACTTTGGAGTGGCCCTTAAAGAAGGATAACAATTTTCTCCCAGGAACCATATTTCTAGTTTGAGGTTTTCTAAGTAATATTGTCATTGCTGGCAAGCATGGATCAGAAGGACAGTGAGAAAAACTTGAAATGTCAGCTGCTGACATCCAAGTACAACAACCTCTGGAGCAGCACAAGACAATCTTGCTTCTGTGTTTTTCTGATGTCCCTTTCCCTTTGCTCTTATATTTCTGCTTCACTTGGTCATGACTTCATTAACTTACAGTCCACACAGTTCAGCCAGTGGAGGTGCAAGAAATCATCTCTGCACACACGCTCACGTCTTGCACTGTGAGTGTATCCAGCCTGACATTAAGCAAAGTTTGGTCAGCTTTGACACAACACGCAAGACATCCTCTTTCACTCCCTCTGTATCAGAGGGAAACTCATCAGGCAGGCTGGCTAAGAGATGTGAGCTGACCTATCCAGGCCAGGAGGAACAGACTCAAACAGCTACTTATATGAGGTAGACTTTGGGTAATGTTGCCAGCATCAACATTACCTCTTTCTTCTTCTGCTTGGAAGAGACAGGAGCAGATGCACTACAAACTTCATAACACAAAGCTGCAAGCTTGGTGAGAGTTCTTGCTAACAGATTGCATGATTTGATCAGAACGCATTAGGAAACAGATAAAGGTTGTGAAAAAAAAAGTGTTCTGGTGTTTTTTGGTTGGTGGTTTGTTTTTTATTTTTTTTTTTTTCCCCCTCTCAAATGCTGATTTGCATTAGAGCTACTTAGGTCGTTAAAAAGTTGAGACATTGACAAAAGCAAACATTGCGTCATAGGCAGGACTTCTTGTTCTACTTAAGACACACTAAATCCTTCCCAGAGAAGGAGAGAGAGAAGACATCCCTACCACTCACAGCTGCCTGAGCACTCTCACTTCTTCAGCTGACATGTAGATCCCGTATCTCAGCATTAGGAGGCAGCAGAACCTGAAAAGGAAACTAGGCTTACTGGTGAATTGAGATGAAAAAGAAAGGCATGGCAGGGAACAAACAAGGTTCTGCATGTGGCCATATCATTGCTCTTAGGAGGAGATCAGGACTAAGCAGCACTACAGAGTTGCTTTCACAGCATTACAGGGCTTATGGAACATGATTCAGACTTATCAGGAGGAGCAAGAATGAGCTGCAGGACTCAGTATCAGCAGTTAGGGAAACCTAGTGCTGAAAGAAGAGGGTTGAGACAGGCTAACATCGCAGGATACTTGCAGTAACACTCAGAATTATCAAATTAGGATAACAGGGTAAGGAGTAGAGGAACAGAATAAGTCCCGGTAGAGCTGAGAAAAACTAAGAAATGCTTTGCAAGAAAGTGCTTAAAAGGAAACGTCACTACATCCTGAAAAATAATACGCAATGCTCACTGTGTCTGTGACAGCCTAGGCGAACCCCTTCTGTTGGTAGGTAGCAATACCTCCAATGGTAAGGAGAAACAGCAAAACACAACCCACGGCTCAGGGGAAGCTTTCCACAGGGAAGCATCCTGGGACTGCCAGGCGACCTCTACTGCTGAACAGACCTAATAGTCATCAGTCTTTATTGGTTACCACATATTCTTTGAATCACGTTCTCTTTTCAAATGCCTGAAAGCAGACGAGAAGGAAAGAATATGTGTGTTGGCCTAGTGGTCATTCTTTAACAAACAGATAAAGTTTTCAGGAGAAAATGACACTTTGACTAAAGAAGTACAAGATAAAATCTGTACTCCCTCTCACATGGTTACTGCTTCACACAAACACATGATTGACCCTCTTAGCAAACCCGTCCTGCTCAATTGTCACAATAGTGGTTAAAAGTAAGCAGTAAAAACAAGATCTGGAAACTTAATGAGTGAATCTCGTGACATTCCTGAACATACTCGCTCTCCAGAAAGTGTAGAAAATCCCAGATTGCAAAGATTTTGATAAAATATATGAGCACAAAATAAGATCAGGCAATCACAAAGGTCACAGCAGAAAGGAAATGTGCAGTGCATCTTTCAGGCAGGGTACAGTGGCAAGGCTTATGTAAATACTGCTGGTATCTGTAATACATAGAGACCCTAGCATTCAAATGAGGTCCTATCAGCATCTCTGATACACAGGGAAAACAGGGTAACGCAGTGAAAGAATAATGTTCATACTTCTACTCTCACAAATTTGCTACATGATATTTGATGAACATCAATAACCAGGATTTAAGTTCTCATTCAGGCAAAACAAGTAAAGATATAAAGATGAGTGTGCTCACCTAAAGGTATAACTTAATATCCTCCAGTAGAGGCCACCTGGACTTTGAAGCTGGGCACACTTTTTAAGAGAATATTGCTGAGCACTTGCTGCTTCCCCTGAGAGGACAGAGAAAGAAGTGGCTAGAAATTTGACTCACCTGTGAATTCTGGTGAACCACTATTTCTACCCAGAAAGATGAATTTTCTAACAACAGTTGTTTTCAGTTACCTCCTTGCCTTGAATATGTTTTCATAATAAAGCTTTAGAGTTGCCAAAATGCTCATCTTGGCAGTTTGAAACACGACTTACTGTCTTGGTTTGGGACAGAACTGCTGCTCATTTAGAGTTAGTATTTTGCATCTGGTTTGAGAATCAGGCTTAATCAACATGCACAGTTTCATTCTCCTGATTAGTCTGATCCAAACCCAAGAAATATTAATAAATTGGGTCTGTAGCCATGAAGATTTTGCTGAACAACTAACTTTAATGGGACTTTAAGGGGCTGGGGAGGGGAGAGAAGGATGTTATTTTAGTAGATACGATATATCACAGTTAAGAATGTTTAAAAAATCTGTGAACTTAGAAATTTTGTGGTAATATGTAAAAAATGTCCTGTGGCCTTTAAGAAACCCTGTTTATCTAAAAGGTTTTGTTCATTTTTTTCTAAAACTACTTCGGCTATATGTTACATCTAAATGGATTATAATTGAAGGAAATTAAATTACTTTGGTCCTCCTTGGCAGAACTTGGTGTAACTGTCAGTCATACCGCATTGCATGTACAGCCACAACAGCATTTTGCACCATGCAATGCAGCACTATGCAGAAATACCTGAGTTAGTGCTGAATTAGCTGGCTTCAGAGCTGGACAGATTAAGGTGGGAACAGTGCCATTCTAACTGGGGTATCTTAATTCAAGCCAGCGCGCCTTGCTGGCCCCAGCTATGCAGACCACTAACTCGCAGGTAGTTTCGGCATTTCTAAGTGGCACCGTATTGTGCAGGCTAGAGATTCATTTTTAGACACTTGAATAATGAATGATGGTACATTTCCTTTCTTTCTCCTCTCTCCCGCTCCTCTTCTTCTTTTGACTCGCCTTAACTTTATGGGTGGATGGTACCTCAGATGCTGCTAAAGGGGGGGTGAAGGAAGCTTAAAATTTCTCTAATCCCTTCCATCCTCTAGTACATCTTACATCTTTTCAAATGTTTTTAGCATCTGTACTGAAATCTTTTCCATAACCACAGAATTAAAAAAAAAACATTAAAAATATAATGCTATTATAGTCCCAAGAAAATTGGCAGGAGAAGCTAAGTAGCTTAAACCATTTTTGGAAGCCAATGAGATATCAAATTGATAGAGCTCTAGCAAAGTTATTTAATAAATTATCCATGTGCAAGCCATTGCACGTGGTAAGTGTACAAAATTCTTTTTTCCTCCTACTTTCAGCTGTATACCAGAGCAGCTTCAGAGACCGCATCATCTAGACTCATGGGCAAATGACAGAAGAATTTTAGATACGAGTGGGAAAACTAAAAAGAAAATCAAAATAATCATTGCTGAGAAATGAACTGAGCAAACAGCTGTATCTCAGATTTTAAACAGTATTTCATGAAAGTGAATTATAGAGCACTACCACTTTGGTGAGTGGTAAAATAGAGGAACTCCTAAGCCACCCCAGAGGGGAACTATTCCAACTTAATTTCCTTTTTTTCCCTTCTAGGCTTGTTTGAAAATTTATTAGTGATACTAAATAAGAGTGGCCAAATCTGGTCTTTAAAGTGTTTAAAAAGCAATAAGGAGAAACACATCAGCATTTAATGATCATATTTATTCACAAATTCATAGGCTAAATACCATTAGGTTATCCAATGATTTAGCTACCTTATGGAACAAAACCACTCAAGTTTACCCATTTTCTTCTGTGATTTGGCAAATAATTTGACTTAGACTAAAAGTTACCTTAGAAAATTACCTAGTCCTGATTTGAAGATAGCAATGTTTTGAAAGCTTTCTGTTCAGATAAATTATTCTATTACTAATTTTGTATTCTCCAGATTAGGAAATAAAAACTTGCAATGTGGCAAAATAACGATACCAGAGAAAAGACACTCCACCTTTCAAAGAGTCATTTCACGGACATACAAGTCATTAGGATTTTGCAATAATCATTATAAACTTCTAATGCACTAGAAGTTATTCATATTCTGGGTACCAGAACCTTGAAATATGCATTGCTAGATTTTTGAGTTGTAATACAATTATTGAATTATTTATATTAATATTTATTAGAGTTTAGTAAAGCAATATTTATATAATATTTAATATAATTTAATAAATTAATATTTATATAATTGTATATTACTACAATTATTTGTTGAAATTCTAGGTTGCTCAGTCACTTCACAATGCCACCGTGTCTTATGTTTGTACATTGCAGCTGAAACCACAGTATCAACAGAGTGAATGTAAAGACCATAAGCCTGGTCGCAGCAGTGAGTCCTGTTTCCATTGTTTAGAAGGCCCAGATGAACAATTGCAAATTATGCAGTTGCCAGGTCTGGGAAGCAACTATATTTAACTGTAAATGAAATCACCATGTCCTGAAAAAAAATGGAATATATTTCAATTATGAAAGGGATGGGGAGAAGTAGACAGATTAACAGATAACTTCTTAGCTGGTGTGAATTGGCACTGCTAAGAAAAGCTCCTCTGATGCAGTATCGCAGGGCTCTCTGTTTTCTTTCTGCAGGAAAGCAAGCAGTAAGTGGCTGCAAGTAAGATGAAGACAAGCCTGGAAAGTTTCTGTAGGTAATTATGAAAATGCAGTTTGGTCTCAACACAACTGCACTTATTCTCCCCAAGGACATAATACATGAGAGAGGCTGTCTTGGATGTTAATTTGATGTGCAGTTGATTGTAGGGTTTAG
>JANXJC010000031.1:24000489-24033105 GCA_027564655.1 Leptodon cayanensis
TAGGGGGGGGTTTTTTGGTTTTTTTTTTTTTTTTTGGTGTTGTTTTTTTTTTTTTTTTGTTTTGGTTTGGTGTTTGGTTTTTTGGTTGTTTTTTTTTTTTTGTTTGTTTGTTTTTGTTTGTGGTTTTTTATGTCTTGGATAAATAATCTGCATCCTGGAGCATACTGTAGATGTGTAGATCTTTCTAACACATCATGTTTCCTCTTATTTTATATATGGCTCAAATAGGTTCCGCTGACATTTGGGTGTTATCATTGGCCTGCCTGCTTGTGTCCATGGAATTGAATAGGGTTATTTATACCCATGAAGAATGTTACACTCTGGGTAGTTTTGCTTGCTTTTTTTTTTTTTTTTTTTTAAACAAATGTAATTCACTGTTAGGGAAACTGTGATCCCAAGTATATATTGCAAAAGAAAATGTTTGTGCTCCATGTCCTATGCTCGTGGTGACTTTTTTCTTATTGACAGTTGAGTAGATGCAGATTGTACCACACTGAAATGCAAGCCTAGCATCTCTGTGGATGCCAGTGCTAAGTTTCTAAGTGCATTGCCCTCATCATGCTTGGTGATGCCAAGGAGCCTGCATTGCTCACAGTGGCAGTGTTGCTAGACCTCTCAAAGACAGACGAGGGAAAAATACAGGTCTGACAACAATCTCAGTTCCTTCTTAACATAGGAAAAGTAAAGACAACTTGAAATTTTTAGGGGATTGTCTTAGCAACTATGTTGGCACTTTGCATGAACCCTTAGGACAGTGCAGTTGTGCGCTGGCCCCTTATAGAAGCAAGTGGCTGTCTGCCATGATCAGCCCTGTGATATATACCCATAAAGTTCATGTGATCAGAAGAGAGGAAAACAGTTATTACAGGAAAAGCTAAATGGATGTCAGGCTTTAAATTTATGATGTGCTAGATATCTGAAACAGAGCTGATGCCAAAAAGTGAGTATGTTTCACTTAGGAAAACTGTCAGGGCTTTAATGATCTGACCAGGGGGAAAAAAGAAGTACTTGGGAAATACTTTATAGATTTTTTTTTTTGACACTGAGATATGACTCAAATCAGTGACTAAACTGTTTCATAAAAGTGGATCTTTATTTTTCCAGTTGAAGACACTTACCCTGTATTGATTTACATAATTGTAATCATATGTTTTCCTGCAAGGGTAATTGTGAATGGTGAAGTGTTGATTACTGTCTAATGAGATTTAGACATCAAGCTACTTCTTTACAGCTCCATTATCAGTGGCCTGAGATCCCTGCCATGTGTGTTATTTTCTTTGTGAAATGAGTCAATAATCCTATCGCTGTTTGAAGATGGCAGCCTTCCGTGAATGCGGATATTCCAGTTCTCAGTACATCAAGAACGAGCCTGTGTCTGAAACACCACAACCCTGATTTTGAAAATCCAGACAAACTTGTAGTCTGCTCTGGGGAAGACAAATCCTCCCAGTGCTTTATTCAACACAATGACAGACTTATCTGTTTTGCAGGACAAGGAATCCTTGCTTGCATATTCCCAAGGCCTAGAACAGTGCAGGTTCTGAGGACATAGAGGCTTTAACAAACCTCCCACCAAATAATCTATTTAGATCAATACTTGTCATCAGTGTTCATATGTATATTTTTTTAACTACCTACATTACTAACCAGCTATCTTGCTGCAATATGCAGGGAAGCTATCAGATTTCATTTTAATTGTATTTATATTCAGCCAGATGGCAAAATTCAGGTGTTAGTGATAAGCAGTATTCTTTAATACTCAAATCAGCGCTGCCCAATGCTCTTTTACAAACAGACTACCTCCTTCCTGATTGCTTGGTTTTGTAAAAGTGTAGCTATTGTGGGTCTACTGAGAACAGTTGTTATTCAGGAATAGTCAAGTCAACTCCTTGTCCCCAAAAGTGCTTGGAAACACAATAGCATAACTAGTAAAGGCTGATGTGCAGGTGAAAACTCAATTTCAACAATAAATGAACTGAAAATCACTTCCCATGGCAAAAGAGAAAATAAAGAAGACAGGGTCTGGACTGGGACAAATGCTTCTTGTGTAGGTTCGTATTCTGCATAACTCCTAAATCTCTGTATGAATGATATAGTACAGTACTTTCTTTTTATTTACAACTTCCATCGTCCCCTGTTGTCTCTCTCTGCAAGAGTTGCATTAACCCTAGAGATGGCTGTTTGGCTGATGTCTGAGGGCCTCTATCATCATCTTTGCTAATTCACAAGATATGGGGTGGCTAATGGCTAAAGATAGATTATCTGTCCTGTCTTTAAGAGAGAATAGGAGGAATTTGCCTTTTACCTATCATTTTATGTATGCTGTCTATACGTCTATAATTTCTACATGCTAATTCCTAAGAATTTAGCAAGAAAGGGACTCCATTATGACAAGTATTGTAAGAAGACTGGCTAATAGATGAGTTTTGCTTAAGAGAGGTTGGGGCTGGCCACTATTAAGCCACCTTAGACATTGTCTACATGCTAATTACTATACGATATGATGTATACAAACTGTCTGCCTGTATACATATCTACCTGAAGTACAGCTACTTAATAGGCAAACGTGACCCTCAGTTATTATATATAAGCCCTTAAAAGGGACTTGGAACCTTTGAATTTTTTTCACAAAAGAAAAATCACTTTGGAGAAACTGTATTATGAGAATTAAGCATAACCCCTAATCCAGAAAACGTATGAATCGGTTAGCTATAAAGATATTAATACAGATACAGGCTGGCATATTATCTGTATAGCAGTTTGTATTTGAATGGCGAATTTGTGAGCACATGGAATTCCTTAAGCTGCTCAGGAGCATGAGCTGAGCAACAGCTGTGATTTGAATACTGACTCAACTAGAGAATGATGTGTCTTCAGTGTTACAAACTTTGGGAGAGAAGACGGTAATTTGCTTTTATCATAAATGAAGGCAGAATGTAATTATGAAAGCTTATCACAGTAGTATTTTTTAAAAAAAGTAGTATGAATCATCAAAAAAAAACAAATTAAATTCAGTAGATGGACACAAATATGATGCAGTAAAAAAGTAACAATATATATCAAAACATGACCAGCAGCTGAACCCAATCAAGGGCAGTTGACAGGATGCATCATCTTTGAATCAAAATGTGATTAGGAAAATTTAATACCTTTTAGCCTCTTACTGGCCACATTCTGAAGCGTATTACTGGGACTTGGTGTGGAGCACCCTGTGACACAGGGACAGGTGAAAACAAATTGTCCCCAGTGCTGGTTACACAGCCCCCGAGGCCAATGTGCTCACACAAGCTCAAGACCAAGACTAGTCTTTAACACAAGCAGGGAAATATTATCTAGCCAGTGGAATATTTTGGTTAATTTATGTTGATTTCTGTCTTGCTATTATTTCATGATCACTTTCCCTTAAGTCCTTGTGTCTTTATTTTCAGAGGCCTCCATCAGCCTCATGCTGACCTCTGGGACTCTGATTAGTGTTAAATATTTCACGTTCCTTTGTATGAAATGTTCTGGTGAATCTATTATCTTGGGAAGAAAAAAGTCACAGTATGAAAACATAATGGACTTCAGGCTTTGTGCATTCCTTTGTTCTTTCCTCACATATGCAATGCATGTGCAGCTGCTCTTCCCCACTAATCTACGTGGATGCTAATGGTAGTGGACCCTGGACTGTAGGTTAGTTTATGAGGTGCAAGAGGAAGAGCAATGGGATTTACCAGTAGCGAGCTTATTCTCTACCTGACATCTTCAAAACCTCCAGCTGAGTCATGTGTGTTATTCAAGATAACTTTTGTGCCCCTCATGGCCTACGGGAGTGTAGTTAGGGCTGAGCCTGATGCTGTCAGGGTGAGTCTTTGAGCTGGGTACTTTTGCTTCTAAATGATATTTTGCTATAACTTCTGTCACGACAGACCTAAAGGAACTTAGTATTTCTGTTTAATTAAGCATAATTTTAAAAACATAATGGAGACACAATGGATTGAAATACCAGCTGAGAATTTGCTTTTTCTCCTTTTCTTGAAGGAGATTTTTTTTTCCTGCAGAATTATCTGCAGAAAATTTTTACTAAGTATCAAGTATTTCAACTAAAAACTATCTTTGTTTTAATGTTATTATCAAAACGTTATACTATGGAGCTGCTGTGTGACACCCAAAGATGAAAACTGATCCATATGGATGGAAATGGTAGCTAGCACTTCTCAGAGCGAGTACTTGCTTTCTTCAGCTAATGGGGTGGTGAGACAAAGTGAGTGCAAGGGAATTTCAGCCAGTTCAGGTTCTCTGCAGTAGGCAACTAGAGCTGCTAAGGCTGAGGGAACAGGGCCAGAGCTATCTGGTATGGCTGGTGTATGCAGGAGGGGTAGAAAGAACAAACCTGGAGACATTTCCATTAAGGAAATTGGGTAGACCTAATCTTGCAGTTTTGCAACTGGGAAAAGAGAGAGGAACTGTCTTTGTCAGTTAGTTGTTTCAACACAGCACTCTTCCCTCAACAGGCAAGAAAGCAGTTGTTGAGAACGTAAGGTGTGGGTTGAGGACACCAAGGCAAGTGCATGTTTTGCCTATTGCTGTGCCTACTTCTGACCAGGGTCTGGGCTGTTCCGCTTCGGTGAGGGAAGCTGGGTGAAGGATTAAGGAGCTGATATACTCCATGAAAGGAAGGGTATAAGCACTCCACCTTCACATCTGTGGATAGCCAGACAGGGTTGGTTGAAACCTTAACTAGTCTGAGCATTTGTAAGGGGAAACAGTAAGAATGAGTTCTTAGATCTTATTAAATTAGTTAGATCTTTGGTCTCATGCTGAAGGGAGGACTAAATGCAATAACATGCTCTTCTTTTTTTTTTTTTTTTTTTTTTTTTTTTTCCTTTCTGGATGCCCTGTAACGAAACAATGTTTTCCTTCATGTTTTCTTTCATCTCTCAAGCAGCATGGGGCAGATTTTGTGGAAAGGTTGTAAAGGCCTAACTTGCCTATATTTATTCACATGACATAGTATCTTAGCCTGATTCATTCCAATAGACTTGCTTACGAATCTAGTTTCTAGTCAATTGTGACAGAAAATTTGGAATTCAATTTATACAGTTGAAATAGCAGATGTTGCTTTAGAATTAACAGTGGAGTCTTGTCTGCTGCCAAGATGTTAGAAGAAGGTAAAATAGCCCATAGTTAATGTTTCTGTGCTTATCTTGTCTGCTATAGAATGTGGTCCATTCTGTCATTTTTCACTGGTAAATTATTTCTGCTTTGTAGTTCAGAAATTAGTAATGAGAGAAAGCTGTAAAAAATGAAGCTTGAAAACGACATCTCAGCGTGTTCCGAGAAGAGCACTAAAATGTTGACTGATTTGCCAGCTATTAAGGCACAACTGCAGATTTCCATTAACACATCGAACTAACTCTGCTACAGCAGATAAAAGACCCCTTTGAAACAAGAAAGAAAAGATTCAGAGAAGGTCATTGCCTAAACACAGGGACTAAATTAACTAGGAAAAAAATTTCACAGCTTCTTCCAGAAAGCTTACTACTCTGCATCACATACTTTATTCACACCGGATGGGTCTTAATGCCAAATATTTCTTGGTTTCTTGCTGTTTACTCTGTTGTTTTCTAGAGGTATATTCTTGCACAAATGATCAGCCTGTAAGGAGGAAATTATTTCTCTTGCCACAGGCGTAGAGAGCAACAAACGAAAGAGAAGTAATTTAGGAGTTGGATTGTACACAAAGTTTCACTTGTTCAGTTCTTTCACTTTATAATACTTGATTTTAGAGTTATTTAACCCTGCACAAACATCTGCACTAGCAATGGTATCCTCAAAAATTATTCAGATCAGTTTAGGGGAAGAAAAAAAAAAGTCTGCACACAAAGCTTCGAGATTTTAACTAACTAAACCCTTTTGGATAAACCCTTGGGTACAGCTTGGGCCTTCACATCCATATTCTGGATAGATCCAAGAGGGCTTCCTGCTCCAAGTGCACAACAACAGCAGGCTGTTACTGGGCACCTATTAGGGACTGCAGTGGCATCTATTGAGCAACTCTGCTGTCACTGTGCATCACAAGTGCCTGTCCTTCCTCTTCCTGCTCTATACAGTCCCACTTGGTTTCCTCAGCTTGGTGTGGGTGATGGAGCTGAGCCTTCACACAGGTACAACCTCTGTATTGGGCCAGTGTACAGCACAACTTGGGGCTTACGGGTGTGAACCTTACAGCAGCTCAGAAACAGCATGTGCCATTTGGCAACGTGAGTCTCTGACTGGGAGCTGATGTGAGCAGCTGACTGGGAGATAAGTACCCTAAAGAAGCTTGGTCTGTTAGCCAGCAAGGACCCAGTTGGCCTGGTGGAGAGGTCATTTGATCCAGGTGTTGGGAGAGTCCCAGAAGAGCAGAGACTGTGTGTGAGAACAGAGAGTGAGGGGGGCGCTTCAGCTGCCTGAGAAACACACAGGGAAGGGGAACCGATGCCTTTGTTATGGATGGAAAGCTAGCTATTTTCCCATGAAAGGGAGGCACAGCGCAGGAATTGAGATCAGTAGTGGCGAGCCCACTCATCTCAGTGGACTGAACGTTCCTGCATAACTGAAATCATGGCAGGGGTATTTTAATATCTGAATTTGCTCATAACTTACTTCTTGGTGTCAAGGAGGACTATATGCACAGAATGAAAGGAATCATAAGTTTATTTCTAAAAATTGTCTGGGAAATAAAAAGAACAAGACAATGGACAAAGGACTCTCCATAAATCTGCATATTCATCTTGAATTAATACTAATCCAATCTTTAGTTACAGGGAGAGGTTTGGTCCCTTTTCCTTGTAAATGATTAGTGTCCTGTATAATTCAGTGCTAGCCTTTGGATGTTTGCACTGTTATGTATATATGTGTACTCTGGCAATAAGCCATTGTCACTCACCCAGTGGCGAGGATCAAAATGTTGACCAGCTCCTCCTTTACTGTGCACTCTGTCCTGTCAAGGAGACAGAGCTCCTGGGGAAAATAAAAAGGTGATGATCATGTTAACAAATTGTGAATTGCAGCATTATAGATTAATGGAATGAGCTCTGATTTCACATGGAGCTTTCACTCTTGCAGTTCCCACTTTTGAGCATTTAGAGTTATCACTTTGTTACTTTGGTAACAGCGGTATTTTTTTCTTTTGTTCAAAGAAGTCTTATGAAGAAACCTATTATTTTTTATGCATCTCTAACAAAGGGTTTGTCCCTTGATTCTTCAGCACCATTGCTTAGCTAAGACTATGGCTCTTACTACATTCATTGATAGCAAGGCTTTTAACCTATATGAGTAAAGGGAAATGTCAGGAAAGGAATTTGGGCACACACAATGTTGTCAGGACATTATCAGAGAAAGTCCAAATAGGTGCTCTCTTCCTGATCTCGGAGCCTGGCTTTTTCCATGGATATCTGTGGCACAAGCTTGTTCTTACATTAGATTATTCTTGTTCCTGTATTATTTTGGCAGATTACTGATAAACAAGGGACTTTTCAGGAGTGTCTGCCAAGCTGAAGTAAGAATGAGACCGCAAAGATGCTTCTCTTACTGACAGTCCTTCTCCCAGATGAACTTTAATAGGATATCATAAAGAAAAGGTTTCAGAGATTTATTTTTGAGAAAGATTACAAGAATTGTAGGAAACACTAGAAAACTAAACATAGTTTATCCCTCCTGCCCCTATAATTTAGCTTTCCACCAATAAAAAAGATCCCCCAAATAAGAGTTACTTTAAGATTTAGCTAAAAGTCATGAGGTGATCCTGTTTTTATGTTCCTATATTCATGCAGCTTTGATACAGTCTGCTTATTGTCTGCAAATTCTTGAAACTATGTTCTGTGCAAATGTAGAGAAGTCTTCAGTCAGCTCTTGTTCTGTATGCAATCTGCTATGGGAAGTATGCTACTTGTCATTAAATACAAAAATGAAGCAACACTAAATAAAGAAGAATTAACTTTATTGTACCTTTTAGGCTTTTTTGTTCGCTTCTATGTTTATTCTCTGTGTATAGAAAAACACTGGCTTGAAAAGCTTAAGTACAGCTTAAATTACAGGAGGATGGTGCTGTTTCCCAGTGAAAAATTACAACTTCTCTTTTAACAGGATAAAACCTGTTCAAAGGTAAAGCCAAAGGGTTGTTTACATGAGTCGTGTATCTGGGTTTGCTTAAGAGTGAGAGTAAGTATAAGATTTTCAGATGCAAAACTGACATGGTACAATAAAATACTGTCCTTGCCAAATTTTCCAGTAAAATGATAAAATTTGTTGATTTCTAAACAATCTAGATAACATCTGGTAGTTCTTATTACTTTGGTATCCTTTAGTAATTCTTATTTAGCAAAATAAACTCTCCTACTTTTCTTCTCCAATGATAATTTTTCGTATTGAAAAAACTTGATTTTTTTAAAAGAGATGGTTAGCTTACTTCCTTACATTTAGAACCTTCTCCTGTCCCTAAATAAGCATACTGAGTTCAGCTGCAGCTGATGAGTTTGTTCATTTCACACCTTGCATATGTTGAATAAACTCAAGAGAATCTCGCTAGTTGAAGATGATGATAATTATTTTTCCTTTTTAGGAAAAAAGGTATGTGTCTCAGTCAAAGAACTGGAAGGAATAAACATTATTTCTTCATTTGGCCTTTGATTTTTTTTTTTTTTTTTTTTTCCACAGACATAACTCTGAAGGGCAAGGGAAAACCAATGTAAATGCAGATCTAGACCTAGTGCTTTCTGAAAGCATCACAAGGCTTCTTTATGGTATCTGGATAGTGTTGTGATATCTGCTAATATCTGGAGTTTCTGTTGGCTGTGTTAAGTGATGTTAAGAGCGTGGCCAGCACCTCCAGTCCCAGGACTCTCTCCTGCCTGGCTGCTGGTGCCCATCCTGGTTCCCAGGGCCTCTGTCCGAGCTGAGGGATGTGGCTGGTACTTTCCCTTTGCTGGTTCAACCAGTAGCAAAGCTGAGCAGATATCTCAGTGCCACACAGACAGGACACTGACACAGCTGTCACACAGATCATCACAGGCAAGGTGCTGCCTTCAACAGCACCTGAGTGCAGGACCTACATAAACATAGGCAGCCAAGTCCTCTCCTCCTCCTCAGCTGGCAGAGATAGAAGGTCATTAGGGAAGGCACACATCCAGAGGCGCACACACCTGTTTTACAGGCAACTGGCCCCTTTTATACCCCTTTCTGTCTCTTCCCCCTTTGTTCCTCCCCATTCCTTAACCCTGCATGGTCCCTCATCAGATTGCATAGGCCCACCAACCCCCCCAAGATCCTCATCAAGTTGCAAAATCCTGTTTGCCTGCATTTTCTAGATAGCCCACCAATTAGTGTGCCTGATGAGGTGGGGTTTTTTTCATGTTTTTCTCCATTACGTTTTCCTGTTGGGTTTGTGTCTGTATATTTCATTCCTTTTCTTATTATTCCTTTTTGCACTGAAAAAGTCATCAACCAGATGCCCCTTTAAGGGGCAGACACTCTCCTTCCACACACCCTTACAGGTTGTACTTAGACACATTATAGCAAAGAGTAGCTATGAGGTCCTTGTGAATACAGCCTCTCATCTAGATAGCAGAATGGAGAAACTGCTAGCTGCTTCTTGCCACTAAAATTGAGCATTTTAAACATTTGTTTCTGATCAAATAGCTTTGATTACAAAATAAAAGTGGAGTTGGTCCATTAGTATGAAATAGTTCAGAAAATACCCTCCAAACAGATCCTGGCTTTTAACAGAGGGGCCTGATGGTGCAGTCATTAAAATAGAGAATATTTTTCTAGAAGTTAGTGGCAATCATCAGTGTCTTGGACAGTTTCACAGGCCTTGGGGAGAAAGCCATAGATTTCCATGAACTGTATGATGTTTGCAATTCAAATTAAAGCTAAGGTTTTCAGCAGTGTTAGTGTATTGCCATGAGTCCTTTCAGATGAGGGCACAAGAAAAAAAGCCTACCGTCTTTCCATCACTGTATGCATACTGTGCTTTTTTTTTTTTTTCAGTTCTGATATTTGTTACTATGTTCTAAACACTCTCATTTTTCTATTTTTCAGGTCAAAAGGTGTGCTATGGCGACTTCAAGCATTCTTGTTACAAGTTAGCTTATTTCCAGGACTTGTCTAGACGCGTGGGCTTTCAGGAGGCCCGTCAAGCTTGTGAAATTGATGGCGGGGCTTTACTGAGCTTAGAAAGTGAAGCTGAGCAACAGCTAATAGAAAACATGTTGCAAAACCTCACTAAATCAGGCTCTGGGATTTCTGATGGTGATTTCTGGATTGGGTTGTGGAGAAGTGGTGACGGACTAGCCACCTCAAGTGCTTGCTCTGACCTCTACCAGTGGGCTGATGGAAGTATTTCACCATTCAGGTAAGTCTGTAAAACTGCTTATTGAGAAGGTTTCATGGAAAGAAATGGAGAGTGAAATGCCCAGCAAGTCACATCTAGAAAGAAGCTTGAAGACTTGCTGCCCCATGAGGTTAGTAGCTTCCCTCCTTAACATCTCCAGGTAAAGGGGAGCTGGCAACCAGGGTTTTGAATTTGAAGCTGTAAAAGCATGGCATAGCGTGGCTTCAGCCTACAATTTTCTTTCCTCCCATCTCAGGAGTTTGCCTCTCTATGGCTTTTGGAGGTTTTTCTGCCACACACACAGTCTTTAAGATATGGTCTGAAAGCAGGCAGACAAGTTCTACAAGACCCTGACCACCTCAAATCAGGGAGCCAGCCACCAAGTAAATTAATGCATGTTACTTAATGTAAATTGTTCTGTTTCTACCCTGTCTTTTGAAAAGCCTTTAATTTCCTGATTAAGCCAAAGACCAGAGTAGTAGCAGGACAAAGGGACAGGTAAAAGTTGGATAGGAAGGAAAACAAACAGGTGGCAGAGCAGTAGGGTGTTATTTCTGCAGAGGTGCTTTGGTCAAAATCTTTAAGATGCAGAGATGTGGAGCCCAGGCCCTAAACTCCTTTCACAGAGGAGTTGTGGGAAATGCAGCATAGCTTTGAAGAGGATGGGGCCACTGGGGTTGACACGTCTTCGTTGATGTAAACTCCTTTCCTTGGCATCCTGATGAACCTTACCTTCAAAATTTGAAAGTTTGTCTTTATGTGTATCACTAGAAATTGGTATACAGACGAGCCTTCCTGTGGAAGTGAAGCCTGTGTTGTGATGTATCATCAGCCAACTGCAAACCCTGGTCTGGGAGGGCCATACCTTTATCAATGGAATGATGATAGATGCAACATGAAGCACAATTTTATCTGCAAGTATGGCCCAGGTAGGTGAAACTAAAGTTATATTTCACAGGTGGGACGCTTGCTTAGAAAAATAATTGCCTCTTGTTTTGTGAGGGAATCTGCAAATGTCTTGTGGCCTGCCAAACTGATTCCTTTGGTGTGCGAGTGCCTGAGCTGACATTAACAGGGGATGTAATTTAGCAACTCTAGTGATAATTTAAATAAACCTATCTGTATCCAATAAGAATGTTTTCAAGGTTAGCTTCACTATCATGCATTCGCAGCTTTACTTTAACTCATTCACTAGTTATTTTATTTTCCACAAAGTGTTTTAAGTGGCCATTTGCTACTTCCCTTGCTCGCTATCAAGTAGAATGACCAAGATATCTCTTGGTCCTAGTGTAAAAAAAAATTACACTGTCCTTGTAGTTGCAGACCTCTGCCATTTCATACCAACTTACATGTGATGGCAGTTTCAAAAATTTTGGCTTAAAGAATGAACAGCAGGAAGAAAATTCTGCATTCATGCCTGTAGATTTATAGATATGAAAAGCAGATGCACACTAGTTCAGATGGTGACAGAAAAAGCCAGATCTTAGACAATTTGGCTGTACTTCCAGACATGGCATAGGTTCTGTATATGTCAGTAGAGGAAACATGAGCTATAAACTAGAACTTTGTGCAAACAGAAAAAGGAGGTGAAAAGTAAACTTTCAAGTTGAGCCTGTAGCAGTTTCTACTTCTGGTGGTACTTACAGTAAAAGAAAACATGTTTTTCAGCAGGATCATGCAAGTATTTTCAAATAATTTATGGTGTGTCTGCTTTTCAAAAACTAAGCTGAAAGCCAGAATGCATATCAAATCCTACTCTTAGCAGCTATTTGATTTACCTAATTCTGCAGTTTCCTACCTGCTTTCTCTATGCTCATGATCTAGCAATAATCACACTCTTTGTAGATATCCAACTGTAGAGATTCAGGCTATCTTCTTCCTCTGTTTTCGGTGGATATGTAGCTTTCTCACTGTGTAATATCTTAATGGGGATATTAATGGCAATTAATATTGCAAGCAAATATTATATACTTGGAAGGCTTGATATACCCACACATTTTACCCCCTCGGCCTCCCAAATCTGTTCCTGCTTCTAAAATTATTAGTGACTATCACTATCTTATGGTGCTCAGTTATTATCTTGGTCACATAGGCAGTTCAAGGAACTGTGATGTATAAAATTTTATCACTTTTACAACTGATCACAATTATATTGAAATAAGAGAACACAATAAAAATGTTTTAAGTTGTTAAAATAACAACATTTCTATGTCAGAAAATGCAGGTTTGATTAAAAGGGTTCAGTTTCAAGTATATTTCATAACTTTAAAACCAAACAAATTTAAGTGAAATAACTATTCTGTAATAGTGAACTACTTACCATTCTAGTTGAGATGTGATAAAGAATTGTTTTTTCTTGCTTTCACCATCTGAAAAAATGCCGGATATTTTGGATTGGCAGAAAACAAAGTGATAACAGTAACAATGAAAATGAATTCATATTTCTTTCACTATGTAGAAACAGATTACTGGTGTATAATGAGGCATATAATAAGGCAAACAATATGTAGGTAGGTTATTATTAGGACCGACATTGTTATGAAGCTAAATACAGTACTACTGAATTGTATCTATTTATTTTTCAAGCTGTTGGAATTGTGCTCTTTAGCAAAACAGACTATTCTTCAGATATATGTTTTTCTATCACATGGAGAAGAGGAGTAGATACATAAATATATATAAATAGGTATATGACATTTCTTTCACTGCCTGAAGAAAGTACCACAGTGTTTGTAAGAAAATTACATTTGCTATATAAAATCTAGTGAGACTTACAAATGTCCTTCCTCCCCCACCCCAGATCACTGTAATAGCTTCAACGTCAGGCATTTGCAATACAAAATGCATCCATTTCACCAGGAGTATTAAAGTGCCACATGCATACTGAATTTCACTTTATCTGAGTATATTGTTTTTCACAACTTTCCTGTCTGTTTTGAGTACATGGTGTATGATACCAGTCACAGACCAAAACACAGAGGTTTGTAGGTGACCATGACGAAGTTGCATCTAATTGTATCAGCGGCAAGTTCAGGGCAGTGAACTTATTAGGCAGTCTTACTCAAGCAGCAACTACATTTCTGGTAGTCACTTCCATTTTTCTAAGCCCTTTTTATAGTATCTCCCTTGACAGTATTTACTGTTGCAGTGTTCAGTCTGGCTTTAGATCATATTGATCATTCAGTGATCTTAAATTTAATTATAGGTTGGTAATTGCAACCACATTTAGTTCCTGTCCAGCTCCTGTAGGTTTGATTATGCAATCAAATTAAAAACTCATCTCCTCTTCTGCTGTCTAGAGCCAGCAACCCAGTTCTTGTGGTATTTTTATATCTTTGTATATGGCCAAACATAGCCAGTTTTTACCAGAGTGGATGAAATAATTGCCTTTGTTCTAGTAGGCTTTATTGCTTCTTTGATTTCTCCCAGCATTTTATGTGTATCAGGACACTTGGAACTGCAGGCTCATAGCACTATTATGTTAATATAATCTTAGGATAAAGGAATGGTATTCAAACAATCATGCAGATTCCACTCCTATGCCCAATATGAGGTAATTAATTCTGTAATCTTTGTAAACTTTTAGTTGTAACAATAGCCATAAGTAAACTTGCAAGCCTCTGCAATAGAGCTCAAAAGCTCAAAGCCATGAATTGGTTCTCCAGTTTCTGATGCATTACAATATGATACTGTCATTCCTCTTCTAGTGATTTCACTTATGTGATGTATCACTGCCCATGATTTGTATTTTGGGGCTGCCTGTTGCAAAACCAAACTACGTGAAGCTGACATCTAAAGTCATAAACTTGTGCTGCTTTGTTGTGTGCTTCATAGCCAACATTCTGTAAACTTTAATTTGAAAATGTGAATAAGATTTAAGTATTAATCAACACTTCTTTTTTTATATTGTTTTAGGATCATCTGCACAAATGAAACTTTGAATATGTTAAGAGTTTTATTCAGCATAAGAAATTAAGGGATTCAGTGATTTAGCCAGTAACATAGCAGAGGCCACCAAGAATTGGAACTAGAATAAGCTATAGCCCTTTTCTAAGGAGCAAAAAAGTATGAACTAGAAGTGATCTGACACTAGTTTGCAGAGACACTAGTCTTTGGTAATAAGATTAAATGCTGAATAATTAAGCAGTTATTGTTTCGGAGAATGTATCTGTTTCTGTGATACTGCATGCAAAATAATGAAAACATCTGTTTTATTACACACATTTTTCATTCTTCAACAATCGATTTCAAATATTGATTTAACAGATAATGTCTTAGAAAAAGAAGTAGGAGACAGAGCAGACCCAGATTACGGTAAGAAATTTTGAAACATTAAATTGAGTTGCAATGGTAAATACATAATTATAAGGATAGCTTACAAGAACCTTCAAAATTACTCAAGTTTAACAGGCATAGTTCAGAACTGGAACATAAGAAAAATGAATCCTTTAGAGAGCAATAGCTACAAATATATGGCTATTGTTCAGAATAGCAATGCTCATAATTCTTGTTCCAGATGTATTCCGAATTTTGCAATAAAATCCTGTTTGTGTTTATATCCAGCAATTTAATCAATCCTGAAAATGTTCATCTTTCCAATATAAATTAAGATGTAATTACTATTAATTTAACAACATAACAGCCATATTTTTTACTCACTGTTTTCCTAAAATGTTTGATATCCTTTTCAGATATTTTTCCAACAGTTCCAGCAGGAAATCGTTATGACACAAGCAAACCAGAAGATCAGTATCATGTTATTGCTACTGAAACAGGTAGTGTGTTCATATGAGTTTAGTGTTCTGGTAAAAATATTAACAGTGTACTCAGTTAAATTAATCTTTAACAATTTCCATTCTTGTCAATGGGAGGAAGCAGTCTATTTCCCCTGGAAGTACCCTGAAAGTATATACTTTTGAATAACTTTTTTTAAGAGTTTTAGTCAGTCCTCTTTGTACCTGTAGAAACAAATTATTTCCATGTCTACCCAAACTTTTATCCAAATCTACAGTTTAGCATTGCTTGAAATCTGCACCGTTGTCTCTGGCCCTGGTGAGTCTCTGTAAGCACTGTGCCGTAGGTTCCCCAAGTACCCTGTGTTTTAAGAAACACCACATGCTAAGAAGAATTAAATGCTTTGCTGAAATTTCTAGCAGAGATAGCACTTGATATTTTGAAAACGGGTACCTACTGCCTAGGAGCTTGCTGTAATGCCCCTAGCTACTTCATTTAGCAATTTGTCGTGAACGGAGTCCTGAGGTTCATGAAGAGTTGTAGCATGGCCTTAATTCAAGGAATTGAACATCTCTAAGGAGCAACTCAGGATTTTACAGGATTACACCATGGGATAATGGAAAGCTGGTGCTCCATTTCCACACTGAGTGGCTGGATTTGAGTCAGTTTCCTAACTGATGTTCCTGTTGTTTGTAAATCCAGAGGAATGGATATACTGATAAACTGTATTTTGAAATCAGTAAAACTATTTATACAAACCATGCAAAGACTTTCCATCTAAAACTCACAGAAACCTAACCTGAACATTCACATTTATTCCTGCTAGTGAAAATATGTTCAAAAGAGGACAAGGGGAAAGAAAGTCTCCATGATTTGTACGTTAAATGTGTACTGTTATAAAACATAGGCATATAGTTACTGAAAAACAGTCAGAACCTTCTGGAAGTTGTAGACCCCATCCTCTATCGTAGGCAGATACTAGAGTCCCAGCTTGTACCATTTCCCACTCCCTTTGTCCAGGGACCTGCAGGGGAGCAACTTTAGAGCTCTCCTGATTAGTCAAAGAGAGTGTACATTTGTCTAAGAGGAATGGGGAGACAAGAGCAGGGTTTGTTCCTGTTGTAGTCCTGCATGGGTGAGAAAACAACATGCAAGGGTAACTGAGTAGACAGCTTGTATAGATTGTAAAAATAATAGGCTGTGAAATGTACTCTGTTAAAATACTTGAATTTTCAATTACAAAATTGGAAACCTTGCGCTGATGCATATAGAAAATGTCAGAATTTAAGTCCTTAAGATATGTTTTGCACATCACCAGAGAAGTACTATTTTATTCTTGATATTGCTGAGTTAACTTTTTGGAGCTCTTCCTATAGAAGGAATGGATAAATGTTCTTTTGTGTAAATTAATGTATTTCTGATGTTTTACTCCAGATTCTTACTCACATGGTTAAGAGTATTTCAACATGGGAGACGTTAATGAGAACTTTTGTCTTGTAGGTATAATTCCAAATCTAATTTATGTCATAATACCCACTATACCACTACTGCTGCTGATACTGGTGGCTTTTGGGACTTGCTGTTTCCAGATGCTTCATAAAAGGTAAAATATACTAATGCATAATGGTCTTATAATGCAGAATTCACATTTCCATTGCCAAGCTATTCATACTGAAAGACTGCTTACATCTGTCCCCAAATATGCAAATAAGCTTCTTTTCATCTATTAAAATCTAAGTAGCTTACAGCTGTTACAGCTGAACATTCACCTTCAGGGTTTTCCACAACATGCTGAAATAGTTCCAGGTCTTTCAAAGTATATTGTTATTAGGATTTCACCTGTTTCTGAAGAAGATATCTTTGCTGACCATTTGATAGGCTGAGCTACTGTCAGAACTTTTACTTCACCTCTTCCATCATGATTACTACCTATACAGCATCTGGGCTATGGGAAATAATAGTGGGGTCCTCACTGATACAGGGTGAACTCAAGGACTCACCTCACTTTCTGACCAAAAGTGCAATTTGTTCCAAGGATAAACCTAAGGGGCCAGCAGCTCTTTAATGCAGTTTCAGTGTGCATACCGTATGAGCAACGGATGGACCAATGGAGCAGACAAATTGAAAACACAAGGCAAAAACATGTTTTGAGACACATGCCAGTGCAACTCCTTTGTACATCATGTATCTGTCAAAGAAGATGCATAAAGTAAATAGATATGTGTACATAGGTGTAGTATCAAACAGATGTATTATTATGCAAATAGGAAATGTTTCAGCCTATAAAACAGGATGTATTTTGATCCATGCTTTAAAATTCTTTGGACTTTTTATCTCCCTCAAAATATGATATACCAAGATATGACAACATATAATACTTTTTTTTTTTACCTAATCTTTCTGAAATTTTCAAGGATATTTTTCATTCTGCAGCTTTTTTTCAGGAAGCGTTCTCAAGTTAATGTAACCCAGAAAAGTTTAAACTGAAATATAAAATAATATTTTATGGATAAACACTATTTTGGTAAAATAACAAGAGTAATAAACAGATTCACAAGCTGTTATCCCTCTTGAAGAGCAGGAATACTAGTAAGGAATATGATATCACTGTTTTAGGAAATTAGAAAAAAAAATAAATATCCTCCTTACTCTTAGTCTTTATTTTTCCTTTGTGTTTTTTATTTAGCATTTTCTGCTAATAGTTGAAATATCTTATTTCAAGTGAGAAAACACTCCAAATGTCAAGTCTGCTTATGTCTGTATGAGTGAGTGTATGGTGATGTTCACAGCACTCCTTATTCTCGTTGAAACAAATTATCCTAAAGAAATTATATTATGAGCATCATAAACTAAATTGTGTCTTTATTTTATGCACTTTCCTATGAAGAAAAGGAAAATGTGCACTTTCCAATGTGTCTTATAAGTTCATGCTTGTGAAAGGTTGTATCCAAACCTCAGTGCTGGGGCTGTAGAAGGTTGGAAACTCAAAGCAAAAAGAGTAATACAGGAATCATATGTATAACAATGGCAATTATATGAGTAATCTAAATCTGGAGCCCTTATTACAATGGACCTGGATTTCTTGGTAAGTATGGCATACGTGTTCATACCTTTTCTGGCAGATCTCTCTTTCTCCAGAAAAGGTTCATCTATTGAGGACTCCTGGGAAAACAATGAGAGATTCATGGCCCACTGAAATCAATAGAAATAGTAGTGTTGACTTCAGTGGGCTTTGATCAGGCCTTTGATGCTATAGCAGTTCATCCAGAAGTAATTCATCTGAACTTCCAAGACTTAAAAATTGCATGACACGGGTATTGGAAATTCAGCTTGGAAGACTGTGCTTTTTCTGTTAGCGGTTTAGTTTGGTAGATTAAATGACACAAAAATAAGGGAGAAAATGAATTTGAATCCAAACAGATGTTTTTTTGAGGATGTTCATTTTGGGTTGCACCAAAGTTTATAATTAAAGAAAATAAAACAAATTTTCTTTAAAATTCATTTAAGTCAAAAGAGGATATTCTGGTATTTTCTTTTTTTATCTGTTGAAACAGAACTTTGTTTTTAAAAAAAAATTTCCTCATCTATTTTCAGTTATATATCCACATGCCTTGCGAATCATTTTGGTTCATCACAAATATGCAGTTCTTGGGCAAAAAGCAAATCAAAAACAGAGGCGGCACTTGAACTGATCAGCTGGACACTGTAGAGCTTTAGGAAAGGGATTCTGTCCTGCTGGGCATGGAGGGATCCCCAACTTCCCAAATGAACCTGACTTCTCATTCTTTTTTAGGCTTCCACAACATGGTGACCTTTCCTCTGAAAGCCACAATCCATGGCCAACCAGGACATGCCTAGCTTGAAAGGTCATGACTAATTTTGCCTGGCGTTGGGCTCTTAAAGGGTAGTAATAAGGCAAAGCAAAACATCTTCCCTGTAGCTAGTAGAAATGATCAGCTCATTCATGCTTAGATGCTCTCCCTTTCATTTCTTCCAGGGAAGCAAGGAGAAACTGCTTCAAAGACCCATCTCCATTATCATCTGAATGCCTTGCAGAAAGTTTAAATTCCAACCTGGTATATTTCTAAGTTTCTATGATTGCATTTGATGGTCAAAACAGCGATGTGCTCAAGCTATTTGTTGCATCTTCTTTACCTTTCTTACTAAAACCTATTTCCTGAACCAGATGTATAGCTGTTGAAAATCAGTGTCAGTTTGCTGAAGATAAGCTTATTTTATACAGCTAAAATTCTGATGCAAAGTATTTAGAAATTGTTCCTGCTGTGTGGCAAGGACTCTCCATTCAAAGCATTTCATTATTAATTTACAAAATATGCCTCATTTTGCTGTATTAGTCTGGAAGTAGTGAATCAGTTTCTTAAGGAAAGAAGTGCTGAAACTACTTGATTCATTGCAATTGCTTTGTTTATAGCATTGTGGCCTGATCTAAAGTCCGCTGAAACCAATGGGAGTCTTTTCAATTACTCCAATGGGCTCAGGTGCATAATGCGTTACTTTGTAGGACTTCAGAGGTAAGTCTGGAGGGACTAAAAACTATTGTACCGTCCAGCTCCCTCAAAGTACATTTTAAGTCAACTCAGACTCGCTTACATTTACACACCAGGAAAGGAGTGAAACTGAATGTATAGGACTGTTGGGATCTTGCCTCTCAGGTTTCCAACTCAGTGACAGAATTATGTAGGGCTACTTCTCCTCCTCTGGTTTTTACTTAATTGGAAAAAATGATCAGTGTGAAATATTCTTGCCAGAGACTAAAACATTTTAATTGAAATGCAGCTGCAGTGGCTCATGAAGTGCCTCTTTTCCGTAGACTGCAGCGCACTGTCATCTGCCATCTAAGTGAGGGAAAATGGTGTGTTGTGGCAGTTGTAGCAGAGATGCTAGCCATGTGGAAAGACTGGCATCAACTTACAGGCTACCTCAGGGCTCCCTGCAAAGATTAGAGTGAACATTTTTGCAGTGTTGCAGAGCAAGTACTTTTGGAACCAGTTTTATCTTTTTTTTATTAAAAAAAAACCCCAAACACAAAAACTATTGACAGTTTTGAATGAAAACGAGGCCTAAGGAAGCTTTCTACCAGTCATTCATTCCTAGGAGTCCAATTCATGTGCCATTACTTCATTAGAAGTTAGGTCAAGCCCTGAAGGGAAGAGACTTCCTAGTGTACCGCTACACACTGGCACCTGTTAGTATGCTGGGGTCATGGGGGTGCAGCTCCAGGATGCGTGTGGGCAGGGTTGCGGTTGCCTCCCTGGGGTGGGTGGGCTGCATCCTGAGCACATTGGACATGTACTGGGGGGTGTGTGTGCTCCTGTCCCCCATACGTCCCCCCAGACATGGGAAACACCCAGCCTCCCACCACCCTGGTCAAACAGTGTCTGCACCTATCTCTGAGAAGATGACTGTATGAGTAGGTGTGGTTGAATGCCAACTGAAAAAAAAAAAAAAAAACCCAACAAAAAAAACAAACCCCCAAAAAGCCTGGGCCGAGTCAATTCTGTTCCTGGGAGGAACTCTGCTAAGCACGGTGGTCTGGTAACTTTGGTAACAGTTGCTTACCTCGACCCACCGCTGTGATGCTGTGCTTGGTGCAGGATGGGCATGACCCTATGCTATGGAAGTAACAAAGGTGGCCTTCAAATAGGGGAGGAAATACCCAGGTCTGATCACAAAACTGAATCAGGACTGCGAAGGCACACATGCACTGAAAATAGTTTATATTTTTATTTTTCAGTAAAGGAAGAACAAAAACCAGTCCAAACCAGTCCACACTATGGATTTCAAAGACGCCTAGGAAGGACAGTAGCATGGAGGTATAATGATTTACTGACTGAAAACAAAGCAAAAATAACATTTTGCAGTCAGGCTGTATTATAATGTCGTCAAAGAACATTAGCTTGGAATGGCTTGAAAATGCAAAGGATCCACAAGAATGAACTGTAAGCTCCCCCTTGAGGCAAATGTTCAGATCATTTTTATATAACGTTTGAGTAACAAAATGTGCCACGCTAAATAAAGGGTATGTGTTTATTTTGCTAAGAGATGTAAGTTAGCTAGTTGTGAGCAATGAAATTAACAGAGCATTTGAAGTTTTTATAGGGAAATATCTACAATGTATATCAGTTTTAAGACTGTTTGTAGTTAAACAAACCCTCTTTGTTTCCTTTAGTCTCTCGTGCATTGTAACCTGGTTGATGTACTGTAAATGGAACTGACAATTTTACAGTGTAACAGTTATTTATCTTTGCATAAATGTTTGGTACAAAATATTTGTTTAGTATTTATTTGCACACTTAACACAGTTTTTGATCTTGAGGCACACAAATTATTTTATTAAATATTAACATAGTTGCTGGCAGAGATAACCACCATCGATCTGTGACATCGATCTGATGTGATGAAATTCAAGGATTCATAAAAGTCATTTGATTTCATATAATGAATCCACTTTTCCAGGGAATGACCATAACTTGTTTACATATTGGTCCAAGGTCAACATAAATAACTCGGCAAGTGATACCTCATTAATGAGGTGTCCTTTGAAGGCAGCCATTAGTTGTTATTTAAGTAAAATATTTTTTACTTCTTTTAAGAAAAAAAAAATCACAATGGGCAAGAGTTTAAAACTATTTGTTTCAGTAATCTATGTAAAAAAAAGACATTAAAGATCACTTAAATATAGCTAATAGTTTGTTAGGAATAATGTAATGTTGGATGAAGGAGAAGACAAATGGCTTTTCCTGGAAGTGGCACTAGCTGATTGATCCCAACATTACTCAGACTATTAGCTAGAAAAGCATTAATTACGTTAATTGAAAGACAGATTTAGAGGTAACCCTGATGCATTTAAAGTCATCTTTTAGAGTTGTTGTTAACATCATTAATGTCCATTCTCTTTGGACATTAAGCTCTCCTTAAGAGCTTTCTGTGCCATAAGAATGGTTTTACCAGTCATTAGGAGCAGATCTTGGGGTGGTAGCAATAGCACTCTGGCTGATTTGGTGGTGACAGTGGTGCTGTAGCAGAAAGTAAAACAGTTTTTCTGCAGTTGCAGGAAGAGTTCAAGAACACGGGTTCAAGCTAGTTGGCTTTACGTTAACACAGATTCAAAACTACCACTGGGTGGAAGTTGGGGAGGCGGAGAGGCGAACAGAAGCAAAACTGTATTACTCTTTAGGTTGCCTACACTGTGCTAGCTGATGTTGACCACAGCTTTGAGTTCAGAGACAAATGTGTATCAATTTTTCTGAGTAAAGAAAAAATATTTAAAAGTTCAATACCACTAATACTAATTGTGCAATGCTATTGCTGAATCACTTTCAGAAGCATCTTAAAGCTGCTCTTATGCCATGTTTTCACTTCCTCTTTGAAGAGGCCTTCTTCTGTAGTTGAGGTTAAGTATTGCTATTCCTACTTAAAATATTCTGTAGTTTTTCCAGTCAGTCACAACTTCTTTCTTTGCTCAATGCCTTAGTTCAATTTCCTTTGTAGTGATTGTAAATAGAGAGGAAATACTATGATCCTGCATGATCACCAAGACCAGAATTTTTTTTCTCCTGACTTAAGTATTGCTTAACTGAGGGCAAGAGATTCCTCTTTCTTGGGAACAGTTGTGGTAAAAATAATTTAGTTCTTTTTTTATGGTCTTGAAGGATTAACTCCCTTTAACTTAATTTAAGGAATAACTATTTCTTCATACTTTGTGCTTCTAAAGGACATATAAAGGTGTAGCTATCAATATTATGATTAAGGCAGCAGAAGTGATTTCCATGCAGCAATTAGGAGAATGCAAATACCTTCATATGTATTTCTTATGGGGTGAAGGTGATTGCTGGGCAGTTATCAGCATGGACCAGTCTTAAACTCTGCGAAGGAAGAATGGAAAGTGACATGCAAAGCTTTTATTATAATGTACTCAGATTTTATATGTAAATAAGAAATATTGATTATTGGGACAAAATATTTCCAGATCATATCACCTGCTTAGGGAAAGGAAATGTATCCTTCCATGTATTTCCTTTGCTTAGGGTGTTGTTCCTAGATACTAGGTATAATCTAAAGAAACTTAAGAATCCTAGGTAGAAGACTGCAAACGGTGCACAGATCAAACTTATAGTCTTATGGCTCCCACCTTTAAGCTGGTGATTCTTTTCCACGCAAAACATACAAATCCTATACATACACAAATTCTTTCATCTTTTATTTCCCTTATTTCCACATACAAAAGGGAGATAGGATTAAGGGTGAAAGGGGGAAAGATAGGTGTGTTGCACACTTGCAGAGAGAATACCTAGAAATTAGACTTTATGCTGGTATTTCCTTTGGACTTTGTTGGGGCTGAGAGAATCCAGAAGAATGACAACAGCTATTTATGTGACGTGGTGCATTAGTGGCAACAGAATTGCTATTTAAAAAGAAAAAGAAAACCAAAAAACCCGACAAAAACCACCAACCCTCTCTGTTCTTCATATTCACATTAAAATCTACAGAATGGAGAAAAGAAAATGATTTCCCATGTCAAGTGACAGATTTCATCAACTATAGCCACTTTGAATAAGCTTGTTGGCTTTTATGTACAGCTATGGGCTCCCCTCGTGGTGACCATATTCCCTTCTGCTCACTGCCTTTCTAAATCTCTTCCAAAGGCCAGCAGTAGGTGAGGCAAAGAACTGAAGGATGAACAGTAAACCTTAGCTAGTCCTCAGATGGATAGCATGGCTTCAGTTTGGCATTTCAAAAACATTATATTCCCACTGCCC
This sequence comes from Leptodon cayanensis, assembly GCA_027564655.1. NCBI lineage: Eukaryota > Metazoa > Chordata > Aves > Accipitriformes > Accipitridae > Leptodon > Leptodon cayanensis. The sequence continues at coordinate 24,024,358 of JANXJC010000031.1, forward strand.
CTATTTTCCCCAGGGAATATAATTTTTTTTTTTCCTCATAGTGATCTTGGCCTTTTGCAAGCAAGAAGCATCTGAGAGAGAAAGCTGTTGTTTCCTTCTTTATTCTTTTAACCTTTTTTGGGTGCAAGCAAGTGTAAGTCATCATCAAGCTTCCACCCTCTATTACAAAGCATCTTGAAACTGTGACTCAATTGAAAATAAACCATGCTACCTACATGTTTTAACATAGTAATGACTGGTTTCTCCACAGGTTAATATGCAGGCAACTGAAGTAATGGATGCTGAATGAAGGCTAGAATGTGGTCAACTAAAGCTATGTTAGTTTTATCTAGACATAAATTAATTGAATAAAATGTTTATTTTTAATTATACTAGTCTATATTACATGCGTGTTTCTATACCTGAGTTTATACTAGGAAATTTTTTAGTCTGATGGGATGGTTTATTAATGTATACCTCACAATACATCTATGCTTTGCAGTTTTGGAAGGAAAAAATACACATCAATAAAAGTTTATTACTGTATTTCTGGGAAGCACAGTTTCTAGTGACTGGATCTGCTTTGAGTTGGCTCTTGTATTTCATTAACAGACTGAAATACAATTTACAATAGTGATGTAAGGTAAAGAATGCAGAAATTGTGTCGCATTTTAACATAATTGCTTCATCCAAATCAATTTATACAGATAGCAGAATGCACTTTATTTTCAGTGGCTGTTTTTAAGTGAAGGAGAGTAATAAGAGAAACGGTAGTCTGCTATGAAAGATAGGATTTACAACTTTAACATTTTAATGTTAAAAACTGCATGGTTTATATGGAAGAAGGTGTCTAAAACACCTTTTATCCCCTCTCTGGCTTAATTACATCTGTTGGTGTTCCTTGTGGTCACAGATGTATTGATAAAACTAAATATTTTGGTCTGGACCTAGTCCTCAAATGCTTATGAAGACCTAAAAACAGTGTGGGATTTGGTATCTTTTCAGTGACTGCCAATCTGTGTTTGTAAGCTAGCCTTGTATTTTGAGCACTTCATATCTTCATTTAGCACTGTAAGCACTAAGTGTGGGAGCTCCTTACAAAAATCATACATCTGTGTGTATATGTGTAGATACACATACACAGTAAGTTACATTTTGTATTTTCATGCAGTACTTGGGAATTAAAAATATATTAAATTCCTACACTAGGCTGAAAACAGAAATCAAGGATATGCAACATATTACACTAACATTAAGACACCATTTAATTTAAGGCATTTCAACAAGTAGATAATTATATTTTAATAGAAGCCTGTTTAGAAAAGAGCTCAAGAAGATAAACCCCTTTTTTTTTCTTCATATTCTTTCCCCTTTAGAATGCTGTAATGGGCTATCGTGATAATTTTTATACAAAACACAGAATCAGTATTAAAAGTCACCAGTACAGAAAAAGCATGTAATATATTAAGGGAGCCCTATTACTTTTTATTCACCAGGAACAGCTGATATGCATTATTGTCAGATCTTTTTAAAAAAACATTACTTTTTATGAGAGGAAGTTGCAGTATTGTGAGTCTGCGCTTGGGTGTACACAAGCACATATCTATAATTGCTTGAATAATTGCCAAAACACTTGCCTAAAAAGAAAACTGAAAAGCTATATTCAATCTTTATTTAACTCTATTAATTCCAAACAAATTACATGAGAGAAATTTTGGCTTACATTCAGTTTATTCATTAGAAAGCGGAATGATGCATGATCAGCCTTTATGCACAATCCATAAACCTCATTCCAGAGCTTTTTATAGTAGACAAGACAGAAAAACTCCAATGAGCCCAGTTTAAACAGATAACATATAGCTTTATTTTGACATGTGGTGAGATTAGTGAGAAGAGTTGACTATGCATTGAAATGAAAATGCACATTGAAAAAATAGTGTAAAAACATAAAAACAGGTAATGTTTGGCCTGAAATTAATAATTTGGACCATTTTTCAATAAAGCATTTGCAGTTTGCCACTTTTTTTTTTTTTTTTTACTGCCCATGCTTTTTAAAGCCCTCCACTATGCATTTAACGCACTGGTGTTCAAAGAAACTGTTTCCCCATGGTCTTATATAAAAGAAAAAAGTGAAATGATAAAACTATTTATTAAAAAAACCACATCATCTGTTTTGAAATATTGCTCTCAATTGGTAATGGAGTTCTCAATTATTAATATTTTCCTCCCCCCAATTTAAATATTTATTTAGTTTCTGTAACTGTGAGATTGAAATGCCAGCCTGTTTTACATCATTATACAATGGCTTACTTTCAATCTTTAAATTCTATTTCTATCATTAAAAAATATCAAGCTAATTAATAGATAATTTTTTTGATCCAGTCCACAAACATGGTGACTCGAACATACACTCCTGGTCGTTTGGGAAGTGCACACTCATAGCCAAATGATGTTACACCAACCAAAAACCACTTGTTACCATCTTCAAATGTCAGAGGGCCACCTGAATCTGCCTGCAATATGAAATTAAAAAGTTAAAAGTGAACAGTGTCACCTCTGAAACAGAGCCTGTTTATGATGTTTTGTTCATGTTGATACTTAATCATAGACATTGCATCCCTATATGTCTTGGGTACCAAAAGTGAGATCAATATGAATTCTTCCATGTGGAAAAATTCTTGACATAATCCATTTCCTTTTTATTATTTTTTTTTTTAAAAGGTCGTGATCTTAAGCTCTTTTCAGTCTTTCAATAGAAGACTGGGTTTCAAATGATTTTTTTTTGCTTATTACTTTTATGTTTAGCCCTTCATCTTTCACCAAGACTGTGTAAATGTGTAGGATTATTTTTTAGTTGAATCTATTCAGCCAAAATGCAGTTCTATTTTTGGTTACCCCAGAGTTTCTGCAATTTCAAATTTAGAGAAAAAGACAGCAAGATCGCCAGAAGAGGAGGTGTCCTTTTCTCACACCTCCTTCTCAATGATTTAGCAGATGTAGCATTGCAAAAGAGTGTGGGAGATGAAATTTGATTCATCCCACAACCTGAGCGAGGGATGAGTCAGCCACGAGTGTCTTGTTTTGATGAGGAAGAAAACAATGACTATTTTTCTTTGTCTACTGAGTTGGTTGAACCAGTATTATTTTTGTCTTCTCATGGCCCTGTGAATGGAGCTTTATGGGAGAGTTCTGCAAGGACTCAGCTGTTAAAATACTTCTGCCCATAACTCCAGGGCATCCACAAATGTTCAAAGGCTGTGACAGCAGCCTAAAGGCTGAAGCACTGTAAGGACTCGCTTGTTCGTCTTTGCTTATGGTTGAATTGTCGCTGATCACAACGCTGGTCACTTGTGCTCTGTATCAGCTTATGGCACTACACTGCTTTAAGAAGGAAGCCACGGAGGATGAAGAAACGGCAAGTGAAATTAGGCTTGCATACGCTCCTCCTTCTAGACTAAACTAGCCAGAGTCACTGCACCTGGTGAAGGCTTAGATTGTGAAGGCAAGGCAAGAGCAATTTTGTGAGAGTGCTCCTCATCAGACTTCAGGAGAACCAGGCAGTCTCTATGCCATAAAGTACATATTGCTGGAAGAAAAATTATGTGACAGCCAACCCTGACTACATCCTCAAAGAGAAGCAGTGTGTTATAAGCAGAGCTGGAACAGATAAAAACTAGATCCCCAGGAAGAGGCATATGAGATAATGCAAAAAGACAACCTCCTAAATACTGTGACATCCACTTACAAAAGTTCTCTACAGTCTACAGATTCTGGGGTAAAGCATCGTTGCTATCCCTTTCCCTGCATAAAGCATTTCTGAGACTTCAATCTATTTGGTATTTATTTCTCTGTATTCTGCTTTTCCCTAAACGTGTCCCTCTTTCCTTTGTGGAATTACTCAGCAGTAATTACTTAAAGCTTAGTGCAGAAAATTTTCAGTCCTCATATTTATCTCCCTCCATGGTTATTTATGTCAAGGTGATCCAAAAGAGATTTTTATCTTTTCAACTTGTATCCTGATAAAGTACTAAATGGGCAAAATACTGTGACTAGAAATTACATTCACAGACAGTGATTGTCCTGGTTTTAATGATTGGAGGATCAGGGAGCATTTTATTCAGTAATCAGATGTGATGTATGCTAGCAGTGGAAATTAGTCGCTTGTATTTACCTGACAGGAATCTACTCCTCCTACGTCATATCCAGCACAGATCATATTCTCAGTAATACTATATTCTGGCATCCATTGTTGGCACTTTTCATTCGAAATGAGAGGGACCTCTGCTTCTTGCAGTATATAAGAAGTGGGACCTGATGAAAATACAAAGTACGTTTACCCACTGTAATAAATACGTACATCCTGCTCAGAACACTGATGTTTTGGTTCCTATTCCAGCATGCTGGGCACACTACCGAGCAGCAGGAATCCCTGCCTCACTGCTGTACTATTCAGGCTTATACAACTATATCACAGTCACTGATTAAACGGTGCTCATTAACTGAATCCTGTCTTTCATTTGTGTAATGGGACTGAATTTGGTTATAATTAAATCAAGATTACTGAAATCAATGACTATGAACTCACTTTGGGAGATCTAAGGGATAATTAAGGGCTTAGGAGCTTGGATTGTCCAGTGTTTCCTCACTATTCATTGTGCAACTTTGATTGAGTATTTCAAATTTTTATAAACATTTCTTATACTAATTCCTACCCAAAATTTTAAATGCAATTTTATTCTGAAAATGTAGAAGCAAATGCATACAAACAACTGTGGAAGTGAAATGACATGTTTATCATTTCACAGAGACTCCAGATCTGGAGCATATGATATACAAACAGAACATACATTTCACACTACAGTCAGTATGCTTGACTTCTGAGGAAAATCATCTGCACACTGTCAGGAAGACTAATCTTCCTCCTCCCCCACCCAATATATGGAAGTAAGATGTACATATTTCTTGTTGAGAAAAGTAGTCATCATAACTTCTAAGGGGATTCGATAAGGTTTTTTCATAATCTAATGATCTTAGATATGTATTTTTTTTCTAATAAATATGTTATAACTTTATTGGTTTGCTTTAGAAAAGGAACAGTGGAGGGGGATAGTTCCAAAATTTTCATATGGAGGAGTACCTCTCTAAACTTTGACCTTAGTAACCCCTGTGGAATCAGGAGCAAGCTTTCCCTTATGGCTTCATGCCTGTCATAATTTTCCAAGCAGATGACCCACCTTCATTCATAATACTACCCCAGCCAGCAATGGAGCAGTTAATTCCTGGTAAAAACTGTTGATTTTTTTCTGGTAAGCAGATAGGTTGTATGTGATCTGTGAATGAGAAACAAGCAATCAATTTCGGCCTCTTCTCTGTATTCAGGTTTTTATCAAGTCACATAAGAAAATGTTCATTAATTCAAACCCACTTTTTGGGCAAGATATCCAGGAAGTACTGGACTGACTACAGAATGATTAGCCTGTAAAAAATGTACAGCCACCCTGTCACCCTCATATGCTTAGCACAGTTAGAGTTTTGCAATAATCAAGCAAATCTGTTTCATGGGAAAATAACAACTCACCTGTATATTGCACTTTGTATTGAAGGTGCATGAGAGCAATATCACTATCTTTTGTACGCTTCATGTAATGAGGATTTATAACTATTTGATCGATGTTTTGAACTACTGTTGAAGGCTGTGTCATATCTGATTGGTCATACAAGCCAAGAACTGCTTTCCATTGAGACGGTTTTAATTGCCTCCTAGAAGTTGCAAGGAATATTCACAATTATGAATAATTAATGAAAGTTTTGAAAAATATGTTAGGTAAAATGCTAATCTTTAACCTCATGGTAATTCATAGCATTTGCACATTTTGTCAAAATAAATAGAATGTAGCAGATGTGCTTACAATTTTGTGATAGTAATACTATCTTAAACATCCACACTATAGAAATATGTGCTTGATTTTTTATGTTAAGCTGATAATGCATTATTTATAAAGAATTAATCAGATAGTAGTGCATGGGAGGAAAATAAATTAACTAAATTACTATGGCTTTTTAAACGCTGTGAAGAATACTGCTGACTGCCCACCAGGCAATTAATATCAGTCTCAGCTAGAAAATTATTATGGATTATCTAAAGAATAATAGGTCTAAAATGTTGTTGGAAATGCTGCAGCTCATAGACTGCATTTTTTAGATTTAGATTAATTTTTTAATTTAAATTGAAAAAGATATGCTATGACAAAATATGACTTAATCTGCATTTTTTGCTGAGCTATGCATGCTGGTTTGAGGCTGTATTTAAGTTAGAGAACTTAATTATTTGCTATTTTTTAATTAACCAGTTCATAGTTTCAAAAATATGTTTTCAGCCTGATTGTTGGACTGAATTGGTTTCTGCTGTTCTTTTGGTCTGACATCAAGAGGTTATCTTGTTCTAAACTAGGAGTGTTTAAGTTAAATGTTCAGAATTAAGATGCGAAACTGCAAGCTCTCACTTAGGAAAATTCCAGCAAAGTCAAAATGATAAAATGAGATTTAAGTGAAAAAAGAAAGGTGATTTAAATGGAAAGGAAGTACCAAGACAGGTGTGGATATATTTTGTGAAAAATAAAAGGGCTTGATCCTTCTCATTTCAGTGTCGTCGTGGGGAATATAGCTCCTGTCATGAAATGAGGCAGCATTAATGTGTTGGCATAGTATCCACTGCCTTACTACTTAGCTATTTATAATGAAAACTCTACTGTAATTTTGAATATTAATGTTTCTTGTTTTGCCATTCCTGTTTCTAGGTGTCTTCTACTGCGCTTGTTTTTATTACAGATGTTATGGAAGCAAAACCTAGAAAATATTTAAATATGCATCACTTCTTTGAATGGTACAAATTACACCATCTACAGGATATCCAATATTGCCTAATCAATGCACATAAATCAAGATTCATTCCATTCATTCATTCATTCCATCAAGTAAAACTTGATCAATCTATGACAATATACAGGAGGAATAGGCAACACTGAGTTTACCTTTATGAGGTATGATGTCATCCTTTATACCACTGGCAGAGATTCAACTAATTAATAGAAGCCCACATTAATTATGGGTTAAGTGCAAATGCTCAGTATTAATACCATATATTTAAAGTGCAAGTCTTCATTGTTCAGAAAATGCTGCTTGGTTTCCATGATTCTCTCCTTTAAAGTAAGGACTGAGGGTTTACCAGAAGGTAATGGAGCCTTTAGCTGAGCCCACAAGTGATTCAAAACACAGTAATTAAACTGTGAGCTAGTTGATAAATTTTTATATCAGTTTCACAAATTATTCGTAATCTGATGCCTCCTTAGTGAACCTGCACATAAAACAAGTGTTTCATCATCATTAAAATAAAAAAAAAAAAAAAAAGGCATGGCATGGATGTCATATGGCCATCTCAGCTAGTTGGAAAGATGCCCTGGAGTCATTGGAGAGAAAGGGGCACTTGTGAATTTATATTAATTTCATTCTAAGGTAAATATCTAGAAACCCTCTAAGAAGTGCCACTCCCCAGTGATTTCAGTATGATCCTCTGAAAGTGTGTTTTGCTCTATACAGGATTGATTGATGGTTCAGGTCATACTTCAACCCAGTTTTACTGATGGCTATCCACCATTTGGATACTTGCATGTTGTGGGACTATCAGAATGTGTTAGCTTCTGAGTGCAATGAACATTACCCATATACACAGTGTGCTGCTGTCACCAGCCATTCATCACTGACAAGGGAAGCTCCACAAGTAGGTTCGGAATTAAAATGGAGTGAAACTATCCAAGGCCAAGCCTCTCTTCTGGCATCGCTTCCACCTACAATCCTTATTCCATTGTTCTGAGTTACCAGGTGCTTTCCACAAGCTAAATTAAAAATAAAATAAAATAAAAATAAAGATTTGTAGATTTTTAGGGGGATATAGCATGTTTTATTAGACTAGCTAATATTCTTGGAAAACTAGGCTTTGTAGTATCTGAACTGCTATTCAAAAATACTATTACTGTGGAAAAAACTTTGGCGTTTTATAGGTGAAATCAAGATGAAACTTTATAACTTGGATTTAGATGTGTTATTTCCTCAGACCTTCTGGATTTTTTATATATGTGTTTTCAGTACAGACCCATCTCTAGTGTATACTTAACTCTGAAAACAAGTGAAGACTGTAAATTTTCCTGTGTTTATATCATTACAAATATGGCTTTTCTAGTCCATTCCCTAACCTTTCAATTCAAACTATAAACATTAGGCTTTATGGACTGAACAGTTTGATTTCTGTGTGAAATATTCCCAAGGTATGTTTACTTACGTTTAATGTTACATTGCAGATGAACCACCAGGTTGTTCAAACAGTGTTCTCTAGAATGAAAGTGCAATTAAATCACACTTATCTGCACACCAGGTAACACTAAATGACTGTCAAATATACATACATACATAACACACACGCACACATGTATATATAAATGTATGTAAGTATATATATACTTAAAGTACATTAGTTTATCAGTATCAAACTGTTAAATAGAATATTTTATACTACATGATTTAATTATATTTTAATTATAATTGCACAAAATTATATTATATATAATATTAAATATACATATTCCTCTTCAATGGACACTTAATTGGTGTATGTTACTGTAGTGGTTTTGGTTCTAGACCTTCCTTGGCAACCAGGGTACAACCAAGGAAGTGGTCATGTTCCCAGTATTCCATACGATTTTTTACGTATCCCAG
>JANXJC010000031.1:24051846-24062660 GCA_027564655.1 Leptodon cayanensis
TCTTCAAATTAAAATTGATTTTTTTAGCTTTCAGACTGACTAAACTTTAACACTCCCCTCTCCACCTCCTGGCTCAAATTCTGCATTTCATTATGTCTGTCACTATTGCATACTCTGAGGCACTCGTCTGGACACTGCATAATCTACAAGTCCTACTGAGTTTGCCCATTGAATCCCACTAGTAGGAAGCTCCACTAAATACAAGAAAGATTTGAACTTTCTCACTAGAGCCATCTTATAGAACTTTCTATTTCACCAAATCACTCCTGGCAATAAAAGCCGAGCTGATCTGATCTGGTGTTGACTGTGTAAGGCACATTAGTAATGATCTTTCTCTTGCATGGAGAAATGAGTAATTGATTTTACTCATGTCTGGAAAAAATGTTTTAAAAATTTCCAATGATCTTTAAACACAAATTTATATGGAGTTATTGGTATAGCTGTCACTTGTTAGAGAACCAAATAACAGCCAGCACCAATAATCTTGATCCTTTCATTAAGCATAATAGATGATTTTCTCAACACTACAGAAAATTATATATGACCTATTCATAAAAAAAATCCTCCCTGCTTTGGCCAAAACTTTAATTTATATTGACATGCACATCTTAAGTGTGGAATCTACACTGCAATTTCCACACTGTTGTTTGTGTTAAAAGACAGGTTATAAATTAATATGAAGATGAAAGCAATCTTTGTTTTAGATGAAAGTGTAAGATGACAGTGTTATGCAAAAGACAAAAGCAAATCCAGCTTCCCTATCCCACCACCAAAATTTTTTTTTTTACTTTCCAGTGAGCTTTTCTGGCACTGTGAATGATGCCAGTGCCTCTTACTGAAGCGCTAGGTCTAGCAAAAGAAATTGGCTCAGCTCGGATTCTTTCATCTCTCATTTATAGACATGACATTTGTAGTGAAACCATTAGTGTTAGTAAGCTTGCACCACATCCATCAAAGTAATTTCATACTTCTCTGAAGATGATTGGTAACGTTCACTTTTTTTTTCAGCTGGTTACAGATAGCATATGAATAGCATGCCTCAACAAAGTTATGCAAAAAGTTAGTTTTTCCACAGCGACAGCTTAGACTGTTCTTTTGTATCACATTGAAGGACAATATGGATCCTCTCTAATCTGTTTCATAAGGAGTTATATGCCATATGACCACTACCTTTTTTTGAATATTAAAACTTTATCACCATATTTTGGGTAGAGATCTATAGTGTAAATGACATTTCTTTGGTGTTTTGACAGCACCACTCAGCTACTATGTACCACAGGGTTGTTCTACCGCTATCATTAGACTGATGCTAACTTGTGAGGTGTGTTGACCCACAGCACCTGAAACATAGCTGGAGGTGGCAGACCTCAGCACCTCTCCACAGTATTACTTTAATGAAAACTGCAGTCAAGTTCCAAAACTTACTTTGGTAAATTATGACTGAAATTACTGTTGTTATTAAAATTTAATTTTGCTGACAGAGACATCTTGTTGAACTTTACTTCCTTGTGTCTCAGAACGGAGCTCTCAGACTGAATTTTGCTCTTATTTTCAGAAGATTTTATTTTCTTACCTGTCCTGATGCAGTAGATTTAGTGGTGATAGCTTTTGATAGAATGACAATATTAGTACACAGTGCTTGCTCACAATGCAAACAGTCAAGAGAGCAACTAGCTCTGCTTTGTAAGTGACAGTAAATCTGATAGGAGGCAGTCCTGGAACATACTCACTGTTTGTTTTAATGATTTGAAGCCATCTGTGAATAGGTCTTTTGTAGAAAACTCTTTTTTTTCCAAAAGGTTCATGCCTCTCTCTCAATAAATTACAAACCCCTATTAGATATTTTAATGATTTTTTTTCCACAAGATCTATTCATATCTGTACCAGTTTTTGCTTTGAATATGTGTGGACCTGGTTAACAACATATGTGATCTTTCTTCATTATTTTGCATACATTTTCCAGATTTATAATGATGGCTATAGGTATTTTTTCATAATTTTCTCAGTGAGACTCTTCTAACTAGCTCTGTGAAACTGGAATGTTTAGAGGAAACTTAAAGGTCTGTGCTTTCCCCTAAATGGCTCTATAATATGATGGGTCTGGATCAAGCTGTACAACCTGTCTGGAGAAGTGCATATGTGCTATAGGTAGTGATGTTTCATGTTTCATTAACTTCTACTTGACTTGGAGAAGACGGCAAAAATGTGCAAACAAAACAAACCCTTCTCCAGTTTTCCACTGAACCTGTGATTCAGAAGAGGTGCCAAGAAGATAGTGAGATGAAATGAGATGAGGCACCATCAAGCTGGAAAAAAGCCCCATCCATTATTACTAGAGCAAGTGCTTATTCATCACTCCTGCCTTATCACAAGCAGTAGAGTTAGCAAAGGCAAAATTGAACAAATCAGGTTTAGGTCTTGACACATTCCATAATTTATGCAAATATTGAAACCTCTCGTTAGATGAGGGAGTGAAAAGGTTCCTTTGATTGTTTTTTTTGTCTACTCATTTCCTCCGAAACCAGAAGAACTGCTAACCGTTCTTCTGTCCTTTCTGTTTCCCTATTTAATTTTTTTTTCAAATCAAATATTGGTTTCTTTTTCCCTTTTAATGTAATCAGATATAGTAGGAATAACAATACAGCCAAATGCATATTGGAAATAATTCATTCATTGTGAGCCTCTTTTCAGATAATACCTTTTGGATATTAGACACTCACATAGATCCTGCTCCATTCTTAAACTTTTCTGGCACTATTATAGGTTCATCCCCCTAAATATCTGAGTTGTCAGTGTGCATGTGTTCTCAGAGCTTGGTGAATTTTTACCACTGAGACCTCTAGTGATATTATTATATGATTTTGCTTATTCTCTTATTCCCTTGCTACGTTGCTTATAATTTCAAATATAGAGGTTATAATATTCCTTCTTTTTCTTCTTCCTTCCCCTTCACTGGCTTCCTGGAAGCTTTACTAATTAAAGCTTTTAGAGACAAATTCTGAATTCTTGAATTATTCTCCGCTCTTCAAGTTTTGGAAGATCCTGTACTGATAGCTTAAGCTGTGAATCTACCAGTTCTGTTGCTATCAATGGGTCATGGGCAGGAAACCTCATCCCTAGTACGTCATCCTGTAGATTATTTTATAATGCTGAGGAGACATTTTTATAAAATTGTAGGTTGAAAATTCTGAATCACTCATACACAAATACAGTAATAGGAAATGGCAATCAACTGTAATTTAGTGTTTACTTACTGGGAACTGAAGGGACAGTACTAGCAGTTGGAATCACAGTTGGCTCTACATAACTACTTTCATTACACTTTCCCTTTGTCAGGCCAATATCATCCAAGGCAATATCACTGGGACCATGCTTTTTAAAGGCATCAAAAATAACCTGAAATTCATGAAAAAAGGTTAGGATTTTATAATTTAATGAAACATTTTTCAAGTTGCTATGCTGAACCATTCTGTTTTTTTTCTTGAGTGCTCTTATTTCCACTGTAATCTACACTGGTGCTACACTTAGAAGAGGGCATTGGGGATGAGACAGGATTCCTCACAGAGCAAAATGGCACTATGCAAACCGAGTGGATCATTCTAAGGAATACAGGAACTTCTTCATATGAATGATGAACATGATTCAAAATTATTCAATAAATTCACTTTTTATATATAAACCCACATAATTTTTGAAACACCAATTCTGTATCACTCATCTCATCAGTCCAAACTTCTCCTGATCTGATGGCATATCCCCATGAAAAATTGAAATTAATCTCATTTGTTTGTTATTGTGCTTTAATATCCACATATTTAAAGTAATCCTGCTACCAAGGAATTTGTGCTGGTGAAATACAGCTAGGTATAGCACTCTTCTTGAGATCATAAAACACACATTTGCTGGAAATCTGATGCAGCTAGGTCACAGATGCATTTACTTCCTCAGATGGTAAACACATCTTTCTGGCAGTCTTTTTGCATCAATCAAAACTACTATAGCAGGACAAGTCATCCCAAATACCTATAAAAAGAAATTGTTTTCAATAGAGAGTTGCTGAAAGAATTGTCTAGCATAAGTTTCCTCCTTTTGTTTACAGGTAAGTCAGGTTGGTTGTGAACTGTGTGATGCTAAATACATTTCCATCTGGAACACACTTTCAGTGAATTATTCTGTAATCAGTGAAAATACTGCTTCAGAATCTGAAGTTATTTAATTTAAATCTTTTCATGGCTAAGTGCTTCATATCACGTTCACTGTCGAGATTTTAAACTCCATATCAGACTTTGATAGGCTTTGAACACCCTTCTTTTGTGGAAAGCTCTCTTTTGATAACGTTGATTGTCTCATGACAATGTTAAGGTTTTCTGTTTTCTACAATAATAATACGTTATATTCCAGAGCAGGGAAGTGGGAGGAATGACAATTCAAATGGAGACTCCAGTCTTCTGCATGCTAACATTTATTTGATGTCATGTGTTAGTAAATAGTACTCAATATTATCTTTGGAGCTGTGGATCATTGCTTTCATTTGGCAGAAAACTCTGATATCAGTTTAACTAAAATAAATTTTAAAAAGAACTAGCAATTTTACAAACCTTAAAATCAGATGTTTCATTTAATGTTACTTGTCCATAATTCCAGTTGTTTCCATAGTTTCCTTCTTTCTGGAAAACGATCTTTTCCAAACCATGCGCATTCCTTATGCTAACTCTTAAACGGTAAACATTAGTACTGTACATGAAATACCTGGAGGGGGAAGAGTAATTTTGTTATTATTAGAACAAAGTGAAATTTCATGAAAAAAATATAAAGCTTTTTATTTTATAAACAGTTTTATGGAATTAGGACTAATTCACAGTGAGCATAAAAATAAAACGAATTGTATGTTTAGATTATACCTGGAAGTTTTCCTTGGTATTCTGCTATATTTTCTGCAGAGGCCTAGTTAAGCTTCATGACAAAAAACATTTCAGAGATTCTTAATATCATTTGTGTATAGAAATGAATATTGGATGCAGGGTGAAAAAGAAAATACATTAAAGCAAACTACAAGAATCAAAACTATAAAGGAGTCAAAATTTCAGGCCTAGAGTTAAGACTGATCATGGAAAACTGAACAGAGGCAGGCTTGTATTGCTGGCACACTGACTTTGATTAATATTATATATGAAACAAAGCTATTTGGTTTTATTCTTAAACAAAGTATATGTTTAGAAATTATGTAAGAATACCAAAAGCTTAGACAAGTTGACTCTGAAGAGACCAGAGGCAAACTCAGAATCCGGACTCTCTCTTCTCTGAATCCAAGTCCTGTGGGTGTTGAAATATAAAATCCTGCAAGATAATGAGCACACTTTAGTCAGTATAGAATTACTGAATCTTCTTTTTTTAAATGAGAGTTTTTACATTAAAAATAATTTCAATAATATAAAGCACAGATAGTGTTGCATGACTTGGAAGATTCCTGACACAGCGAACGTGAATGATTATGCCAAGTTACATTCATCAGTCAATGACATATTAAAATCAGCTTTTAAGCTTGTCAGACACTCCTCAGAACTAGACGTGAAGTGGGAAACTAGTCCTTTTGAAGTCAGTGGGAGATTTGCCTTTTATTTAGTAAAGGTAGTGATTCACCTGAGCGATTTCTACTTAGTTTATAAAAATGTCTTCCTGTTTGACATTGTTTGTGATTTTGCAGAACAATTTTCTGACATTCTTATAATTTTTATCCACATAATAATGGGAAATACGGGCTGCATGTTGAGGGGGGTGAGAGAATGACTACATGAATATGTTAAAGTAAGGTGAAGCATTATAAACAAGAAAAATACATTATTTGGGGAAATTGGGGTTTTAACTCTTTCTGAATTATTTCCTTGTAGTTGGGAATTTTAACTTCTTGCTGCCATGTAGAAATATAATGTGAGACCAGGCTACAGAAGCATTGTGATTTGTCACAAGAAAAGCAAAATTAGGCAGAGTTAAAAGTCCTAAAATAAATTTTTTGCTTTATTGAAATCATGGCTGTAATCCTAGATTTCATTCTATCTATCTATCTAATACATATATATCTCCAAATATTATATTCATAGAATCTACAAATAAATATAATTACATACTTTAAGTTATATATATTATATTCTGGGATTTATACTTCTAGATTAGCTAGCTTTTTCATGTAGGAGGTTAAAATACCTGAAAATTAGTCTGAAATCTGAATCAGGCCTTTCATTTCCTGTGTCGACTTAGAAAGCATGCATTAAAATGTATATGGTGTGTAACTTTAAGAAAATGAGCATAGCATTCTTTTTCAGAAAGGGACTTCATATAGTCAAAGTGACAGTTCTCTGTCTGTTTCATCAGTTGTCTGAGCATTCAGAATAAATTGTTGAATATGTATTAAGTCCTTTTCTTTTCGAGAGCAGAAAAACAAAAATACACTGTCTCACTGTATGTATGTAATAGCTGGATATTAATGATGCAGCTCATTTTTGCTTCACATGCAGGTTGTAGAAATTTTGAATATTCAATATAATAGCAACATTACGTATAGCAACTTTACATACGTCAGCTTAGATCTAGCACAGTGAAACAGAGAGCACCTAAAATAAATAGCATTTTCAAGAGAAATAAAAATCATTGTCAAGTAACAAATATTATGTTCTTTCATCTGATTTGTATTCTAGGAGTCAAGTGGGAAGATAAAACAGTGTTCTGAAGATTGCTTAGAAAATGTTCATTTACTCAGAAAGAGGTAAATAATTTCTATCCAATAATGTGTCGAATAATATTTTTCTTTTCCTGGGAGTAACTTCTTCTAGAATAATTTGCAATTTTTCCAGTCATTTGTCACTGAATAAGTTCTGTATAAATCTTGCATAGAATACATATAACCATTGCAAAATCCAAGTTATGTTAAGTAGTTTTAGCTGGACTGATGTATCAGCTGAGAAAGAGATTGGTTTTCCTGTTGAAGCAGAAGAAAACTTCTGGAGTCTAATTCTGGGATAAATATTCATGATACACATTCAAAATCTGATTCCTATCAGTATTGTCTCTTTAATTAAAACCCACATTTGATATGATCACTCTTCCAATTAAGTGTTTTGCTATAGCAGTTGCTGGAGTGTTTGTGTGTTTTGCATGTGTTGAAAATTAGTGTTTGGTGTACGATTCTAACTGGAGACACAGGTGCCCTATGTACCCTGCAGGTCAATTTTATGTTAAATCAAAATTATTGTGTGACAACCATGAGGATGTCACCAGTAGATAGGGATGAAACAGAAGTGATTTCCCTAAAATGTAACTATACTTGTTTTTTTCCTTAAAGGTAAACATGCAGTTATTTGACCTGTAACACTGTTGCATAGTAGAAATTAATTTCTCATATAAGGCACTTAGGAATATTAATAGCATTAAAACTTTTCAGTACCTCACACTTTAATCACTTTATATATTCCTTTATTTCTTCTTTTAGTTTTGGTATATTTCCACAAGATGGGAATTAGTAGTATAAAATGTTTTACGTGGTAGTCCTGTCTCATTTTTATGGCAGAATAAAATTACATCCCAATAATACCACTATGAAGAATCCATTGTACAGTGGTATAACATAAGCTAAATCAAGATTTTTCTTTAATCTGCAAGCAATTTGTATTTGATCTTACCTGACATGTTGCCAAATGTATGATCAAAATCAGGACCACTCATAAGGGGAAAGGTAGGACCCTGAAGTCTCTCCCAGTCTGAATCATCATCTAAATCTTGTATCCAGTAACAAAAGCCATCTTCAAAAGTGCAATTGACTTTCTCATAATCTGTGAATAAGAACCTCTAGTAAATAAAAATTACAGAGACGTTAAGTATTTTCTCAGAATTACATAAGAATGAGTGACAATGTAAATTTTTAAGTATGTTTGAAAACTGGAGCTCACAGTGACTGTTTCCTCTTCTATGCAATGCAACATAATTACTCAAATGAATGTGTCTTTTGTACTCGTTAACAAAACATTATCGCTGAAGGTGGTCCTACATGCTCTTGCACTCATTCACCAACCTTCTTTTTTGATCCTTCACCAGTAATGTGGGGGAGTGAGAGAGGTTTCCTTGCATAGCAAACACTAAGGGCTAACCCTGCTCTTTTCCTTTTTTCTTTGCCAAGGCCTGGAATGCTCCAGCTGAAAGGGAGCTCACTACCAGAGCTGAATGCTCAGAAGATAAGTGCTGTGCTCCATGCATCAGGGATGCCCCTTTCCTTGTCCTTCTTTGCTCCTTCTTTGCTCATATACATTTGCTGCAACATCCTCATCACTTTTCTCCCCATGATATTTTGCTCAGTGTCTTTTCATGGTGCCTTGAAGTGTGGGTTAGCCCTCAGCAAGGGCTTCAACATGACAAGGGTTTGTTGGCACTCTGGATGCCTCCTGCAGCATGTCCCTTTCCAGTCACATCCCCTATTCACATCCTGCTCAAAATCTAGCAGCTGAAGAAGCCTTCACTTGTCCAATCTGCAACTAAATTTTTTTCCCAACTACTAAAGAACACCAATGCATGAGTCATATTGCTGAATTTTGTTGTCACCGTAGATTTACTGCATCTGGACTTCTTCCAATGCCTATTTACTGAAGCAGGTATTTTCCTGAATGTCAGTTTTACCATTTGGGACTAGTACTTGTGCCAATGAGAATAATGATTAGTGTCAGTGATTCAGCAGTGTTCATTAGTGAACAAACTTGCTGAGAGGAATTTAATGGAGATAGGGCTAGAGTTTTACTCTTATTTAAACAGATTAACTTTGTAAGGCATCACCCTACTGCTAGATACAAGCCTGTAAACCTGTGGACAGTCTCACTGAAATCAATGATTTGATCTTTAAAATAGTATAAAATTTCTAAAAGTGGATCTAGTTAGAGGACTGAGGCCAGAAAATACTGCTTCCCTTTTCACCTCCATTTTGTCAAACTGAAAATACAGTTTCACCAAGTGTCGTGGTTTAACCCCAGCCAGCAACTAAGCACCACACAGCCCCTCACTCACTTCCCCCCCACCCAGTGGGATGGGGGAAGAAAATTGGGAAAAGAAGTAAAACTCGTGGGTTGAGATAAGAATAGTTTAGTAGAACAGAAAAGAAGAAACTAATAATGATAATGATAACACTAATAAAATTACAACAATAATATTAAAAGGACTGGAATATACAAATGATGCACAGTGCAATTGCTCACCACCAGCTGATCAACACCCAGTTAGTCCCCGAGTGGTGATCCCCCCGCCCCCACTCCCCCCAGTTTATATACTAGATGTGACGTCATGTAGTATGGAATAGCCTGTTGGCCAGTTTGGGTCAGCTGCCCTGGCTGTGTCCTGTGCCAACTTCTTGTGCCGCTCCAGCTTTCTCGCTGGCCAGGCTTGAGAAGCTGAAAAATCCTTGACTTTAGACTAAACATTACTTAGCAACAACTGAAAATACCAGTGTGTTATCAACATTCTTCTCATACCTAACTCAAAAACATAGCACTGTACCAGCTACTAGGAAGACAATTAACTCTATCCTAGCTGAAACTAGGACACCAAGCTTTCGGGGTAACAAACGAACACACACACACACAAAAACCCACTTACTGTTTAGTTCATTTGCATCAAATGTAGTGTATGTTGCATTAAAGCCATTGTGATTTTCAGAATAATCTGATGTAAACTGTGCTGTAGCCACATGAGAAAAAATGTAAATTGTCTCAGAATTAGTCCCGGACAGAGAAGCTGAGAACAAATGAAGAATAATATGGTTAGAGAGAAAACAATCCCATGCACATTAAAATCCCAGTGATGTCACAAAAATATAGTGGATTAGCTTTTTGAGTCTTAAAGAATGCTTTCCCTCTTGTACTGTGATCCCGCCTACAGTAGCTTCAAAACCCTGAAATCATTTAGCTGCTTGGCTGCCATATAAGTATTCTGCATATCCCATCTCTCATATGCATCAATATGGATATCAGCTAGTGGAGAAATGTCTCTTATAGTACACATATTCAACACTATAATCTTCATATCCATGCTTATTGTGCTGTAAATGTTCTCAAAATTTACAGGTATGCACTCTGAAACTCTAGAATCACAGTATTGATTACATATTTTTGTTATACATACTTACTCTCACAGCTTAATTAGCACATACACTCACAGATATTCAAAGAGTAAGGAAACTACAATTGCAATGCTCCAAGAAGTGACTGGACAGGGTGCTAGATAATCTCATCTAGGCTGCCTTTTCCATGAAAAGGACCAGAGGATCTATCAAGGTCCCTTCCAACCTAGGCAGTTCTATGATTCTATGGTACAATGTATCTAAATTTTTACTTTAAATTCTAAATTGATTTAAATTCTTTCATATAAATTCCATATGTGTGAAATGAAAGGATTGATACAAGTCATCATACAGTAAAATAGTTGCTTCTCCATCTAAAGCTGATATGATGTCTGACAACAACAGTTAGACTAGTGACCATATTCAGGATAATGAAGAATCCAGAATTCTTCACTGTTCTGCGACAGTTTTTTTCTCTGCTCTTTCTCTTCTGAAGTCCTTGCCCAATTTTGCACAGATAGAGAGACTTTGCTTTTCTGAGGAGGAGCTATTTACCTACTTGTAATACTATATATTTGAAACAGTGCCAAATTATTAAGGAAAGACAATGGGCATCATCTTTCACACTTTTAATTATATGTGTGTTACTTTCATAGAATCATAGAATCATAGAATCATTCAGGTTGGAAAAGACCTTCAAGATCATCAAGTCCAACCATCATCT
>JANXJC010000031.1:24064504-24105678 GCA_027564655.1 Leptodon cayanensis
AGGACGAGGAGAAGGAGGACGAGGAGAAGGAGGACGACTAGGCAAAGGGCGAGGAGAAGGAGGACGAGGGCTTGTTAATTTACAACTACTTTTTAATACATGTTACTAATAGATAACATTCCTGAAGTGTCAAGGTAAAGAAGAAAGTCCTGAGCAAACTCAAAGACTAGCACTTTCAAAGGAGCCTTGGGAATCAGAAGTCCAAATCTTATCCAATTTTAAAGGCATTTCCTTAATCTCCTTTGAAACTCTTCTACCAAATTAATGCTTCTCAGAATCAAAGAATGGCCATTATTACAAAGCCGTGATAAGAATTACTGCCTTTCAAAGCAGTAACTTCTGAATTGGCAGTCATTGTAGGGATTTTTAGGAGCTTCCAACTTACAATCTTCTACCTTATTTTAGATATGTATTTTAGGATGAAATTTATCACATACTGTGGCTATCTTTTTTTCTCCCTGGTCTATGAAGTGGACCTAGTGTGTCAAAGTCAAATAGCTGTCCCTCCCTGTAGGTATGTAGCCTTGATTAAACAAATTTCACTTCTTGTGCCTAGGGCTTAAAAGGCATTTGGTGCTATTATGTCAAATGATACTCATGCGCTTTTAAAACATACTTCTAAATGACTTAGGATCACAGGTGCAGTAAACTCCCAAATGAAAAGTGTACCCATAAATGACAAGGGAATTCTTGAAAATTCCATCTGTTAGTAACAGTTATATCATATAAAACCATTACCTAAAGACTAGTATCTACTGTAATACTTTGAAACAAATATCTTGCAATTATTTTTCCTGTGCATGCATATAATACACAAGATTTCTCAAAATCATACCTAAGAATTTTTCTAAGTGGGAATATTATTGATATAGTGAAGAGTGTTAGGCATGGAAGTTTTTAAAGAAAAGTTACATAAATACAAAGGTGAAAATGCTATTACGTATTTTCCATCCTGGGGTGTTTGGGAATATAAACAAACGGCATAAGGTTGATGTGCAAGAATCACAGTATCACCTCATAATCAAAACAATGTTAGGTAGAAAATTATTGGAAAATGGCTTACAGTATAATCCATTGGCAAATGATATTTGCATTATATGGTTTTGGATAATTCATGGAGTGAAAAAACCCAGAGGAATCAGTCAACATAAATTTTCCATCACAAACTGCAGCTGTAAAGATATAATGAAGAACATTTGTCAAAATGCCATTTGAAAAACAGAAACGGAGCCAAAATGAGGGTGACCTTAGATATTGGTTTACATGGATTACCTTTGAAATGCTTTGTAAGCAACAACAGGAAGACAACGTAAAAAAACATTACCAACTTACTCCTGCTTCTGATTCCTATGACTATTTGATCTCAAAGTTCTATATGAGAAGAAAAGCAGTACAGATAATTCACTTGTAAATTAGAGACAATCCAACTAATCCAAACTAGTGCAAACCAATCCAAATAATCCAAATCCAACAGTTGGATTCTACTAATCCTACTCTCTTTCTTTAATTTTATTTTATACATTTGTGAGGAAACAGTATCTTGCCTTAACAGTTCTTATCTATAGCTATTTTAAATCAGGAAATTGTATTTGCACTACCGGAAACAATTTGGTATCATATGAATAAAAGCAAGAAGGGATACAGTTGACTATTGCTATCTCTACTTCTATGAGCTTCCTAGTTCCTCACCTTATACATTACTAAGTAGTCAAAGAGATAAGTGGATATCCCAACTTTCCTGCCAGCTAGTGAACTCATTCATCTGAGGTAAATGTCATCCCTCATGATATATTTTTTCAAAAAGCTTTATTAGTTTTGTTTCCTTGGTCCTGCTATTCCCTTCTATGCATGTTCTTCAGTTTAAAAATCAGTTATTAAAAAAAAAGAATCTATTTTTAAGCCTCAGAAAGATTGGAGATGCTAATTCATGCAGAGTTATTTTATTTCAGCAGACATTGAAGCACTGTTGAAGATTTTGCTGCATCTCTTGAACATTATGTTAGGAATCTGATGATGGTTTTTCTTCAGTTTCTCAGAAAGCATCATAAAGCTTTCAAATAAGGATAAAATCAGCACCATACATGATTATCTGGAGAGGTAAGGACAAGTTCATCAATTCGACGCAGATAATCAGAAGTTAGATAGGCCTTTTCATTAACATCACAAATGAAATCATACCTATAATGGCTATACAAATTATGAATAATCGATCATATTGAAAATTAAATGGAAATTTTATTGAGCGTAGTTCTCCTCTGGGAAATGATATATAAAATGATAAATCTGGGCTCCTTGTCTGTTCATTTTATAAGTGTAAAATTCTTTCTGACTACCACTGTAGCAAACACAACATAAAAATTAAACTTTGTTTCAGTCAGGCTCACGCATGCACTGTTAATAAAGACTGCAGAATAAACTTCACTAACGATGATACGTCTAATGCATGAGCTGGAATAGAAACATATTCCCCTTTGCAATCTTTATGCCTTTGAGAGGAAAACAGAACACTTAAGATTTTAAATACATAGAGAAAAAATGTCCATGAAAGAGAGAGTTACTATTCTATATAACTTTTTATCAGAATAGGCTACAGCTTTAGAGCTGGTTATTAGTATAGAAGTACTTTTTCTGTCCATTTAAATTCATATGATTCCTGTCTGTACAATTGGGCTAATATTTACAATCATTTCCCACTGAGAAGAATAAAATCAGTGTGAGAAGAAGGAAAGTGCCCAGCTTGTTATTAATGAAGTGTACAAAAAAGTGATACTGTTAACAATTGGTTAGTAAGATACATCCTGATCTAAAAAGGAGTTTATAACACTGGCAGTAATAAATAGAGAAATAGCATACTGTATTAATAAAATTAATGTCAAAAGTTTGCTCTTGTCAACAGTTCATTTATGTTCTTGTTTCATTTTATTTGTTTCTTCTTATCTCTTAAGACACAGTGAGTAACTTGAAACAGGACAGAAAGATTCAGGCAAAAGTCCTTAGGCTGCTCATTCACAGCCCAGCAATAGTCAGTGCTTAGTATCTCAGGAACAAGCACGAAGATAGCTAGGACTAGTCCTATTTCCCTGAAGAGCCTTCCAGTGCTTTCTCATTGCGGGGAGGAGGCAGCTGTGGTCACAGGTGGGCAGGGTCAGAGAAGTCCTTACATTTCTGCCTCCTCCTGGAGCCCTCAGAAAAGCCTCAGTTGTTCTCCTAATGAGACAGGAGACATCTTTTATAGGAATCACTTTCACTGCTTCCCCAACATGCATCTTGCTGTCCATTTCTATTTACTTATGTTGCATACAGCTCGCAGTAGGAGGGCTTAATCCTGTAATCCTTGAATTGCAGGGAGAGGCTCCCCAGACTGGTCAGATCAAGTCCACATATTTTGCTTGACAGGACCTTTCTCTGCCAAGGGCAGTACATTACTTTCTGGCTTACATATGATTAATCTCTCTCAGTACTGTAGTGATGCTGTGAGGTAGGTAGTCACAACACGTTAGCCTAGACGTAGAGTAACTGCAAAGAGAGTCTGTAGAGAGAAACACCTCCTGGGATCAGCCGCCAGTCTCCCTTTCCTTAGACTTATGTGCTACATAGCTGCTTTTCAGCAATGCGAACCATTATTAATAGAAGCTGTTCAGACTTTCGTTTCTCTAGAGACCCTTTCATTGAAATTGCTAACTGCACTTTTGCAATGCCTTTTGTTACTGCACTGCATTGCAGAGCCAGAAAGAAACCTTTCAAGATAATTTTAATCAATACAACCAAAAAAATGAAGGTGTTCAGTTGCCTGAATCTCTGCTGAGAATCTGAGATTTTACTGAGTTCTGTCTAATGCAGGAAGAGACTATTAAAATTCACCCCTGTACCCTATCTTTTAAAACCATTAACGTATTCTAAAATGAGAAGTACTAAAGGGAATAATAATCAAGATGAAAAAACAAACCCAGTTGTTTAAAGGGCAGCAACTCTGTTGCGTGCAAGAGCACTTGTAGCACAAATTGTGAATTAGCTGTAAATCTCACTCTGAAACTCTGAAGCACTTCTGAAAATCTAGACAGTTTTAGCTTTTATATGACTGTATTACGTTACTCTAGGGATGGGACATAAGTGAAAAATTAAAGAGGTGGGAGAATTGGCAGGTATCCCATAAGTGCATACGGCTTATTGCCAGTCATTCCACTGATTTTGCAAAGTCTGCCAAAACCCCTAAATATATAAATTTAGAAAAGCTCAGAGTTTTTGGATGGAAAATCTTAAGACTAAAATGTAACATAAGAGTCATGGAGCAACCATTTGTCCTCCAGCCAGAATTGTACTTCTGTAAGGTTATGAGCTGAAACTGCTAAACTAATGGTAATTGAATGAGTTGCTTGGAAATACAAGGCATCAGTGAAGATGAACAGGGACAAATGATCCAGCTCCCTGAAGTGGAGCATAACTGTAGCTAATTTCCTTATGACATTCTGTCTATTTTTACTTGTATGCACATTCCTGAAATTTTCATCTCAGTTGTGCATATTCTTTAGTGACTGTTAAAACGCTGATTAAGAAATAATATGCTCGGTTACAAAGGAGCAGGGCATTCACAACTTATATTTGGTAGAGATTCAGGGAGAGATGCAAATCAGCTCCAAAAGCCATGTGCATAAGAGGTTATGCCTCAGCTGAAAAACTCTGCTCAAGCACAATTCATAACTTAAACCACTGTGTAGCCTCCAAGGCGCAGCTGAGTCATGTTTACATAGCTTTGACTGCAAGTAGGTGAGCTTATTTTTGTCTATATCTAGCAATGTATGAATATCAATTAAATTCTGTCCTATATAACAGGTTTGACTGTAATATCTTCAATAAAATGTGAGCAAAGCTCATAAACTCAGACCTAATCATTCGTAGTAACTAAAAAGCATTCATTTTGATGAGATGTGTAATACTACTTTTTAACTATAAGGATCTGCACTTTTTTATTTAGCTATAGGTAAAATAAAATAACATAAAACAAAACAAAACCCCCAAACAAAATCCATGTCTCAAAACAACAGTACGATTGTAGAAATGAATGACTGAATAAGTCTCGGGTTGTGCTACCTTAATGCTTGCAGTGAAACAAAGATCTAGCTGAAGCTACTTTAGGACCTTCTGATTTCCTCAGCTGTAGAGTGACCTGCTCAGAGCCCACCATCCTTATGATCTAGCTGGAAGCAGCTGTTAATCTAGAACAGACGTTTGGATGTGTTTCGGTTGATACTCGACTGAAGTATCATGATGGATATTTTCCCCCAGAAGTTCAGCTAACTCTCCCTTCTGAATTGGCTGCACACAGAAGAATGCAGGTAATGGGCAGGTCTGCAATTCACCTTTTTATTCCTGAAGAAAATTCCACTTCTGGCAGAAGGCGTTAGGATGTCATCAGCCTTCAGAATTAGGCTTGCAGATTCCTTAAAAAAATTGGTCTTTTACTCGCTTGTTTTTTTTTTAAACTAGAGCCCAGCATTTTACATGTTTCTGAAAGCTCAGACTGGGCTGCCCCCACCGTTATTCTCAGGAGAGCTCAGAGGGCTGTTCTCACAGCAGAAGGGAAATAAGCTTTCCAGATTTCTAGTACCAAATTATATAAAAAACAACCAAACAAACCACAACACTTGGGGAGTTAATCATTCCAACTTTTCCTAAAACATTTGCAAAGTTCTCTTTGCAGGAAAACTTTACAGACTTTGAACTGAGAGCTGAGACTGTGAAGAGCAATGCAGACAACATTAACATGCATGCCTCCCCACCAAAAAGCTGCACGTGCACTTTGGTAAGCAGCAATGTAGTCAGACTCCTCAGTCCAATTTCACAGTGTTCACTGCTGCATGGAACAGTGACTGCTCTGCACAAAAAGGTGCTCAGGGAAACTAGGTAGATAAAGGCAAATAAACTCACTGGTGCTGAAGGATATAAGCTTTTTCCATTAAAAAACAATCAGGTTTCAGGTTTGTAAGACTTTCAGAGAATCACAGAAGGGTTGAGATTGGAAGGGACCTCTGGAGGTCAAGCAGGGCCACCTAGAGCCCATTGCCCAGATTTTCACATCCTCATCTTGCATCTCTCACAGTGGTGCCAGCAACTCAAACATTTGTGTCAAAGTCATACAGACACTCCAATTCCCTAGCAGTCCGTGTAGAGAGATGCAGGTGGGTGGCCATCAGAGTTAAGACATCCTGCCAGGGCTCCATCCTGCAGTCACACTCGCCTGCCCTGGCTGCAAAATCCTGCACTGCCCACCCCTTTCCCCCCGCATCCCATCTATGTTTCTGGATGTACAACGTCAATGTATCTGAGTGTACATAGTAACCTGGGAAAAGCTGTTTGTAGTGTTTTGTATGATGATATTCTAAATGCTAGAATCGAAAGAGAAACCTCTCTTCTGACTCCAACTATGCCATTAGGCGGTTTCTGATACTAGATAATGTGACTTTATATTTGTATAGGGTCATAATTTTAATTTAAAAAAAAGAATATTATTTGATATTACTGGTACACAACTTCATATGAAATTTCTATATTATTTTATAATTTACATTATATTTATGTTATTGATATTTATATAGTAACCAATAAATTCTATATTATTTTACTTTAATACAGCTAGATTGTAGTATTTCTTCATTATTTATTAAGCAAATTCTTCATTAATGAGAATTTTTTTAAAAATTGTTTATATTTAGAAGATAAAGATTATAACAATCACTCTTGTTAATATTTTTAGTAGAATTGATTTGGACTTCACCATGCAGTTTATTGCCTATAAACAATTTACAAACTACTGACAGGTTTAAGTATGTTCAAAAAGACTAATTTACAGGGGTTTACATTCTTACCACACATTTTTTCAGATTCATCTGAACCATCCGGGCAGTCCAAGACTCCATCACAAAATAAATCTTTTCTAATGCAGGTTACACCATCATCACAAAGTTCAGAAGGTGGCAAACACTTAGCTGAAATAATAAGGACAATAGCAATAACAGCACAGCAGTAATGCAGTTTCACTACAAAGGAAAATTGTCTTGCCTCTGGTTACTTTAGCACAAATCAAATCAACTGCTCTATCGTGTTTTACAAAACTGCATTTTTAGAAGCCTGGAATGAAATATCACATACTAAGAAGATAAATTAAGCACAGTATGGAGGAAATTCTCAGAAGTGACGTATTTTTTGAAACTAAGCTTGAAGTAGGGCTGGAAGAAAATTTCCATGAATTCCCATTTCCTTCCTCTGCCCAAATAAACTACTTTATGCAATATAATAAATGACATTTTCCAATTTCTTACGCTTGAATAACATGAGAAAACTGTACTTTGGTTTAAATAATGGAGAAAAATCTCTGGTTTTAGTAATATAATTTAATTTAATTTCTTCAACTTCAGCACATCACAATGTTGCACTTAATCATGCTAAAGAATCTCATTTTTAACAAGCATATCCTGAAAACGAAAGCCTTTAAGACTGGATTTCGAAATACCGGGAATATCAGAAACTCTATTCTTTTCAGATTTGCAAATTATATTTATAAGTTAAGAGCAAATTTCCGCAAAAAGAATACACGGGCAGATCCTTAAAATTGTGGAAGCTCACTAATAGAGTTTTTCTAGAGCATAAATGTTCATCCAGTGCGAACATGCTCTTTTAGTCTTTTGATAGTTTTGATCCTAGACATCAGTAGAATTCAAGTAGGTCCTATTAAAGTGAACAAAAACATGCAGCTAAAATAAGCTTTGGATAACTACTAATTTCAAAATTCTTGAAAATTACATTAAAATCTATAGAAACTATTCACTCAGCACTATTCACATAGTTCATTTTCTGTACTTCAGTAAATGCTTGCTGAAAAAGGTAAAAATTTCTATGCAAGAGGGAAAAATATTAATTTGTAAAACTGATCTTGCAGCTTCTAACCATTATTGCTTGATTTACTTTTTTATAAAACTGTTAGTTCTGTAATCAGATTAAGTAAATGCTTGTATGATATTGTATTGTATATCAGTATAAGTGACAAGGACTAAAATTGGTTTGGATGTATTGTAACATTTCAAAGTGCTTTACAAAACGCTTTCAGTGTTAGCAATGCAGACAGTGTAAAGCAAGAACTGCCATTTTGCATCCAACTGGTAATTGAAGCAAACCAAACATACTTTAGTCAAGTGTTGGAGGTGATACAGTGCCAATGAATGGCCCCAGATGAGCAGAGACGAAACTGTGCGTTCTAGACCCAGAACAAAACCCCAACCAATAATCTAGGAATATGTGTTGCTCAAGCCCAATATGCAAGAAAACATTGTTTACATACGACATGATCAATCCTAGGTTTATTCTTCACTCAGAAAACTAAACAGCATTGCCACCTACTGGATAGGAAGAAATTAACATTTTCTAGTAAAACATTTTGACTAATTTTTTAAACAGCAAATTACCCTAAATTGCAATGTAATTGCTATACTCAGCTAAAAAATGGCAGTAAATACATTAGACCCATTTGAAAATGCTTATAAATTTCATATATATTTCACCATTTAATAAGGCTAGGAGAGGTTTTCAGAGATTCAAACAGCTTTGGCTTTCTGTCCGTTGAAAGTCATGTTAGAGTTTGATAACAGGTTTGTTTTTTTTTTGTTTTTTTTTTTTTTTTCTTCCAAAGAACCCAAAGAAATAATAGGAAACAAAAATGAGCAGTCAGTATGAGTGTCAATATATACATCAATATACGCAACACATATACCATTTCTGTAGAATGTACAGTCTTAGAAGTCCCTTCTCTTTGAAGAGGTCTCCTTGGTCAAATCAAAGGTAAACCCGCATATCATGTATTTGTAGGAATGGAATGTGAGAATTGAATGATGTGAGAAGAGGCCATACGCAAACAGTGTAATTCTGAGATCTCAGACTGTTTCATATAAACTCCCTGCTTCTCCCCGTCCATAGTTACCTACCCACAGTTGTTGAGAACTTGCTTGTGATGAGCTGTCCTGAACCTGGGCAAACACAACCCAAAGTTAGAACTCTACTTCTTGCTCTCCTGCAACACCTCTGCAGTTGCTTGGGCAGAACTAAGCAGCAGCTAGTCTGTTCTTATATCTGCATTATTTGCTGTATCCCCACACCCCAGCTTAGGTAATGATATCGTAACACCAGCTTGAGTGGCTTGATCCTAAAGGTCAAATGTCACAATAAACATAAGAAAAATAATGTGGAACCCAAGTGTATTTTAAATCTCATTCTTTTAGCACTAGTCACAAGCTTTTCAATAACTTTAAAAGACTTTTGGTTGGTTTTTTTCCCATTAAAATAACAGCAATACTTTCTTGTCTTCCCCTGGCAGGGAAAAGTTCTGACCTGAAGCTGGTGTCAGGGAGCTTGTAATTAGAGTCACGGGATCTCTTGAAACAAGATAAGTTATGACAACTTTAATATTAGTACTATAACGTGTATGTACATTTTCTTATAAATAACATTTTCTTATAAATAACATTGCTAAACAAATCAGTTATCGCAGTATGAGGAGAGAAGCCTCAAATCTATCTAGTAGTTGTATATTTACATACAGGCATACATACATACCTGTGTGTATACATATTTACACATGAACAAATGCCTAGGTACATAAGTAGCACACATTTGTATTAGTGATAGTAAACTGCAAAACTTTCTGGAAAAATGGAATGCTTATTTGTGATTGCTCCAACACAACTTCTACTTAGTTGTGATTTTAATAAAAATCACTGAGGATGCCCCTGGTGTTTCCAGCTCCCAAATAGTCTTTTTTTTCCACTTTGAATTTGCATTAGCATCCCTGTTTACTATTTTTACTTTCTACCTTAAGACTTAAATAATTGAGTAGGATGATGATGTCCTCAGCTGAAAAAGATCCCCATGTCACTACAGTTAATGGATCGTCTCCCTTAGTTTATAAGATGAAGGCCCAGAAGGAATAAACTAAGAGATGCAGTAAGGCTTTCTCGCCTTCTCTATAGTTTGTCATCTATCAGTTTTGCTGGCAGAAGTTGCTGATCATTGGCCAGCACAGACTTACTTTTGTTAGATGTTCCTGCTCTCCCAGACTTACTAGTGCACAAACTTGCATGAGGACTTCCTACCATTTTTCTATCAAAACATGCTTATTTAGCAAACACTATTAAGCTAAGCTAGGCCATTTTGCATTAAATGGATTACTCCCCATTCTATGTTAGCAAATTTAAGGACACATTTCCTCAGACAGAGGGAGAGGAGGACCCAGCAGAAGATGTGGGAAGGGTGCAGCTGGATGGACTGTTGCTCTCACATAGCTACATTCAAAGAAGGAAGCTTCATTCATACCTTCACAGTAGTTTCCAAAGTGTTATATACATATGTATCTATCTACATATCTGTCTACATATTTTCTAAAGGATCACTATTTTGGAAGGAATGAAACATTCAAAGACCTAAAACATGGATGTTTGCATGAGCAAGCAGTTCTAATGAAACAATTATCAGGAAGCTATGTCTTGAAGACTGTTGGAAAAAATTGGGATTGTTACAGGCACTTCCAAAAGTGCATGCACAAGTTGACAGCAAAAGCCATGAGAGGAAAAGCACAGGACAGTGACAGAGGCATCAGTGGTATAAGCACAAATCACAAATGGTCAATTACTGTGGGATCTCACTAAAGTAATGTGAGGTGGGTGAGGATGGTTTTAGGGTCAACAGAGCCAAAACTCAAGCATCCAGCAGACATAAACATACCACATATGGTAAAACTTGGGTATATCTTGGGATTTGGACTGAAACAGAAAGAGCAAGGAGGCAGACACTGTTAGCAAACATACAAAAATGACCCCAAGCAGACCCAAGACCAAGTGGGAAGGAATCCAGACCAAGAATATTATTCCATTCCAGCCTGGGGTGCTGACAAGTCCCAACTCCCTTCCCCTGCCACCACACCTGCACCTCCCAATTTCTTCTTGAGGGTGATTAGCACCATTGAACTTAGGACTCAGAGGAGCATTGAGATAGCATAACAGAGGAATGGATAGATAAGAGAAAATTTTTGTGTTAGCAGTTTTAACTGTATCATTGGGAATAAACTGTAGTCATTGTACACTTTGGACTATACGCATTAGTAGGCCTGTAACTAGACTGATATAACACTTTCATTGTTATGGCTGTAATTAGACTACCAGTAAATACTTGGCTCCTATATTCATAGGCGCCTTTCTTTAGCTCACGTAAATTGCACGAAGCTCCTGGTCTGATACCCTGCTCTGGAGAATTTGTATGTGATAATTTTTCTGCAGTTTGTATGCAACAACTCTATCTGCATCTAGTGCTACAAAGCACCTGCTGTATTATTCAGCTCTCTGACTGACTTTTGGCAGGTTTGTAGTCAGTGAATTTGTGAGACCAAGGAGTTATGTCTGCTTCATACCCTATCATCCTAAGACTTCCAGTGATAATGGAAGGAAAGTCTATCAATCAACATTGCTCAGTATATCAGTAACCACAGCATGAGAGTAGGACTCCCCAGCCTCGTCTACCTGCCTAAATCTGTGAAAACTTCAGCTTACCGCTCAGCTGGCTGATAGAGACTCAACTTCTGTTTTGATTCACTAATTAAGGTCTTAGAGCTTTTGTACAGACTTCAGATCACTGCTTGCTCAAACGGTCAGAAACAATGAAGGGCAGCTAACTGTCACTGAATGGACCCTAGAAGTCAAGCCCCAATTACAGCTAAGGCAGCTTTACTACATTATACTACCTGAACAGCAAGTCTTATGTTTCTTCATGTATTGGTAAAAAAAAATAGTTTCTGTTTTATGAAAGATATTGACCTGATGAAGTTAAAGGCATCATTGTAGTAAGATTTTCAGCAGCTACTAGAAGAAAGCAAGTTCATCATAAACTCCTTTTATAGTACAATCTACATTTACACAAGTCAGAGAAAGAAAGTTTAAATTAAAAAAAAATCAACTGTGACTACTTCTCTTTAAATCACTAGCAGTGTCCTGCTTCCTTCCTTTTGAACATCTCACCCTGTTCCCAGCCTTTTCTCAAACTCTACGATCTTCCTAAGGAGGAAAGGTCTATATTAAGCCCTTTCAATCCTCAATCCCCATTCACTGAAATGCATACAAAATGTCTTCATCTGGGAAATCTCGGTCTTGACACTTTTTATACTACGGAGATTTTCAGAGGACCTGTGTCTTATAGAACAGTATTTAGAGAAGATAAATGACTTAAAATTAACCTGGGATAATTTACAAGAAAATAAGTTACTTCTAATCGCTGTGAAAACTGTGATTTCAAGTTAGTCACACCTGTGTTGTAGTTGCCTCCCCCTCTGAAACAGGAATAAGACCTCTCTTGCAGAACATACTGAGATACAGGATGCAAAAGTGCCATATATGATTATGATCGCTAATTAGTTACAGTTATTTTATTGAAGCACTCCTGATGGAATGGACAGATGGTATCTCATGTGAAAAGAGGCATTTTAATGATCCACAGCAAGGAAAGTTTGACTACTTCAAAGTTCATCAATAGATATACAACCTTTTAAAATGCTCTTCATAATTTTCTTTGGTGACATTTTTGAAGTATAATGAGCAATCACTTTCCACAGTGATGTGCAGTTATTTAGAACAACTTCTTATATGTGGTGCAAGTAGTAAAGAGAAATAAAGATGTCAAGACTCTGAATTTAGCCTTTGAATACCTGAAGTACTTAGCAAAAAATGTACCTTTTAGAATAGAGTAAGAGACATTGCACACCAGATGTCCCACTCCTCTTAAAGCAATCAGTTGCTACTTAATAGTATCTCCAGCAGGTCTTCAAATGTCAGCTAATCAACTTCTACTTCAAAGGATTCAAATTATTTTTTATCCTCGCTCTCAGTGAAGGTCTGTTTTGAAGCTTATTGAGGTAAAAACAAGGATTTCCATTGATCTCTTTGGGCTTTGATTTAGGCTTTGATAAATTTTCTAGTACTTACATAAAATCACTATATTTATATATTTGCAGAATTTAAAACTACCTAGTCTTTAAAGCCACATACCTTTTTTTTCCATTTACACTTTACCTAAGCCTTAGAGGAATAAGAAGTCAGTTCCTTGGGCATACTTCTCCAGAAGCCACACTCTGTATTCAGTTTGTTGTTCTTACTGAAATCTTTTCAATAAATAAGTCTTCACTCACTGTGAGGCTGAGCCCTTTTCCTTATTCTTTAGCAAAACAAAATGGTAATTGCATTTACTTATGAAACAACACAGTTGGGGCTTAATTGCTTTAATTTGAGGGATAACAAAATTAGAAATGTTATGCTACATAAAAGACATGGAATTGAGTGGTTTTCACTGGGAAATCACAACTTTGTCCTTTACTCCCTGCCTAGTGAACGTACACAATGCTGACTCATACTTTCTAGTTGACAAGGTTGTAAATGGTTCTTTCAGCTGCTACTGAAAGTTCTGTTAATGGGGAAGGAGGGAACCCATAAGCATAAGTCACAATCTCTTTGCCAAAGTTTTCCCTTAGAAGCCAAAGTTTTCCTTCATGTTACCTGTAGTTCTCAAGGATTTATACAGAGAAAAAATGTTTACTAGCATTACCTGTGACTTGTATGCTGTTCACATCAATTTTCAAAGTCTGGGTAAGATTAGTTTTATTTGCATTGATGCCCAAAATCAGCTCATTTTTTATTTTCTCAACTGTTACCATCTGGGTAAAATAAAGGCTGAAGATCACAACAACACTAGCAATACAAAACAGAGAAGGTGATTAGTTATACAAGCTAATGAAGTAAATTTGCTATATGACTTATGATCTAGACAATATTTCATTGCAACAAGGGTTCATTTGCAAAGTCAGAGTTTTTTTAAGTGTTGGCTGGCAAAGATGACATATAAAGGAATACTTCTTAATTAGCAGGTTGGTTTGAACCTTGGAGAAACAGGTTTATTTTCTTTATTTACTTTTATTTTCACTGTGGAAAAAACCCAAAACAACATTCATATCAATTGCTGCAATGGAGCTGAATTTGGATAAACTAAAGGAGAAGTAGGTTTATTGTTATTCAACAGGTCTCCTAGTTTAAGCCCTAAAATATTGATTGTGAACCTTGAAGTGTTATGAAAATTATGTAATATATTCATGTTATAAAAATATAATACAAAGCGATCACTTTTATAAAGCAAAGAATCTGTGGATTCTGCATCTGTGAGGATCTGCTGTGTGATTGCCTGGATTCTCATAAGGAACAGTAATGGCTGAAAGCACAGATATTTTGAAATCAGTGGTTCAACCACATTTAACTTCTAAAGGGCCTGATTTTTTTCAGGAGTGTTTTCTGTTTGCTCTCTGCCATCCCTTCTAGATACTATTATTAAGTTTTATATTTGTAGCTAGATTAAGGTAGCATCAAAGTATGATGCTTGCTAAAGTTTTTCTCCATTTACTTAAATTTAGGTTCAGACTTTTTTATTCTTAAGCATTTATACTACCCAATTGCAACTGACTCAGTAGTGCTTTTTGATAAGGGGTGATTAATCCTGCCATTTTGCTGAGCATAGTTTGCAATTTGCAACATATGGAAAAACTCTCTTTAATTTCTTACATGTTTCTGATAACCTCTGGGCCATGCTGAGCAAACAAAAGCTTTTATTGCTCTCCTTGTGACTCAACAGAGTTTCAAGGGTGAAATAACAAGGATATTGCCCAAAGGGGTAAACACTTTTTAAATGAAAAGAGTCAACTAGAAAATAGTTTCTGAGACAAAGTAATATTTCAAGTATTATTTCAAAGCAGAAATGAAGGCAGATCCTTACTGACGTATTAAAAGCCAGATCCAACATTCATTGACATCAGGCTTTTCTATGATTTCTGTGGTATTTGTGTCAAGATACAGAGGTGGAATTGGTTTTACCAAATATAGATGTTTACAGTGCAGATACCTAGGTTCCTATTGCAGTTGATGGAAAGACATAAGCTGTTCTTTGGCATAATTGATCGCCTCCTAAAAAAGGCATCTATCAGATGAGAAAACTCTAAAAACCCATCACTTACAAAGATAGTCTTGAGCAACTAGCTCAGAGATGTCTCCATCTTTGATGCCCAGATTTTGATGAGAATAGTCCCATTCTATACGCAGAAACCAAATTGTGCTGACTGGATCTACCTTCACGAGGACAAATACCTGGAAGTGACCTACTCCTACCACTGTGTACTCCATTCCTTTGATGTTATAAAATCCTTCATAAAGTGATCATCCTTCACCTTTCTAGCTAATTAGGTTTGTGCCCTCACTATTCCAATCAAAAGATTGCTCTAATTCAAATCTGCTTCACATTTTCAACATGCATGTATTCACAGCTTGCTAATATCCATTTTTCTTTTGCAAGCATGGTCATTCAAATGAGCTGTCTCCTCTGAATATTTATCCACTTTATGTATTTACAGACAACATTTATATCACAAGAACAGCTGGTATCACAGAATTGGATCATCTGTCATCATGTAATGTGCACTTCTCTTTAATTTTGTGGTCTCGCCTGTAAGACAACTAATTACATCATTCATTTCTCAAAGTCTTCCAGTTCTACTAGGGTGTTAATCTTTTGTCCTCTGTTTTGTTCTTGCCTATCATAGTGTGTCATCAGACCGTTCTTTATTTAAAGCCCAGGTTCCTAATGATAATGTGAGATCTGCCCCCCAGTCTAAGCAGATTTCCGCAAGCAAGCTCAGCACAAACTGATATCCTTTCCTTTCTAGGTAGTTTCCTACCTACTTCACTGTCCTTACCTTTCCCATTTTTCTTTCTAACTTGATAGTCCCAGGGGCTATTAAATTTTTTTTCTTCTAATCCTACAGGATGTTTTTGGAGGAAAGATATGTCTTGAAGCTTTGTATGCTCTTTAGAAGGCCTTATCCAATCTCTAAAGATGTATTTTTTCATCTATTCACTGTCCATGGAAGAAGTTTCTAAATTAATAGCATCATTGCCTCTCGCCTATATTTTAAGTTAACTTTGTCATATGCAATTACCCAGTTTCTGACTTCTTGAATCTTTCACTGCCATCTTCAGATTTCCTGTAGAAAAAAAACAACAATAAAACAAAGCACAACACAAAATCACATAATTCCCCTTGAGTTTATAATGTTCTGCGTAGGAAGCGTCTTCTTAAACTGTTTAATAATGGGGCAGAGTATTACGTGTGTTTTGCTGAATCAGGACCTTACTGAGAACAGTGCAGATGGAATTAACACTACAGACCTCACTGCATATACTGGACTTTTTTGCCAGCTGGCCTTCAGTACGACAACCAACATAACAGGATATTGAAAAATGAGGTCAAACAAGCTTCAATAAATGAAGCAGGTCTTACTGGACCTATTTTATGGACTCTTCAGGACACAAAGGGTGCAGCTTCACCTGGTGTCAAATGACAGCCTCACTTGCTAACACCCTAAGGAAAGTGAGTTAAGTGGATCCATGTCCATAGGGACATAGAAGTGTATTTCCATTCATCTGAGCTTATGCCAGCAGATCTCTAACCTGAACTTTCTTCTAGATGGCAAGGGCCAGCAACCCTGCAAACATAGCACAACTAATAAACTTTAGGGGAAAAAAAGTAAATTAGCAATTCTTTAAAATGAAGAGGTTCTGTGAGTTGGTCTTAGGGCTCAGCCTTACTGGTTTGGTCCAGGCATGGACTTATAGGAGTCCGAGAAAGCAGTTTGCCCAAGGAAACACATTGGTGTCAAACTTCCCACAGCAGCACTTGGAAGAGATAAGACATGAAAGGAATAATATAGGATGTTCCCAAGGATCTCTTGGAAAACAACGTATCGGTAAGTACTACTGAGAGAAATACCTAAGTGAGGACTTTTGACATTTATTTGCAAAGTTTAATTAAATTGTACCTACTTGAACTGGGAAATTTCACATCTCTCAAATTTGTTTTTCAGATCACTTTCTTGAAAGACTTTTTGTATCTATATGGAAAAGAGAAATCTTGAACAAATACAGTCATTAAAAATACACCCAGTTGTACACTACATTCATGGTTTTAATGCTAAATAATTTTTCCTTCCCAAATCTAGACTACAGAAGCAAAATTTTTCTTTGATGCTTCACTGATTTTCACAAATAAGGAATATATTGAGTTCTGACCAGGCTTAGGACCTGAAATATCTCATTTTGGGGAGAGGAAAAAACCTTCAACAGCAGGTTGTGTTAGGGAATTAATGTACCTACCAAATACTCTTGAATTAACCAGAGACCAATAGGTTCTTACCAGTTGTTCAACATCAAAGGCAAGGACTTTGAAATCAACTGATGATCTGTTTTGCAAAGCAGGAGTGAATGATGTCCCAGAGAGTATTTTAAACATTCCCATGTAACTATGAGTATTCTCATCTGCTTCAGCTGCATAATTAAAAATAAAATTCAATGTTTTGAATTATACAGAAAAAAATGAAAAACATTACATTAGCTTTTACTCCACACAGATCATCAGAACAATAACTGTTAGCTTTCTGTTTTGTTTTGTAATCAGAGATATTTCGCTTAATGCTGATTTTAAAAGTGATAGACATTTTTCAATGTTTACAATAGTTACAACTGTAAACTTATTTTATGAATACTATTTGTCCTTGGTTCTCATTACTTTCAATTCTGTTTAAAATGCTGTTTTTCAGCAGCACTGTGAATGGATAAAGGGGACAATGGTATGTCCAGTTATGTCTAACGCAAGGGACAAAAATACATGGGAAGAATAATAGTTAGTGAATTTTGAGTTTTTTATGGGTTCTGGATTAAAAATATTAAGAATTACTACTTTACACTTTCTGTATTAAATGCTGTGCACTTTTTATATAAATGTATGCTGTTTTTGATAACAGCACTGGAAACACTAATGTCAGGCTAATTAAACTATTTTTGACCTGACCTTTCTTACCAATACACGCATTAAATGCTGACAGGATTTATGAGGAAACTAGATAACTGGTCCTTACTGCAAATTCAATCTTGATTTTTAATATGTTACAGCATATGAGGTATGCATAAAGCAATTCATTATACATTAAAAATACTTTCTCACTGGGTAACACACTGGAAAGTTTCAGATAAAACCTGAATTAATGTGGCTGATTGATAGAAAATGCCTTTTGCTTACCAGTTACAGTACTAGTGGTATTTTTAATTTGTGTTTGAAGGCGTTAACATCCAAAAGGAGTTTCAAGGCAAAAGCAGTTAACTAATAAATAGTATAATAAATGGCTTGTGCTGGAAGGCACAGCCTAGGGACACCAATTTGCTACTATCAACTAGTAACAGCAGACTACTTTGAGCTTCTCTGAAGGCCATTTATCCTTATAACAATGGCAAATCTGTTTAAAAAAATGTTTCTAAATAGCAAAGGGCTTTTTTTTGTTATATATGTCAAATATAATTTTTAAAAATCTTTTATAATTTGTACATGATTAAATTTTTGCCTATTAATCTTCTAAAACCTAAGCCATTAATTTAAAGCCTGTCTCTAGATGCAATAATACACCATCACTACCTTTAAGCTCATTTTATTTTACTAGAATATGATAGTATTCTGGTAAAAGGGAAAGAAAGTCAGGAAGAAAGTTAGTAGGGAAAACAAGTTTTAAAATCTGGAATGAAAAACAATAGCAACTAAAGGAATAGACATGAATATTCTGACAAAACAGTTTTTTTAAAAATATGGCTTACAACTAGTTTAGTCTTCATGTGCTTCAGTATGAAATAGTATGGACTTTTGGTTAATGAAGGCACCAGAAATTTCAATGTATCAGAATTATTTTTTCAGCTACAAAAATCACTATAATGAAAAAACTTATTTCTTGAACCTTTTGCCTAACCTGTTTTCTTCACCCCATTTCAAAACATCTTTTTGCTATTAGCTGTGAGGGCTCCATAGACGTAAATACATTTCCTTCCAATCTAAAATCTAGATGTACTGCAGAGCCCAGAACTGGACACAGTACTCCAGGTGTGGCCTTACCAGGGCACAGTTAACATATATCCACAAGACCTTTAAACCAAAATTTCAGTTCCATTTGAAAAACATCCTATGTCGGTTTTTAAATTTAGTTTACTTTGAGTATCAGTAGCTTGATTCTATCACATTGCGAGCATTGGCCAAATACTAAGAATGACTTTACCTTAACTTTACATAGGGCTGGAGGCTGTCTGTCTAATGCAGGATCTCTCTCACACCAATAAATTACTTTAAAATATTTTTTTTTAATAAAAATGAAAAGATTCCAAGAAATGTAGGACACCTAAAGCTCCCCACAGACTTCAGTGGATTATCAATGTCTTTCTGAGTCAAACCTCATACATGGAGAAAAAAAGCAAAAATCCACAATTTGCCATATTACCTTCTCTAGTTGATGAATGCAATTGAATAACCAAAGCTTTATAGCTTGGATTGCATTCCAGGGACTTCTCCTGAATTCTAAACCACGAAAATTCATTTCTAAGGCTTCAGGACATGCTTCAAGTGCTTGTCTTTTTGCCTGTTTTGTTCACATCAATTTCCAGGGGAGGAGAAGAGGAAAACTTAATCCCCCCCCGCCTCCAACCCTCCCCCCTCCAGCATTAAAAGCATAGCGTGAAATCTGAAATATAATTACAATGGCAGCACCACTGGCTTCAAAGTCTGAAAGTCTACTGAAGACTTCCTGCAAAGGTTAAAGGTTGGCTACTTACCTCGTTCTAACTCCTGGATTAATAACCATGAAAGTACAATCAGTCCAACACAAACACACAAAAAAATTGCAAGCAGAGAAGCAAACAAAATTTCGTAGTTACTAATAGGAACATATTTCTTATCAGATGATTTTTTCAGCTTCATTTCTGTCTTGGAAGCTTGTGTGAATTAAGGACTGACAAAAGACACAACCTGAAAAGGGTGGTAATATTCCACATGAACAGATATTTATAGGAGATGCTTGTAAATTAATTACATCATAAAACTTCATTGACATAGGTTTTTACAACATTCCTGAACAGTCATATTCGTACACAAGATATGCAAATATAAAGAAAAGACATCTCTTCAGAAAGGAAGAATTTAAGATTATGTCTCAGATAAAGAATAAGCAACACCACAAAAATGGTAAGGTTGGTCACTGGATTTGAACTATTTCTTGTCATTTGATATTTTTAAGTGAAAATTAATGTAAAATACTGCCTTCAGATTTACTGCTTATATGGGGTTTTTTTGGTAATTCTTCGCAAGTGCAGTTATGAGGGCAACAGTAAAAGCCACGTCTTTCATCATTCTGCTTAAAAAGTTTCTTTAAAATTAATTTTATATATATAGGAAATGCTGGAAAATTAGTTGTTTAGTACTGTGCCATAGTTCAGCAATGTGTTCAGCACTGAACAGTAATTCAGCAGTACAAATTTAATCTGTGTAAAGTGTGGTTCTTTGACCACATATCTGGAGAACTAACCAGAGAATATATTATGAAATATATGCTCATTTTATACTTTCTTGCCAGGCATAAATGTGCCATGGGATGCAAGCCCTTGATAACATTAAAGCATTGTGGATGGCCAGTGCTGTATCCTTAATAAAGCAAGAGTAAATTAAACAAACAATGTACCATCCAGTTCAAAACTTTTTATTACTAATTTAATCTGTCAAAGCTTTTGAGTAAATCAGCTCCAGAAGAGTAAAGTTATACTGATTTTATGTTTCATGCCCTGTGAGCTACTGTTTTTGACTCTGGATCAGAGGTCCTAAATCCAGATTTATGCTATAACATTCCTCAGCTCTCCTTATGGAACTGGAGAATCTGAGCAAACCAGCCATATTCCCACCCCTAAAAGGAAAGGGAAACTTGTCTGAGTCAATCTTTGGAAGACAGAGGCTCTAGCTACCTGTAAATTGACAGAAATGGAGATAATAAAAATTGGGAAGAAATTAGAAAGGCTCAAAATAAGACTCTTGAATGACATAAAAGAGTTCTCTGCCCAGTCTTTAAGAACTGGGATATTTGACAACATCTGCAACGCAACTGATCAGATTTAAACCACTCTAAATCACAATCAAAATCTTGGCCTGACAGTAGTATCCTCGATTTAGTGTATTATCATAACGCAATGAAAGAAATTCAGTAATATTTCCCATTACTAACAATAAATAATGATTTACTTAAAACCAGGGTTTTTAAAACAAAATTCAGGGCAGTAGAATCATATTGCCCTTACAGAGCGGTCTATATCCTGCAAATGGATGAGATTTTGGAGTTATCATGCTAGATGAATTAAAGTAAGAATTGCTTTTGTATATATTGTGTATGACACACAAACATATGTTTGAATATAAATGTGTGTGCACTTTTATATACATACTTATGTATGCATAAAAGCAGATTAAATTTGTACTGCTGAACACTTTGCTGAACTGTGGCACAGTAGTATCTCTGTAACTATTTGTGATTATTCAGCAATAATTTTAATACCCTTCATTAGAAGGGTTTTAATTTTCTATATTTTTCTGAACATTCACTTTATCACAGAAGTTCAGAATACCTCTAAATACCTCACTTTGCTCAGTTATACATGTTAGGTTATTCCACATCTAGCAGAGTTACATAATTACATGATAGTTGGACCTGGTGCAGGTGCCCAGGCTCTGGCAGGGTGGGCTGCAGGGCGGCCTCTGTGAGGAGAGGCCGGGGCTGCCCGAGCCGGACACAGCCGGTTCCAGCCGGCTCCGACCGACCCACCGCAGGGCACGGCTCAGCCCCGCAGCCACCATGGCGGAGCCTCGGGGAAAGCCTGTGTAAGAAAGGGAAAAATGCTGGACAGTCAGAGAGGAATGAGGGGGAAAGGTGTGAGAAACAACCCTGCCAGCCCCGAGGGGAGAGGGTGAGGAGGGGGAGGTGGTGCTCCAGGAGACCGAGCAGGGGTTCCCCTGTAGCCCTTGGAGAGACCACGCTGGAGCAGGTAGGCACACTGCAGCCATGGAGGATCTCACCTCACGCTGGAGCAGGTGGATGTTTCGTGAAGGAACTGAAGCCCGTGGAGAGCCCAGGCTGGAGCAGGTTTTTCCTGAAGGACTGTAACCCATGGGAAGGATCCACGCCGGCGCAGGGGAGGAATGTGAGGACAAAGGAGCAGCAGAATGGAGCTGTTATGGACTGACTGCAACCCCCCCCAAGTCCCCATCCCCTTGCACCACTTGGAAATGGCAATAAATTAAACTACTTTTCCCCAAGCTGAGTCTGTTTTGCCTGTGATTGATGGTAATTGGTGAGTGATCTCACTGTCTTATCTTAACCTATGCTCTTGCCTTTCCTATTTTCTCCCCCAGTCCTGCTGAGGAGGGGGAGTGAGGAAGTGGTTGGGTGGGCATTTGGCAACCAGTCAAGGTTAACTCACTGCAATTGTCCATGCTGCAGGAAACAATACTGGTTTATTCCTGTCTTATTCCTAATCAGACATTTTCTGTCACAAATCTGAGGAGTTTTGTGCAGATGGACTTTGCATTCCTCTGTCGTATTTTGCATAATTTAACTGTTTGTGTCATTGACATTGTATATCACTAGTAAAAGATAAACACTATTACCCAAAGATGTCACTGCATTTTAAATTCTGATTTATGGCCTAACGGTGAAGTGATAACCAGAGAAGTAAAAGTTGTGGGCATTTACAGTTCAGTTGTTTTCTTTTACTAGCACCTTGCATGTGATTGTCAAGTTGTATATGCACTCATATACATTGATTACGGTCTGGCC
This sequence comes from Leptodon cayanensis, assembly GCA_027564655.1. Taxonomy (NCBI): domain Eukaryota; kingdom Metazoa; phylum Chordata; class Aves; order Accipitriformes; family Accipitridae; genus Leptodon; species Leptodon cayanensis. Next base: position 24,087,306 of record JANXJC010000031.1, read on the forward strand.
AAGGACATAACTTAACACGGGTAGTCTCCAACTGGAGTTGTGACCCCCACAAATGAATTAAATTGCTAAACAATTTTAGCTGGCAACAAGGTCATGATAGCAATAATTATTAGGCAAGCCCTGGACACTGAGCTTATAGTAATTAAGTGAGATCTTTCATTAATTTATTTGTAACATATTATAGTCTGTACTACTATAAGCTGGTTAAAAAAGAACATAAGAACCCATGATTTCACATATTCATTTGTAAATCTTCAAAATGAGGGGGGCAGACTTCAACACTGTGCCAATGCTAGCTTACTATTAATCATGAATTGCAGAAGCAGAACAGTTTATACTGGAAGGGACCTGTGAAGGTCATCTTGTCCAACCTCCTGCTCAAGCTAGGGCTAACTGAAATTAGATCAGGCTGTTCAGGGTCATGTCCAGGCAAGACCTGAATACCTCCAACATGGAAGACTCCAGAACTAATCTGGAAAAACCACCTGTGCCAGCACTGACTACCTGCATAGTGGTATTTTTTTCCTTATGTCTTACTGGGATTTCATTTGCTGCAATTTGTGTTTATTGGCTCTTGGGCTTTCACTATGCAATTCTGAGAAGAGTCTGGCTCCATCTTCTCTGCAGTTATCCCTTACGTAGCTGAAGGCAGCAATTAGACACCCCTAACAGCTTGTCAGCCCCTAGCCAGTACTGGTACATAGGGTTATTCCATCCCAGATTCAGGACTTTGTATTTGCTGAACTTGGTTGAACTTTATGAGGTTTCCGTCAGGCCAATTCTATGTCTCTTAATGACAAGTACATCCTGTAACTGCAAACATCCCTCTAGCCATTGACTTCACTTGCTTCTACTCTTTTATTTCTCATTTAGTTACTTGTCTTCCTGTTCATTCACCTTGTGCAGTCTTAGCTGTATATTTTTTTTCCTTTTGATTATAATTCTAAAGTTTATTTTTCACTTCCATTTACTCTATAGACTGATAGGACTCTTGAAAGTTGGATTTGGTTGGTTTGCTACATGACTAAACTGATGAAATAGTGGGATCTGTTCAGGAAAAAGTGAACATTAACCGATGTTACTACCAGATTAGAGACAATTTCCATCTACTGAGAGTTGTGAGTATTCACAGGTCATGAACAGCCTGCAGCACAGAAGTTATTCACTGGAGAAAATAATATAAAATTAAAAATAATAAACCAGATTACTCAATTCTATTGGCAAACAATCTGCAAATAGGAAACTAATGAAATCAGTTGCATATTATTTTCTAAGTTCTAGTTTTATGATACTGCTTGTGAACTGTATAATTAAGCAATTATACCATGATTTAAAAATAGTTTAAATGGTACAAAGGCAAATACTCTATTAATGTGTTCAAAACCAGAGAAATATGGCAACTTATTGAAGTATTGATAATTGATAATTTTTTTGAATTATTATTATTTTAGTCATACTAGTGAAATATGAGATTTAGACCATTTTTAAAGAAATAGGTCATTGCCATGGTAGAAGCCTAAAAGATTCACAATTTGGTTCGTTTATATTGCATCTACATCTGCAACTCCGCAGGTTTTATAGCCTTATTGGGCTGCTTTTATTTTATTGTTCAATCAATCTCCAGCACAGGGTGAAAAGACTGCTGACATAGAAAGGGTGTTGTGTTCAGGTAATTCCTCTAACACCCAGTCTATCACAAACATACCCAAAGCCTGACATTCCATTAATAGCTGGCTATCTGTGGGAAAAGGTTTTGGTTACCCACACAGACTTGCCCTCCCCTATCAAAATGAAATGAAAATCAGCTTTCTTATGTCAGCTGTTTTCAGAAGTCTAAATGGTTTGTCCCTTTTGATATGCAGACTTCCATAGAGGGAGGCAGAAAACCAAATCAATGGATCTCCATTGAAAGTGCAGAAACAGACTATAAGCTTATTTTTACTATTACATCATAAAAAGAAGTTTAACAGGATGCTCATACAGAAGTACAACTTCTCAGTAATGCCACATTTAAAAAATCTAAAACCTGCTTGTTGATTACCTTTCACTCTTCCAACTGCCTGTATTGAGGATAAGTAGCAGTCAGCCAGCTGTCAAACTTTATATGAAATTAAAAACATGGACCTAATTTACTAAATAAGTTATCAGAATTTTTAGTAGTTAAAAATATATGATTCTTTGTGTAATCCATTATTTAATATTGATTGACTAAGAATAGCACATTATACATCACTAATGTGCTGTTCTCTCGTCAAACATCTTCTCATGCATATTTGACCCAGCAAGACATAGCTTGGCAGAGGAGTGACTTAGCAGAGGACTACATAGTCTTTTTATAAATCCTATTTTCACCCATTTCCAGGATAATCCAACTTGAAGGACTTGATGAATCTTCAGTTTTCTAGGATGGTATTTCTTATCTTGAGGTGCTCGGACAAGATCCTGAAATTTTAAAAGTGCAGACAGTATTAGAGATGTAAGTCATGAGTAATTTTCTTCTCTTTATATTTAATTAAAAACTATGCTGTAGAACACAAAAATGTCGAACAAATTTGGAAGGACCTGCATTTTAGTCAAGTGAAAAGTATGAAGGAACAATGTTTCCATTTTCCCCCTGAAGTCATACAGTTTGAGCTAATTAAAAAATCAACCAACCAACCAACCAACCAAAAACCCCCCCAAAACCAAACCGAAAAAACAACCTGGTTTCAGGGTCATGTAACAAGTATAACTGCTCAGAGGCCTGGGTAATGTAGGTCTCCATTAGGCTAAGGTATGTTGAAGGTGGGAAGATAAAGAAGGATACTGGACAGTGATATCTGCCTTCAGTCCCTAAGCATTCCCCAAATTGGGGCTCTAAGTATATATTGAAATAACAACTGTTGAAAGCTGTGAGTTGATGTCTGATGGGTCTCATCACATTGGAAGATTTACTGGTAGTGGGAAGATCTGCTCATGGAGTCATCTGAGAAAGGCGTTTGCTCTAAGACACTACCCGAGAACTTTGACATATGCATCTGACAAGAAATTAGTTTCCTAGGGGTGATCACTAAACAGATGGGATGTGTAATGTGTAAAATAATACAGTAATGGGTAACTGAATGCAATTAAGTAACTGATAAATTTTCTTTATATGGAAGACCATACTGAAACTCTGACAAAGGGTTCTGAGGCGTTTTAGATTCCTATCACATGAGCTAATACCCATGTTGTTTCGTGCATTCGCAATTTAATTAAATTCTGACTTCCAATAAGCCTATAACAAAAAGAAAAAAAAAAAAAGCATAAAGACCCCATGGATTTTATACACCCTTGAAGAGGGCTAAAAAATATGGATTAAAATTAACTATTCAATGAAATGATCCAAATGGATAACTGGGAACTAATCTGTTTCCATGTTAATTGATCCATATCAGGAAAGTAATTAAAAATACACTGCTGTCATTAGCAGTTGTAATTCTTCAGACCGGCTTGGTGAAAAAAAAAAAATTGCACAGAAAGCAGAAGTGGAGTATATTACCTTTCCCACAATTTGGAGGAAGAGCTTTTTTTAAAAAAAGCAACAACAACTACAATGAAACCCCACAAAAAACTCCCAGCACCAACAAAATCATAAATTCCCTTGTTTAAGCATATCCAGAAAGATTCCACAGGGCAGCACTGAGGTTGCTTTCCAGATCAATCAATACCTTGTCTGACATTGGGTAGCTGCAGCTCAACATTCACTTACTTTTCTAGCAGTTCCCAACACAGAATCAGAGAATCATATTTTAAGTTCAGAATCAGAGATATATGTTTTTTAATAGATTATAATAAAAAGTGGGGCTGATTAAGAGTATCCAGAAAGGAAATCTGTGATGACTTCAGTTTACATTAGCAGAAGTGATCACAGAGCTGACAGCTGGCACTGAGAGTAAAGGAAGGCTTTCACCCAACTTTAGAGATCTAATGGTGAAGGGAAGAATTTTCTTCTGGAGGCAGTCAATCCTTCTTCATTGGCTAAAGAAACATCATAAATAAATATTTTAACATAAATGTCTAATTTTTAGATAGTTAAAATTAGGTAAGCTGAGTATAACATGATGCCTTCCATTCAGAAAATAAGTTACTTAGTCATATTGAATTAATTAGCTGGTTTTGGACCCCTAGATGCATGTGTTTCCTTATATTCCCCCTTCTTATTAGGAGAAAAAAGGTGTGGATCATGGGAACAAAGGGAAGATAATAGCAATAAAAAAACCACTAGTTAGCAGAGGCTGAGAACAGAAGAAAACAGAATAGCATGAACCATCCGAGTAAGGAAAAGAGCATGCCAATGCAAAGTTCACTGTGATAAGTAGATAGGAAGAGGCAGGAACAGATATGGCACACATGGGAAAGAATCAGTCTTAACTCAACTGATAACACTGAATGGCATAATAAGCAGGTAAAAGACAAAGGTCAAAATGAAGTAGCAATATTACTGCTGCTCTGATTGAACTGATATAAAAACCAACGTGGAGCAGTAGTTGAAAACAGCAGTAAATTTACCACAATGTAATAGTTTCTATGAATAAAAATAATTACAGCAACATTACTGTGCATATAGATTTGTGTCTTATAGGCCAATATGGAAGCGTTGAAAAGAAAATTAAAATGGCAGAGGAATGGTTCTCTTCTGTCGTCCTTAGCTTTCATTCAGAATGATAGAGTAAATGCAAACTACTTTTTCTATACTAGACACACAAGTTTTTGTCAGTATACATTTGTTTCTAAAGAAGCTTTGGAATAAAAACTTTGTATCTGTTTGCATGTTAAGGGGCCACAAAAAGCAGAAGAGAAAAAGGTATGAAACAAAGACTTAGATACGGGCTAGTCTAACCTCTTCCCATCCTTTGCAAACCATTTCATGTTACCTATAACCTCTGCAAATTACGGGGAAAAGTATGGTTTTTAAATATTCAATAACTGTCATTAAAATGCATCCTCATCTTTTTGTGTAGGCTCCAGCAACCTTTCCCAAGGTTGTACATGCCAGTTAGCAAACTGTTATTCCTGATATATATTAAAAAATTTGTGTCTCAAAAAAAAAAAAATAAAAAGGGGGAGGGATTGTCATGTTCAAATACAAATTAAAGCATTAAGACCTGTATTTCATGAGTATTATTTTAATTATTGAACACTTTGTTGACTGCAGATAACAGAAGTTGATAGGCATTACTATCCCCTGTTCTGCAGACCAGCTAGCTGAAAGCGCTTACAAGGTCATTAAGTTTTAACTATAACAAATGGGAATAGCACCTGTTTCTCTGAAATTTAAGTGCTTTAAAAGTCCCAGTCTCCAGGTCACCTTGCTAAATCTCTGGCTTTTTTAGGAAAACTCATATTTAAAACTGATCTCTTTCCTTATAACCCTGGAAAACCCTAGCCATAAATACCTCCATAGCAGGAAGAGTAGGAAATGCCTAAGAAGCAATAATCATCTCTATTGCTAACCTATACAATCAACACTACAAAGACCAAGACAGTTTGTCAGTAATCCTTTGGAATTATTTGGGAAATCTGTATGGTTTATGAAATATTTGTACTCCTGTGTAGCTATATTATGGATGTGAAAGCATTCTTAACTGACTGAGATTCTGAAAGGCAGTCCGTAAGAAACAAACCCTTATATATCTCCATTATTATGCCATTTGCTACCACCTCATAGGGGTTATTTCTGGTTGACCACATCAGCCAGAGCAAAGGAAAATCAGATACACAGGTCAGAGAGAGAACACTCAATTTAAATGAGAAGATAGAAGTGAATCTGAAACCCTTAGAGTTTACTCATATATATAGTGCACAAAAGGAGGAGAAAGCTGAAGCCAAAGAAGCTGTAAAAGAGCACTGATAAGCATTTACCTAGTGTTCAATGTCTCAAACATAAGCATAAGCTTGCTCTCCCTAAATACACATACTACAAAGCATTTTGACAGCATGACATTTCTTGCTGTTAAAGATACTCTGCACATCCTTCCAAAAACATTCAGCCTCAGTCTTGCTCCTTTCCTTTTGAAATTTGTAGTAAAACTTTCAGTAGAAGCTGAGCCTGTCTTGTAGAAGTATTACATCAGTGCAGAATCCTTTGAAAAATCCCACTTTATATCTAACGTAACAATAGGGCAACAATTATGTGTTTGTTTTGGAGGAAAGGGATAAGTAAACTACTGTACTCCATCTTTCAAGGTCCTCCAGACAAGATAACACAGATCAAAAGTTAGACCACTAAATAATTTGATCACTCTTACTTTCTTGTCCTCTGTACTTGACCCACAAAATAACTACTGAACAAAAGATAATTTATATTCTTTTAAACACATGTGGAAGGCATCCAGGTTAGACCTCTGTGATAATCCACTTAGCTTCTTGCACCAAATTAACTTTTCACATTGGACATTTGATAAGATGATGGAGAAATAAAATAAAGAATGTACAATGGGTTTCTTATTTTTATTTTTTTCATTATAATTATTTTAACAGCAGCTGACAGATAACACAGAAGGATGAGGAAAATGCTCTTAGATTTTGAAATGGAGGTCAACTAAGCATGTAATTACTTTCTCAAAGGTTCTTATAATTGGACTCGTCTATTTGAACAGGAGTTCCAATTTTGGTCATTGTGTTCATATTGTTCCTCATTACCCATTGTGAGTGCTACAAAAATAAGACTATCTCTTTTGAAACAATTTAAATGCTCCCAAGATGCTGAATTGTAAAAAGTTTTATATCTTCCTATTGTTAAAACAATTGATGACTTCTTTATTTTAATGCCTATCCAAAATGGGAAAAAAAATGCCTTATATCAAGTGTAACAGAACACATGAAACACTAACAAAGATATTTGAAATTGTATGGCTTTTTTCTATGACAAGCTTTCAGCCTCAATTTTTCTTCATTTAAAAATCAGAATTGCCACTCAAAAAACAATGAAAACTGGACAACTGAGACACAGGACTACTCTGCACAGACGGTTTTACATACAAATATAAATCAACTCTGACAGATTTGATAATGCTTTGGAGGAAAATAAAAATCAAAGAGATAAAACCAGTTCATTTTCTAAGTCAGTCTGAAACATGGCAAAAAGTAAAAGAATTATTAGAAACTGACCAAATGGCAATGCTGCCAAAAATCAGGCCTCAAAAAATTCCCTATAGATGAGACCACTATTTCAGATTTCATATAATATTCTTTCCCTCATGGGAAGGGAGGGACAGGGAATGGGAAGGGATGCTTCAATATAATTCTAAAAGGAAGAATTTTAAACTTTGCAAATATATCAGCATTTTACTTTGTATTTATCTATCTTACTTTTGCTATCCAAGTATACAAGGGTTTCAGCATTTCCAGCTAACAAATATGTCAATTATTTCAATAGAAATTTCAAAACTCTGTGATCAATATACTGCCTATAAACCCACTGGTTTTTCCCAACTTTGCATAAGCAACCCATTTTGAATCAATTTACCTTCAAATATTTGTCTTATTAAGTACTATCCCCGCAAATGGATTTGAGATCTCTGTTCCTTTTCATTTACATATAGAAGCAATAAAAGATTACAAGCTGGCAATTCCATTGATAAAAAGAGAGTGTAATACCCCCTCTCATACCTCTATCAATTCTTTAAATTTTAAATGGAGAATTAAACTATTTTCAGTCACAAAATAAGAATCTTTAACTTAAAATTCGGAGATTAGATTGAGTTGTACATATATTCCAAGGCATCATTGTCAAGGTACAACCATATTGCAAGGTTTTCCTGTTACTACCAACTGGAAAAAAAGTCCATATATATTTAGAGTTATTGTTTTGGGGACAAAAAGATTTTAGCACAGTCTGCTAGAAACTGGCCTCCAACACTCTGCTCTGGAGGAATAAGGACCCATAGATCTAACAAATTTTTAGAGATTTAGGGTGGCAGGACAATGCAGATGTAACATTCAGAATCCGTAAATGCTGAATTAGCGGAGTCCCACATCTTTTATAACAAATATTAAGCCCAAGTTTCTATTTTTTTTCCAGAAGTAACAAAGAATAATCATGACAGATGACTCCTTCTAAAAGAACAAGCATTAAAAATAAATCTAATTTATTTAAATTTGTTGTTTGTTTTTTTTTTTCTTATTTCTGAAATGAAATTTTTTCATACACTGTAACAAACATTTGACTTCCTTCAAAAAGCTTACAGTTTCATTTGGAGCACTAATGTCCTGCTTGTACCAGTATGCATTTTCCTCCTCCCCCCCTAGTAATATTTCTTCTTGCTGGTTATCTTTGAGACTTTATCTTTGAGATCAAGTTTATCCAAGAGCAAAAGGAGGTCATAAATTATAAAGTCAAATTGTGTAATCACACGCACTTTTGTAGTGTTTTCAAAAAAAGAGTAGGTGGAGGCTGAAAAAAGCATAATCTCCCAGAGCAGTGATTTTCACTGCAGTCACACATGATCACATGAATAGTCAAATACAAAGAAAAAGGGCAATTTTTCAGAGTGAAGCGGTCTAGTAAAATACCTATTAAATGGTGTAATAATACAACTATACAAACAATAATATTTACACAAACTACAAAAATTTGAGAAAAAGAAGGATAATGGAATCATAAATAGCATTTATTGCTAGTGTATAATTTCAGTTGTTTTCTTTTGGCTAGGAATAATGTGAAACAAAATAATTTTCACCTTATTTCTAATAAACAACATCCATTGAAAAGATCAATCCTCAGTGAAAAATAAAAATAGAGAGAATTAGGAGATATTCTGTCCAAGTGAGATTTAGATTTACTGCGATGAAAATTAAAGAAAGAACATGTTATAAGGACATGCTGGAAACTTAGAAGAAAAATAAAATACAGATTAAAAAACCTGCAAACTAAGGTAAAAAATTAGCAGAAATACTAGAAAAGTTAAAAAAATAAAAAGAAAAAAAACCTCATGAATTTTGAAAAACACCAAAATGCATAGACTAAAGTGTGACATAATGTGTATGTATTTTCTGTCAACTACGAGTAATTCAGGCATTAATTATTACAAATTTTGTTTCTTAAAGGTTCTTATTGATTACTATTCTCTACAGTAATGTGAAATTTTGCATGTAACAATGAAGAAATTGTTTGATAAACACAATTTTTAAAAGAAACTGTTGAAAGAAACTGTGAGTGTAAAGTCATTTTGTTGTAGATAAACTCAGGGATAAAAATATATTATTTCTGATTTAAATCTTAAAATGTAAGAAGGAGAGTATGTAAACAATGACCTTCAATATTTTTTAGTGTCTATATTTTTGACTGAACAAAACATATTTTTAATTTTGAAACAGTTGTTCATAATTTAAGTCAGTATTTTGGAAATATGTGCTGTAAGGGTGTCAATAGGCATTTAGATAAAGGGATATGGTGGGAATATCTCAATTTTCAAAACACTTTAACAAGATTCCATATGAAGAAATATTAAAGAAACTACGTTGCCACAGAATAGGTGGATAGATCCCTTAATGGGGACCCATAAAGCTGGTTTATGTACAGAAAGCAAAGGAGAGAGCTTAATTCTCACTTTTCACGGCAGAGTCTGTAATGGAGTCCCTCAAGGACTGGTGCTGGGGTTGGTTTTTTTGACAGCTTCTTCCACCATGATCTAAAGAAAGGAGGAATCAGTGAAATCTCCAAGTTTGCTGCTGACGTTAAGCTTTGGGTAATTGTCAGATGCACTAATGACAAGGAACTGTAGAAGGATCTCTCATACCTGAGTTAATGGCTAAAAAAGGTGGAACATCACCTTCAGTGTAGATAAATGCAAGATCATACATCTAGGGGAAAAAAAATATCTAAAATACAACTACATGATGCTAAAGGTGAGAATAGCAGTTATGACTCAGGAAAACGGTCCTGGGAGAATTGTTAGCAGTTGCCTGAAATTTTCAATTCAGCGCATGATAGCAGCCAGGAGAGCAAAGAAAATATTGAGGACACCATTAGGAGGGTTTAATGGCAACAATAAAGAGGACTTCATTAAAATTTACCAAAAATGCCACTTAAAACCCTTTGGGCACTCTCATCTTGAGTGTAGCTTCTGCTGAATGGGAAGTTTCCATTGTCTGCATCTGAAGAATACCAGAGTAGACCTAGGAAGGGTACAGAGGAGGGCAACTGAAGTTATTAGGTTTGGGAGTAACCAGGTTTCTGCATGTTTGCTAAGTGGCATCTCCCATTGGGAGACAAAGTATCCTTTTGAGATTACCTAGATAGATAGACCATTGGTCTGACAAAGTTGTTCATGTCTTGTGTTCTTTAAAAGCGTACTTTATATACATATGTTGTGTTGCTTTATTTTTTAAATACAAGCCCGGTAATGATCCCAAGTTTACATGTTTACTGAGCCTTCAACAGAATTTGGATTATCCTGACTTGGTGAGGAATGAGCAACATGTTCACCTCTAAACTTTTGTATAGAAAGCTTGATACAACTGCTAAACATGTCAGAGCACTACATTTGCCTGCGATTCTTGAGCCTGATTCTAGTGATCTGGACCCTGCTTAGCTTAGAAGTGATCTGCTTACGAAAAGGCACTCAAAACTTCCTTTCCTGAATGTGACTTTCTTGAAATGAATGCCATCTCTGCAGTACAGTTGGATATGAACAAACATATTCACACCCAGTGACTCATCCTGACATACAGAGGTGCCATTGCTCTTTTCTTGACACCCGCACTTCCAAAGAGTAGCAAAGAATTAGAAGGGTTCAAGGATATCTCCCCGGTAAGATTAGTTACAAGCATTTACAGTATTTTTTATTGTTAAGCATGATGTTATATGGCATGGAATATCTCTCTGGTGGATTTGTATCAGCTGACCTGGCTCTGTCCCTGCTTAATTCCTTACCAACCCCCATCCTTCTCACTGTGGGGGGTCAGAATGGGAAAAAAAGAAAACCTTGGCACTGTGCAAGTACTGTTCAGCAATAGACAAAATATCAGTGAGTTAGAAATACTGTTTTAGCCACAAATACGAAACACAGAACCATACAGGCTGCTATGAAGAAAGTTAACTCCACCCCAGCTGGACCCAGTACAATGGGTAAAAAGAATATTACTTAACCTAATGATGTAATGTACTGAGTAAATAAGTAACAATGAAGCAGATATGATAACCACTACATCTAATACAATAATATGAAGCTTACACATTGGTGACAGTTGGTGACATTGTGGGTGCTAAATGACAAGAAAAAAAGAGGAAAAAAATTAAAAGAGAAAAGTGATTATTTTAACAGTTAACACTACTTAGGTAGTAGGGAATTTTAACCTCCTAGGAAGGAAACTCTTAACTAACAGCTCAGTTCTGAAAAGCGTCATGAAGATACGAACCCCTGCATTAACAAATCTCATGGTCAGACCAATACTGTCATGCTAGATCTTTCTTTTATCATCTTAAGCACTAATACAAAACTACCTAAACCTATATAGGGAATCACATAAGTTTATAGGCTGCAAATTATGAGCTACTTTGCAGTTAGGCTATTTATTCTGACCTTTTTACCTGTGGAGAGCTCCAATTCACCTCTTTCTGATATCTCTAGTGTTTCCTGGTCATCTTGTTTACAGTTAGCCTGACGTAATGCTGTGCTGGCACAAGATACCTGCTGTGTACTTAAAGTAGTGCTTATATGTGCTAAGCTACTATTAATCTACTTTCTTCTTCTATTTTACAGTATTTTGTATAAGATAACAAAGAGTGTGGAATAACAATGATAATGTCTGAAGAATATCCACTGTATAAAAACGGTTGCATGATAGAATTTTCTACATTGTCCTACACTAAAGTCTACTAGGCCTGCAGGTAAAAACGGTGGCCCAGACCCATATCATGGTTGATGTAAGTCCCGACATGTTGTTATTTTCAGAATATTAGATCTGATCTGGTCTGAAAAATGAAATGACTTCCTTTGGAGATAACTTTCCTATATGTCTTACTCTGAATAAGTTCTAAATCGGTTCCATGATGTGCAACAAAAGGCAATATAGAGAAAATAACCAAACATTACCAAATATCAGTAACTTCTGAAAAGCAGATGGTTGAAGTGTTTCAGATACTCTTTATTTGCAAAATGTATTAATTTTAATGAGTATGTCTGCTTCTTAATTTGTAGACCCTGTCAAACTTGACAGAGATATTTTGTAAAAATATGACCGCTATTTAAAATTATTTCATCTTCATAAAGCTCTGAAATTTGTACAATGTATTTTTTAAGACCCTCTATTGAAAAGTACTAGTTTCTGAAGTTTGTTTCCTATGCCACTTTTCCTTTCTATTTGCCTCTAAGCTTTCTTTTTCTGTCCTTTTTTCCTTTTTGTACTCTGCTATAGTGGATAGTGGGCAAGATGTGGGAAAGAGAAAATCAAAAAAACAAAATAATCCTTTCCTAAATCTAAATATATAAATTTGTTTTCACATTTTACCAAGAATAACAGCATATTCTTGTATTCACAGTCTAACTCTGTTTAATTGCTTTGCTTAGTATTTGAAGGACTCCTTTTGTTAATACATTTTAAATATTCTTTTTTTCCCAAAGAAACAGGTAAGAGTAAATACTCTTAATAAAGACAGTAGAGGGTTGCGTGATTTTAAAATTTAAAAATGCCCAAGACTGCAGAAGTTAAATATTTTGTAAAAGAAAGAAAGAAAGAAAAGAAGGAAGAGAAAAAGGTATACAGCTCCCTGGATCAAATTTCTTCTCCAGGAGATCTCTCATTTCTGTAGTCTCAGCTCTGTATCTCCTGAATGAAACAGGAGAGTATAGTTCCTTCAAATAGTTATTTAGACAAATTAACTTTGACTTAGACATTAGTGCTTAAATTAACAGAATACAATTCACAGTATTCAGAAGAAAACAATTATTAATCACACTTGCTCTGATCCTGAATTTCTTTAACAAGCAGAGTACTCATTCATCTTCAAAGAAGTTTTTGTAAGTCCATATGCTCTCATTTTGTGAGAAGAAAAGATCTGAAATCTCTGAATCTTAGTATTGTAGATGAAGGAAGAATCTATTTAGTTTCTGTTCTCTACAAGAATCCAGAAATTTGGTCTCAATAAAGCTCTCCATGACTGTGTGTGGAGTTATATTTTTAACAATTCTGAAAGCAATTTTACTAGTATAGGTTACAACACGTATAGAGTTTCAACTGGATAAAGAAACCACGTCACAGTAGTTTGAAGAGATGAATCCTATGAAGGGGCACCAAGTCTACCTAATCCTCTTTCTAGTAAATCTATACAAGAACAGAAAAAAGGTCTTACTTGTTTTATGGAATAAGTTATATTACAGAATATAATATATTCCAACTTTTTGTATTAATGGAAATGTAGTCTCCAATTTTGGAGACAAAAAAGCTGAAACACATCAACTGTATCTCACATGCTAAAAAAACTTCACATATTTGCTCATAACATCCAACAAAAAGACTTTATATTTTGTATTAATTGGCACACTGCTACCAAAGAGATTAGCATACCATATGCGCAACTTACGACGTTATGTAATGGTCAAACATTCTATTTTCCCTGAGAAGAAAACCTGATTCTGCTGAACTACTGTTCAGTAAGGAAAAGCAGGTTTGTTAGGTCTTGCTCACAGTTTTGGGCAGTAACTGACTTATAACTGGTTGCATTTAACTTCACTTTCCATGCTATCATTAGACTGTTATGAGGCTTAGCAAGGGCTTACAGTCTGTCTCTTTGCATAATATGATAACACACAAGACAGTTTCAGCCTCTGAAGACAAATGAACTCAAACAGAAGGTCACATAATCCTAGTAGGATTCAGGAAAATGGAGTCCAGAAAACAGATTAAAAAATATAATATTAACCCCAGTCTTGTAAATATGTCATTGTAATAAAGTGCAGCCAAATATTTCCTCTTCTTATCTGGATGCATCAGAGTAGGAATCTGAGAAAATACAGATGGTCTTAATATTCCTAACACTTCGTGTTCGCTTTTATTAATGTAAAATCTACATGCCTCAAGCTATTGTAATCACCAAGCTCAAAATCTGTTATCGGGGAAGTCATTGGATAAAATGTTGATTTCACCATCAAGTCCATATTAAAAACAAACAAACAAACAAACAACCACAACCTTACAACAAAATACTCAAACAAAAAACAGAGGGGGCTAGTTAGAAATCTTTCACACAGGCTGTTATGTGCTACTGAGAGACTGGAACAGGTGATGATAGCTTTAGGTAGTGGAGATAAGTATCTGCAACCAGAAGCATTTTTACTTTAGCACAGCTGGTGAAGACCAAAAAGCACTTTCATTGTTTTCTGTTAACATGATGGTAGCAGCAGTGGGCATATAAGCACAGCAGAGGTAGAGGCTAATAGTTAATGGCATTATTATAGCTGCAGTTCCTATGATTAGGAACTTCTGTTTGTTGTGCTGTTTGAAAAGCCTTTTGGAAATAACCTTTATTTGGGATGGGGGTTGGTGGGAGTAGGAAATTGAGGAAAACAACTGCACAAGATACTCAGCCTGGGACAGAGTGGAGAATAGCAAGCCAGGTAGAAGAAATGCTTCTCTAGGAGGGCTGAGCCACAAGAGACGATGCCACATTGCTGCTCCTTTAAATGGGCATTTCTCTTTTAGAATTCCCTCCCAAGTCTGTGGCTTTCAGCACTCTTTCTTTCATCAAGGGGCCATGGGAGTTCTTGTTCCATCTGAAAATAAAAAGCAGAGCTATTACAAACTCTGAATTTAGGGTTGTATTCCCATTACTGCACCCAAGGAAGAATCATAACCCCTCTCTTATTAAACCAAAACTAGAAGTTGCAAGAAATTGCTGTACTATTTGAAAGGTTCTGCTCATTCTTTCATTAGAGCCCCTTTCTTGCCTAGGAAGGCATTTTTTTAATTCTACTGCACAGTCTTCTGAGAGAAAATAAGATCATTTCAGCTTATTTAGTAAAGTAGAGAAAACAGACTGGATTTTTTGTTTCTTCTTTTGCGTTTTTTTTGTTGCTGTGGTTTTTTAAAAATTTTTCTCCATTCCCCTTTATGCATGTCACATGAGGCAGGAATTTGACTAAGTCACTGCCTGTCATTATGAGCAGAGCGAATGTGTAATGCTAAGACCACAGTTTTAGTGATCTTAGGGTTTGTTTTGTTTAACTCATTGACTCTCTTTTTAGTTACCTGGATTTGTTTACCTCCTTCCCTAGGAAATAATCAGATTCCATCAGCAGTGAGAAGATCATCTATTTATTAAAGTGGATTTAAATGAACCTAGGCTAAAGTAATTTTTAAGTTGTCTTCTGTACCACCAGATCTTCTTGATATAAGCCCTTAATTTGAGGTATTCATAACTTAAATTTAGAAGATATAAAATTTCAAGTTACCTTTAGATGACTAACCACAACTACAAAAAAATTACTCAATGAACACAGAATGAAAAACAACAAGAACTTTCTGACCCTGAGTGCATACTGGGGTGAGAGAGCAGATAAGGCTACAGCTCCCTTAGTTTTCCTGAAAAATCCCTGTGCCATCCATTGTGGGATAGGACTCACTTTTGTAAATTAATAACTTCTTAGCAGTTGTACTGTTGGGTAGTAAAACAGTTCACTAAGATTGTGTGGGAATATTTTTATATACGTGCATAACACATACAAATAAATATATCATTAAAATTGTATATATTTAAAAGAACAACAACAACAAAAGAGTATATATTAAATGTATTCTTTAAAAGTCCCTTCAAATAAATCTTTTACTTAGGAATGCAGTATCTACTCAAACATTACCCACTATTAATTAGGGCTGTAGAGACATACCTCTCTTTTTTGAGCATATACATGGTATTTCTAATAAATTAAGAACAACAGTTATCTGTCTACAGATGTGCACATTCTACCTTCAGTATAATTTTTCAGCAAAGACTTCAGTATTTAATCACAGTCACTGTGAGCAGAGAAGTGCATGGTCATGGCAGTGACACTATATGCCTACATAGATCTGATTGCTGAAGCAGAGCCTAGAACCTTAATTTAGAAGAGCACATAAGCTCACACCTATCTGCAAACATGTCCTTAAGCCACACTGACACTGAAAGGAAAAATTTGACCTTGGACACCACAACAGACACAGCATGTTGCAAGATAACACCTCACTCATAAGATCTCTAGACATTACCATAATAAAAGCAAACAACACTGATTTCAGACAATGGGTAGCAATTGCTTAGCTACAATCTAACTTTCTTTTTCAGGATGTAATTTGATCTGCAACAAACAAATGTGGGAAAATAAAAGGAAGTGCATCTTCAAGATATTGACTGATCTTGGTACTGAATGTTTGTTCTGGATATTTTTTTCAGGTTATACAACACATAGAGTGTATGGGCACTCCTGAATAGAAATTATAATAATTTTAATAAGAAATATGAGAATGAAAAAATAGATATCTGAAAAAAAAAGGACTATAAAATTTACCAGTAAAACCAGCTAAAACAGGGGAAAGACAAATTGAGGGAAAGTTGTTCAGGTCTTAAAAGAAGAAATTGCACAGTTCAGAGATTGCACTGAAAGAGGTACCATTATCTAAAGAAGGAAGAGAAATGCTAGACAAAGGTGACTGAATAGCCTGACATAAAAAAACACCCAATGTTGCATGAGTAACATCTACCCAGCTACTTAGGATTGATTTTGATATTGTCAACTAAAGGAAAGAAGACAATCATTAGCTAGAAATAGATGCAGATGTAATGAAAAGGTCATGTAGGCTTCATGTTATACATTTTCTCTTTTAAAATGTTTCAAGTAAAGGAAATGAGTAATGCACAGGAACAAAGCCTGTCACCAAATTTTAATAAGTAAGTTGCATAGTTAGCCTTAACTTAGCCAATGACTAGAAGAGCACTGAGGCATTTTACTGTACAACTGTGAAGTAAATTTAATAAAAACATGCAAGATATATGCCATGTCTCTTGGAAAATGTGCTCTTGTAGTTCTGTATGATATGTTGGAAAGCCAATTTTGTGAGTCATCAGCAGTACACAGAGATGAACGATTTTTGCACTCTGTTAAAATTTTGCTGATTTATTCTTTTAAGCTTACATGAGGAAATAGGCATTTCTGTTTAGCCTTTTGAAGGCTTGTAAATGATAATGCATGACTTTATTATGGATTTGTCACATAAGAAACAAAAAGGATATATCCTATAGCTCAAACTTTTACTACAAAACACAAAACTTACAGTCTTTCTACTGTTCTTCTAAATTCCTTAGTCCAGATGGGGTTCATCTGAAAGGGCTGAGGGAGCTAGTGGTGATATACTAGAGGTTATTGGTTCAGCTCTGAGTGCCTGCTTGGAGAGGCAGCTAGGGTCACCCCCTCAAAAACTTAAACACTATAGGTGATGCTCTTACACATGTTCTCAGTAAAGAGTGGATGAGTAGGAGGTCCTACAATGAGTAGGATGGTGCAAGCAGGTGTTCCTCCTCACCTGTTTTTTTAAATGAAGATATTTCTGCAGCCTTTGAAAACCAGGAGGAAGATATACTTTTCCCATAGGCAGATAATATTTGCCTATGGAAATTTAGAATTTGGATTAAAATAAGAGCCTGTCTAAAGCACAGCCAACTGCACCTACCATGTGTTAGTGGCTTTATAGGACAAAAAAAAGAATAAAAATCAACCCATTGGTAAAGCTCTTTCTCTTTATGACTTTTATGATTCACTTTACTGACCTAAAGCCATAATGATGGCACACTTAGCTCTAAAGCTTCATGAAAACTGTAGATTCAGATGCTGACAGACAGCTGAAGAGAACAGAAATTAATTGTGTAGGATGCAAATGAGGAAGAAAGACTTGGCTAACAGTCAGTTGTACTCCACTCATCCTTTGATGGGCTAGAACTGCCTTGGATCTCAAACAGCAGACTATGGCTATATTAATCTAACAGCATAACCTGCTTTCAAACTTCACACAGGGCCTAACATATGCCATATTCACACTTAAAATATTGAGCTCTTCTGAAAATTGAGCCCTATGCTTGAAATGTGTTCCTCTCAAAATACCAGATGAGAATTCAGGACCAGAAACTTTATGCAGAATGGAAAAGAAAAGCTGAAGATACTATAAACAGTGCAATTTTACAGGAAGCTTCTTGTTATTCAAGACAGAGTATTCAGTGAATTCGGAGTCAAAAAGGTACAGCATGACCATTCCCACAAGTTTAAGGAAGTCACTTCACAGATCCATACTTGATGGATATCTATGCATGTATACGGAGGGGTTAAAAGATGGAATTCTGGTCCGTGGATGAACACTGGGGGAGAAGTTGATAGCTGAGAAAAAT
>JANXJC010000031.1:24110051-24142377 GCA_027564655.1 Leptodon cayanensis
CTCGGATTCTCCTCCCCATCTCACCGGAGAGGGAGTGGGGCGGGGGGGGCGGTGAGCGAGCGGCCGCGTGGTCTTTTGTTGCCGGCTGGGTTGAAACCACTACAATACTTAATTAAGAAAACATGTTTAAAAGTAATTTTCTAACAAACTGCAATGCATATTGTTCAGTTACTGTATTCATAAAAGTGTCAGCTTATTTTTGAACTCCTGTCATTATTTAAAAAGAAGCTAAGCCACATTAAAAGAGTCTACATTATTTTGACAGATCAGTGTACTTAAAAATCTGTGAAGTTTAGTCCTATGTTTTAAAAAGTGTTTAGGTGGGATGAGCTGGTGATCAACTTGAGAATAGTTTTAAAATATCTCACATGTTCATGAATACGAAACAAATTAGTTGTTGAGGGAAACATATTGCCACAACATCTGGAAAATCATCAAGAGAAAATTAAACTTGATTCATAATTTTAGCTTTGACTCAGTAAAGTGTGGAAACATATGCTTAAAGCTAAGCATGTTCTATCATAGTTTGCTTAATCAATCCTGTCTGTAACATGCAGCCAACATGAATGAGTAAGTTAAAATAGAGAACATGCTAGAAAAGGGACGCTGCAGTGTGAGATTTCAAGTATGAGTTTACATCTCTTGAGAAGAGGGGAAGGGGGAAGTGAAATCTGTCAGGAAAACTAAGGTACTAGGAAACAGTGACACGATAATGCCAGACTTAAAGATCCATCTGAAAATGAAGATCATATGTGATGTGTTTGTTTATTTTTTTCTTAATGTAAAACAGATGGCATCTGGATGGACAAGATACACAAGTTTATGTCACACTCAGAAGCACCATCTATCTTACTACTGGCATAGACCTGGTAAAGTCAAGTCAGTATGTAAGTGAAGAACAAGGGGCGTAAAAAATCCTCCCTCTGTGGAATTTCTGTTGATCCAGGGAGACTATACAAAGGTAAAAATGACGTTAGAACTTGAAAAATACATTTGTAAGGGAAGATGCGCCAATGAAAAGAGCAAAAAAGTAAATATTAGTCCTTTATTAGAAATTTCAGCTATATTCATGTGGCTAAAGAATTGAATATTAACAAAAGTGGCCTAAGGCCTCAGCCTGAACTATAGGGGAAAAAACAAGTTAGAGAGAAGTTTGAATTAATTAGATGTTTTCAACTAACTGGATCTGAGGAACTTTTTCTTAAGGTACTTAAAAAAAACCCAAAACACCTCTCTAAAGGGATCTTAAAATACAAATGCAGAAGGACTACCATGTAATATATTTACAAAAAGGAAGAAAGAACTAGCTGAAAACCACAAATCTATCAGTGCAGGTTCAATACCCAGGTCAAACATCCAAAAAACAATGGAAAAAATACTCCAACTAGTTGTAAGCATCCTAAATGAAAGAGACATGTTAGGAAAACAGAGAAGTTAGAACATGGACATTTCAAGAACAATTCACAGAGAAAAATCTAATTCTTTTTTTTTTTTTTTTTCCTAGGAGGGCAGAGATTGTAGATTGGGTCAGTCAGATGTTTTGACTTAAGTAGACTTCTGATTCTGTTTTGTATGAAAATTTCGCATAACAAAATTTTTCAAGGTGGATGCAAAGCTTTTGAAAATTCATTCTCAGAAGCCTGCCGACAGTGGTCTGGTAACTGGAAGAATGATTGTGAAATGGTTAACAACATTATTTCTATGTAAACATAGTTGTATACACAAAGTTTAAATATACACATTTTATTCTCCTGCTTCTTTCTGCTTAGATTCAAATAGGAATATTTTTGCTCTTTATCTGAGCTAGTGTCTACTGTACTTTGTCTAGTGACTAAAAGATCTCAAAAAGCTGAATATTTTATTCTAAACAGATTAATGGCATGTCCTTATTAAATGCTTCATCTCGGGGTTGAAAGTTCATGAGACAGTGAATAAAACTCATGAGACAGTGAATGAGAAATGAGGCAAATGAACTCATCTTTACTGACACTGTAGTGTTTATAGATTACCAGAGACAAATTTACTCCACGTTTATTTTGCAGTGATTTCTGATCTTGCATAGAAATGTTTTACAGATTTCTGTAAAAAACCCAACCCAACAACAACAAAAGGGATTTCAAACCTAACTTGGAAGTTTCAAAGCTACGCACATGTTTTGCTGGCAGTACAGTTCTAGGCACCTCTTTTCAAATAAACCTCTTCCAAGTGTACTAAGCCTTACCTCTGTGAAGTATTAATCTGGCCAGCGGAGGGCAGTGCTGCTCTTTACCAATCTCATTTTTTCCCTCCTCTATTTGGAAGGAAAAAAATGACAAGTGTAACAAACCTGGGTTTCAGGGTGCTACTCTGAAAAGAACACCTTTAATGCTGTGCCTAGTATTGCACCGACAGCTTAGAACAGGGAAAACGCACAGAAACATTCCCACAGTAAGCTGTGTTCTGGATGTAGTTAATTAACCAGTGGGTAGGCAGCTATACATTACACATGTATGCTTTTTGCGGATGCTTCAACAATTTACAGTTTTGCCCTGGTTTTGACTATACTGAGTCTATGCAACTTTGACAGAAATAATAGATCTCAGTTTGAGCTACACAAAAATGGAAGAATTTAACAATAAAGTATATATCTGAAAGTGACAGCCTTGATTTCCTACTGCAGACCACTGTTGTTGCTGTTCTGTTGTTATTGTTACAGTTATGAAATTTTAGAAAACTGTTGCAAACAAACTTTGTTTCTGAGAGAAGTTGCAGTTGACAGAAATTGTTCCACTTATGCTTTAAGCATTACATTTTAGTCTCTGAGTAATTGCCAAAATTATTTGGTTCTTTCATTCACTTGGAAACATACACTATGCAAGAACAATTCTGCTTCTTGATAAAATGATTGCTTCTTCATAAAAAGATCAGGAAAAACAACGCATTCCAGATGGCTGCATGAACTCCTTGGGTATGAATCTTTCAGTAACGCATGTGCCTATGTACCTGCAAGATTCACTTTCTATTCAAATCCTTGAAAACAAAGTAACATACCAACAAAAATTAATTTGGATTATTTTTGTTGAAATCTTTCAGTTTAAGAAAGATAAAAAAAGGAGTAAAAGCTAGTGTGCTTTTTTATTCAGAGGAATAGAGATTCTTTTTTTGCAGCATTAATTTTCATCTTCAGTACTGCACATTAAGATGAGACAAGCATTTCTTAAGTTCTGCTTTACTACTACATGTGTAAATACTGCTATTTTATCAGCTTCAAATATGTGAAGGGAGGTACAATGGATTATAATCATTCAGGCTTTCCAGCACTGAAAAATCAAGATTCAAAATTTTTTCTTCACGGGAACCTTGTTTACAAAACCCAGAAATAGCCCCAAAGGCTTTCTAAGATGGTAACATCTCCAGCGTGATAGAGATTTTATGCACAATTTAATGTAGTCTTCTTTACAGGGTTTTTAACAAAGTCCCACCAAACTAATCAACAGTGGTAGATGGGAAACAAAGTTGAATATGACAGAGGAGATTTCTATGTAGACCATTATTCCTGGGCACAACACAATGAGAGCTGTCCTGGGAAAAGAGTTATGGTCCTGAAACTCTGATCCAGTCACATAGGTTTCAAAAAAGGGTATTAATTACAAGAATATGGATGACCTGTTTGTGAACTGATAGCCCTTGTTATTTTGTTTGTTTATTTTAACTGCCAAATTAAATTGCTGCTTGAAAGATCATTCCTAGGGAGAAATTCTGAAATAAAGATAAGTGAATCCGGTTGTACTCTGACTACATCTGTCAGTTTCTCATTTTCCACTCACTCTTGCTCCTATTACCATTTTTAAAAGACTTTGAATACTGAAACTGTAACTCCCTGTTGGATAACTGGAAGGTTCCCAGGAGATTTGTTGATTCTCTGTTGGCACCACCTGAGCTTATCACAGCTGCAGAGGCAAGACGTGATCTGATATTAAATTAGGACAAGTTTTACATTATAACAACGAGGCTCAAAATTTAACTTGGTGAATCTCCCAGCACTTTTATATTGTCACCTTCCAGACTGCTCCTCCCATCCCCAGCTCAATTCTAATAAGATCACTATGTCTTCCAAATTCACTGATTTTTTAGCTTCACAACAAATTCCACTCTTATTTTTCCATGTTTTTTTCATTTGCATGTTTTCATAATGTTGGACCGCAATCAGAAGCCATGAGGAGAAAGCTAGACACTTTATAAAGAATTATTCAATTCCTTTTCCTTACTGCTAAGGGGTTTTAAGCTGACAGGCTGCAATTAAGTAGTAAAGAAAGCTCACTTCTCTTAACCTTTGAACAAGAAGCATGGAAAGTTAATAGCAACAAATCACCTGCAAAATGTCCTTGATACCTCAGATGCTATTGGCATCATCAAAACCAACAAGGGCTTTGACTTGAAGCAAAATAAGAAGAAAAATAGCTGTCAGTTTATAAACAGTATCTCTGTAACTCATGTATCTACTTGCGTCTTTTTCTTATTCTTCTATTGCTTCAGCCTTATTTCAAATTAGGGTTCAATTTTTCTTGCAATGAAGGCAAGTGGAACCTGCCGATACAGCTGGAGGTTCCACTAGCACATGTAAACTCTTCTAAAGTTTCATAGACTCTTATCTCCCTATCTTCATCTCTTATTGTGTATGTCATGCTGTGCCTTGATTTTGCCTCAGAATTTTCTGTGACTTGAAAGTAGATGTGTTAATCTTTGTTGCTTATTGCCCTGTACACAGCTTCAGTACAAATGGCAGTGTACACTGTTAAAAATCTTGTTATGCGTGGAAGGGACCACACCTTATACATAGAGCCAAGAATTTATTGTTAGCCTAATAAAATTTTAACACTCTAATTAAAAGGAAACAGTAGTTAATCCAGTTACAAAATACTAATGCTCATAGTCCACACTACTAAAGAAAAAACTAACTGACAATAATACACTTCCAACAGTTATACAGGAAGTCTTATTAGTTATCTATGCCTCTAATGTCTTATGCTCACCTTTCCTCTGGCTGCTAGACTCAATGGTGAGAGTTTTCTTAAAGCAGAGATGCAGGGTGACATCAGCATCCCAAATTCTTCTCAGGAGACTGATGCTGATGGTGGATTTTCTTTTCCCCACCTGCTCCCTTCCCCCTGCTCCCAGAGAAGGAGTGAAAGCTTCCCCACAACCCCCCCAATACCCCCGGGGGCCGTCTGTCCCCCAGGGACTGCCTGGGGCTGTCAGCCCTTTCCCCGGCAGCACTCACAGAGCTGGAGCTCAGACAGGCTGGGCAATGGGCACTGGTAAACCCAGCTCAGTCCCGCTCAGGCCAAGGGCAGCCCAGCCCAGTCCTGCACCAGCCGGGCAGTGGAAATAACGATCATAAGAAAAAGACATTACTGACAGTTCTAAGTGGGTTATGTGAAGTTGTCCTAAGGCTCATCTAGTAATGAATGTTGTCATTTTTTGTTTGTGCTATCTCTAAATATAATGTATACTTTATGAAAATACATTTTGAGGTTGTTAAAAAAGAATTTTTCAGTGGCTACAGTATGAAAATGTCCTGTTCCAAACATAAATTATGTCTATTTTAATTAGTGGAGTAATGATTAGAACACCAACTCACTCTAATGTTTTCTAGAAACCAGATGAAAAACTGAAGAAACACCAGAGATACCTAATTTTATATTGGAAATTTGATTTTTGCTAAAGTTAATAGCTAAAATAGAATAACACCACCACCCCCTTTTTATATCTTTTAAACCCACTGTAATTAGTTACCTTTTGCAAAGCAGCAGGAACAGCTTTTCTTCCACAGTCAGGCTACACCCATCAGTGGAACCAGAAAATGTACATATGGAAAATGATAGGTTACATTATCTTTTTTAAGAAAGTCTTTGGAAGAGAAAATTTAGCACCTACAGTCAGTAATTAATCTAAAAGAATAAATTAGCTCAGACTGGAAAAAAGGACATTACTTTGTGTTTCTCTTACTTAAGTGACACTATTTAACTTGGGAAAACTTTCTCTCCCTTTCCCCTTCCTTTCTTCTTCTCCCCCAAAATCATCCAATGAAGGACTTCAAGTATTCACCCTCTCTGACAGGAAGATCACTCACTGGGCTACCACTAACTATGTAAAAAATATTTACTTTGATCAGCCTGTGGCCATTGCAGAAAAAATAACAATCTTTCGTCCATATAAATGCAAACAGGTGCAAATAGGTATGAACTCTCTGTGAAAATGTATACATTAAAATTAACAGAAAGTTTTTAATGAGCATAGACATTACTTTCTGAGAGAGTCTTCCAAATATAGACAAGACGTGGCAAAAATGGACTTGTCTTAAAAAGATAAGTAATCAATCTATGAAGAAAACATACATTGGCACTGCCCGTGGTAGCAGATGCTTGCAACTCCTGTCACAGAAGTTCTGAGCAGCTAGCTGCTGTTCCAGTTTTCCTGGGTCAGATTGTCTGGGCCAGTTACGATATCTTAGTTACAGAATACTGTATTTCAATGCTACTTCTAAAATGGCTTTGCTTTTGAAGAGGCTGAAGTGGTTATCTGGCATTCTTTTAGATACTTCCAAAGCATTTGAGGCTCATACATTACACATATGCCTTCCTATGTGGTCTATAGAAGAACAGAATGTCCTTCTGAATTCTCATCTGAATAGAGAAAGCATTATAATAGCCAACAATCTCTTTGGCTGCTTTTGGAAGTTTTCATTTCGTTTTGTTTCATTTCAATCCATAGGCACAGAAAATGGAATTATGTAGGATAGAATACTTTTCCCACTAGACTTTGGGAAGTATGGTACTTTAACTGAGGAACCACTGGAAGATAAAAACTGTTTGTCTATCACTGCAGTAAAAACAGGAACGTTATCTCAGGCACTCAGCAAGAATGTGGTAATGACTGAGCTATCCTTTCTAAAGTACATTCTCTTATAGCCTCCACTCCAAAGATCATTAACAACATAAAGTTCACATGAGGTGATAAAATTTGCAAACAACTACCTACGTTTTTCATGCAAAATAACAGAGGATATGATATACCTTCTGAGATACATACGTGCTAACTATCTGAAAAGCCAAAGGCTGCCAGATGGATGTTTTCACATTAATTACAAATTTAGCACCGTCTACCAGTTACAGAACTTCAGACATTTTTCCCCAGCTGTGCCACGAATTCCTTCTGGAAATGTAATGACAGTGTAAATAGAAGTGCATTCAATCTATACAGTCTGTTGGGTCTCTTTGGCTATTGATTCTTTAGGGGGACCTTGTTAAGCAGAGCACTCAAACTAGCACACAAGAATTTGAATAGCCTGATGATCTCCAATGCCAGTTGCATCTACATTCATAGAAATTAGGTCTCATCAAACTAATTTGCTATCTTTCTTTGCTAAGCTGTCTAGGTGGATGGATAGTATTAGCAACATTGATGGAGGACTCATGGAAGACAGGCTTTAGTGTTATTGAACAGAATAAGGAAAATTTAGGATTATACAGAATTAGTAAGGTTTATGTTAAATGTGCACATATCTAAATGATGGATCTCAAAGACATTTTAAGCTAGCATTTTTGGTAATGTTCTGGTCTTTCAGGACTTTCCCATTCTTCCCTACTACTCTGTTAATGCCAGTCAGAGATGAGACTATGAAAAAATACTCTTTACCAACAGTATAAGAACGCACCAAAGACACACTCATCTCTGGGATACAAGAGGAAGTATTTTATCTTTTCAAACTCTCTGGGTATTGTGATGTCCACTCATCACTTAAAAAAAAATAATTCCTTTAATTTAAATTAAGGCTTCTGGACCATGACACGTGTCTTGAGGAAAACAGACAAACAAAAATCTTATTTGGTGTCATTAAACTTTAGCTAACATTACATTTTTCCTCCATGACACCACAGATAAACACAAGGGTATTGTATCAGGCATAAGAAATGTTAAACATTACAAAAATGTGCAATAGTGAACAGAAAATAAGAAAGAATATTCCTTCCCTCTAGTACTGAAACTAAGTACGTGCAACAGGAATGAGCTGTGTGATTTGATACGACTTCCAAAAAAGGTCAATCATATCTTCACATTTCAGTCAGGTTTTCAGTGTGACAAGACCGTGGATTTTGCACACAAGCTTTCCACTTAAATATTTTTAGTTTTTACCAAAGATTTTCACCATTTTTGTTTCCATTAAAATTCAAGATGATTTTCTCAAAGAAATATGGTCCTCTTTTCTTTGACTAACATTTTTCTTTCATTAGTCTCTTTTCCTGACTGAATGTTCTTGCTCTCTACATTACTTACACATTACATTGCATTAGGTTGTATTCAAAACAACTTGTGAACTCTGCGAGTTCTCTCTTTCCAGGATCTGAGCTATTAAAACACCTCATGACTGCCTAACACTGACTGTTCACTCAACTCCTGTTTTGGTTTTGGCCTAACACACAGCTCATGCTAAGACCTGATGTATGCCACGTGCAGTGCCATCAGGTCAAAGCCAGAGCAATACGTTCGCCATTCACAACGGACAGGAAGAGATAGAGGTCACTATGCAGCCATTATCACCAGCAGCTTGCTGTCTTCTGCAGATATCATCTTCTGCATTCTTGCATAGTAATTGTCTGGAATTTTCTTCAGAATCCACTAACTAATGGATACAGTATAGACCAAACTTCCAAGCTGAAAGGTATAAACAGATCATCTTACCCAAAAAAGGTTTTGAAGTAGATCCAACAGCAGCTGGACTGCTAAGTCTTTCTTGCTTCCCAGAGTGATGCAGGGGAGGAAGAGGGAGAATGAGCACTCTCACCATCAACTAGGGAACCATTTTGCTCATAGACATTTGAGTTAGGAGAGAACTTGTAAGAGAATCCATGTATTAAAGAAATAATGAATTGGCAAATTCACGTGTTAGGCTAGTCTGTGCAAAGGGAATTGAGACACTGTTTGACTTGTTTGGTTTTATTTTTGCTAATGAGTTCATAAAATAAAGCTTAATTTACAGAGTACATTGCCCTGTAAATTTGGGATGTTCAAATGGACCATGAGAATAATGTTCTGTAAAATAGGACCTCACATTCCTCTGGTGCATAATTTATATTGTGTTTAGAACAAATAATCATACTATGAATGTTCACATCACCTTTATTATTAGTTATCATTAGTAGCAAGAGCCATGGGGTCAGTAAAGTTGTTAATGATTGCTGCATTCATAGACCAGGTAGAAAGGCAAGATAAGGAGCCCTTGGAACAGCTGCATCCAGGCTGGTATTGCACAAATTTGAGCAAAGGTTGGCATATCATGTTATAAAAGTCTGAGATGGTTCCCAAGCAACCTGTTAAACATACTTATAATGCACCGTGCTCTGTACTGCCTGTAGAGTAAATAAATCTGTCCTTGGCCTAGCGGGATATTTCTTTTTTACTTTTCCTGTTCATTTACTCAGCCTTAAACCCTGCGAACAAAGATGACATTCCCTCTGCAGCTTTAGACCTTCCCCAGCAGTCCCTGCCCTTACTTCAGAAACTGGTTAATATTCAGTGGGCTCATCTCCCCTGTCAGGTTTGGGAAGGTCAGATTTGAAGATTAACTCTCAAATGAGACCTTCTGAAAGTTTCAGCATTTCTGTTCCATAATGCTGTGAGCTGTCCTGAAAAAGTCTGAACAAATCACACCTCCTCCACCATTCGCAATCTGTTTTTAGTCAAGACCAGCAGCTCAGAGTGAATTTGATGTTTTTAGTCTGGGCTTGAGATATGTATTCTTTATAGATACCTTAGCCAAGAATTTCTAAAGTGGCCAAGTTTAAAAATAATGCTGGAGTTGTGTCCTATCCCCTGCCCAATACACAAGTTACTAATGGGATTTCAGAAAAGAGCATGACCTCTCATCATGTCAATATTTGATCAGGCAACAAAAGCGGCTTGCTCAGAAACTCAAGGATGACAGAATTCTCAGTGGTTATGTTCTTCATGTTAAAATGATAGCAAACCATTTTAGTGTGTACTGGCGATAGAACAGAAGCTATGCCGTTCTCTTAGATCCTATATATTCTTCATATAGAACATAATATGTGAGTATCTCAGAACACCTTTGATTTAAGTCTTGTACCTATGAATAGGTATATTTCTCTCTTTCTAGCTTCCCCTATGATTCTGGAAGAGTTACCTGTTTCTGGGATTGGTTATTTTATTAATGTTAACGATGATCTATATTACTGTATTTTTTTGCACCTTTAATTATGGGCCAAGATCCCATTGTAGTAAATACTGTGCAAATACAGAAAAAGAGCTCCCAAGCTATAAAAAGCTCCAGGCTAAGTATGAGACTGTCAATAAAGACAGACATAGGAAAATGAATTGAAAATGAGACATTTTGGTCCACTTAATACATGTTGATGGGAACACACTAAGATCTTAATACTTCTAAACAGAGTTGCTTGCAGAGTTGGGTATCAAAGAATAAGGCTGCAGAGGGTGTAGAAAGAAACAATCAGATATGAGGAGTTGCTAGTCTAGTGAGTAAGCATTATAGAGATTTTTCAAGGAAAAAAAATACTGAAAAGTATGTGAAGCCCAGAAAAATACTTAAAAATGCTGAGACATTTTTTTCTCCACAGTCCAGGATTATTCTCCATTTTCAGCAGTGAACTTAATAGAGATTAATAGCATAAACAAAGAACTCCCGTGATAGTAGAACTTACTCTTCATGAGAAATGAAGCAGTGAGAATAACCCTTGAAGTGATGCATTATTAAAGCACTGACCTGTGCAATGGTAACCAGCAGTTTGACAAATGAAAAAAATAGCGTATTTTTCTGGGTCACACTTTGCAGGGAGGATATTCTGAAATACTGCTCTGTACAATAAGATTGTTGGACTAATAGTGATTTTTTCTGCATTTTCTCCTGAGTCATCTTTGCCTAATAAACAAATCTGAAATTACCATTCCTGCAGTTTCAGCTAGGAATCAGATTGTCTGGATAGTGTATTCTTGGATCAGTCCTCATAACTGTATTTCTACATGTATGTACAATTGCACTTAAGCAATCCCATCCCATTCAACTTCACTTTCAACTGAGAGCACAGAAGGTTAATTAATCATGGAAGGTTAATTCTGCAAGGTATACTGGGCAGCTGAAATGCTTATTGGTCTTTAGCTTCCCTGGCTTATCTTTTGCAAAAATATTCTAATCAAACCAATCTCACTCCCTTCTCAAAACAAAATGATATCTGGATCAAAATCACTTCTCCTTTGGAACCTTTTGGAACAGATTTTGTAGACTGGAAAAAAATTTGATGCACTTGACCTAACTACACAAAAAGCATACAGCATGGGAAAAATTCAGACAGTAGGGAGATAATTATGCTTATTGTGTTAGCAATTGTACTAAGATAAAGTATATTCAAGGTCAAAGAAATGAACAAACAGATTTAGAAAGTACTGACTTGAGGTCATTCATCATTTTTTCATACCTATTTATTCAGAGCAGCACATAGCCTTGCAGTAAGCACAAACAGAAAAGGCAGTAAAACAGACAAATACACAGAGGGGAGGAAAGAAAGCATGTTTGGAGTGAGTTGGGAGAACATAATAGGCATCGAAAAGAGTAATGGGGGAAAGAGAATAGGGAAAGGAAAAGACAAGGAAAACTTTTTCTGATAATAAGGAGACCTTGAGCAGCTGTCCATCTCTTGTTTCATTGCAACTAATGGCAGAAAGCTCACAAAAATTTCAGACCAGCAATTCCAGAACTGTGGTACAAATATCACTGATGGTACAAGACCCCTCAAAATAATTTATGACTCCCCACCAGAGCCTGATTTTGCCACTGTGGCTACTAACACTGGCCAAAAATATCATGAAGCTCACTTCAATGGTTTCTCATGTTGAAAAAAAATGTAGTTTTAATTAATTTATGTATGTGGACTCACACTATGAAAATATTCAAGGAAGTATTAACTCACAGGTGTTTTGAAAGATGTGACAGAGGATTTACAACAGTGTCTGCACAGTTACCTTTTAATAAGCATATTCCATTCTACTTGCAGATTTCCCTCTACTTGAGAGGTAAATTTTTTTCCTCTTACATTTAACAAAATCCCCATCCTTCCTTTTATTCTTATTGTAGTTTATTAAGACAGTATTAGACTCAATAACAGAACATACCTGAAGAAATTACTGTTTTCTTATTTAAGCAGTTACCTCAGAGAATATCACCTTAGTTTGGGAAATTGGCTTTTATACACTGTCATCTTAGCTAGGTAACCCAGAACTGAAGAAGTTCATGGTTTTAGTATCCAGTGAACTCTCCTTGGGCAAAGGGATATTTCCTCTAGTGATTTCAACAAAAACAGAAGCAGTATGTTCTGTACCAGTATCAGAGAACAGTGTGCTGCTTTTGGCTGGGATAGAGTTGATTTTCTTCACAGTAGCTATAATGGGGCTATGTTTGTGCTGGAAATAGTGTTGATAACACAGGGATGTTTTCATTACTGCTGAGCAGTGCTTACACAGGGTCAAGGCCTTTTCTGCTTCTCACCCCACCCCACCAGCGAGCAGGCTGGGGGGCACAAGGAGTTGGGAGGGGACACAACTGGGACAGCTGACCCCAACTGACCAAAGGGATATTCCAGACCATACAACGTTGTGCTCAGCATATAAAGCTGGGGGAAGAAGGAAGGCAGGGACATTCAAAGTTATGGCGTTTGTCTTCCCAAGTAACCATTACGCGTGATGGAGCCCTGCTCTCCTGGATATGGTTGAACAGCTGCCTGCCGATGGGAAGTAGTGAATTAATTCCTTGGTTTGCTTTGCTTGTGCACACAGCTTTTGTTTTACCTACTAAACTGTCTTTATCTCAACCCATGAGTTTTCTCACTTTTACCATTCCAATTCTCTCCCCCATTCTGATGCAGGGGGAGCGAGTGGGTGGCTGGGTGGGGCTGAGCTGCCAGCTGGGTTTAAACTACGACAGGCAGTCTTTGAAATAAAATATATCATGTTAAGTTATTTTGCTGGGAGAACAAACTCTAATATATTTGTACCATTAACATTCCATAAACTGTTAAAAATCAATTATCAACTGTTTAAAGATCTAAATAATATTTTTGCGTATCAGCCAATTCCAGAGAAAGGGGAAGATTAGCGGAGAGAAAGGGTTTTCTATTTGGTTGCAATGTAAATGATTAAATGATATCAAAACTAAATTGCTGAATTTAATTTTCTTTTTTTTTTTTAAAAACCTGTTTTTTTTTCTGACAACAGTATCAAAGATATTGTGGCACAAAAATATGAATTTCATCCTGTGGATGGCACTCCTGGACTGTCAGAGAACTAGTGACGTTTGAGAACTATGCCTTTGATGAAATTTTAAAGGAAAATTCAGATTTGTTTGTTCCATGCCCACAATATATTCAGAAGACAAGACTTGAATAGCCAAGATACTCTTAAAATGACTGCAAATGCTCTTTATTAAGTGCAGGTAAGCAGTTTTTATAACCTCAACACCCAGTCAAACAGTCACAAGCAAGTTCAACAAATACAGTATTTCCTCTGATGAATGAGAAATTAAATCTGCTAGGGAAGCAGCAGAGAGATATTATTACAATTCAGAATGGTTTATTTTGTATGTGATTAAAGCAAAAGTCCTGGACCCAGCTCCTGTTCCAGAAGACAGTCAGTGCATTGTCCTGTTGGAGGGTAATGGTTTGACCATGCCTATTGCTTTCTCTCCCTGGACATCCTGAGACAATTCTCTCAGTCTCTGGGGTTGGAGGATGATGATAAAACAAAGCCTTGGGGTTAATGTGCAGTGATGCATCTTTTACAATGGAGATGGGAGAGACAAGGAATACAAGAAAGAATACATGTGGGTGGCCCTATATTTGCCCCTTTGCCTAGCCTAGAATAAAATACCCTCTTCCTTGGTGGTGGCCAGGGACTGTAGCTCTCCTTAGATGCTGAAGAAGGAGCACTTAAGGCTAAGCAAAATGAAAAGAAAAAAGAGACATTTCCACAAACTAAAATAAGCAATGAATTTGTGAGAGTAAATATAGAGGTTACAGAGAGAAAACCATTTGAACAGAACTGTTTGGTATTGACCAGCAGGCAAGAAATAGTGACTTCATCCCTGCCTATATTGCTCAGGAGGATTCACAGAGTAAGGAGTGCAGAAAATACTGGCCACCAAGGAAAACTCAACATACACTTCACGTGAACATAATTCTCAAGCCTCCCGTGCTTGTAAACTCCCAGGAAAACACAGCTAGAGTAAAAAAAAAATATCACATTTGAAGACTGGACTTCATTTTTTTCTTCACATATACTCACAGTTCTTCTTTCCTTTCCCATTTTTCTAACACAAGCAACATCATATTAAACAGTTATTGCATATTACTGCTGTTGTCACATGCATTCAGGGCAGGGAAAAATAGGTAGTTGTGTTCTGTTAACAAGTTTTGCTATGGAAAGCATGCAGCATTCAGAGGTTACATCCCCCCAGCTCAATCTAACTGCTGTGACAAATAGGATCATTTACAGGACGGTAAACGACCACACACTTGTAGCTATTTGCTGCATCTAAGTGATACATTTTAATGCCCTAAATAGAGACAGTCTATAATCTATATAAGCAACCTGTAAATCAAGATAATGAGTAGCCAAATAAAATTGCTAGTCCTTCGATAAAAAATATCCTGAGAATAAGGAATGCAGAGAAATTAATGAGTAAGTGTCATCTCTGAAAGGAAAAGTATAAAACAATTTAATAATTAAGACTTCAAGGTCATGCAGGCAGTAATTGACCAAGAGTTACATTTTTGCAAGAGCACCGTGAATGAGTATGATAAACTTCTTTGCTGCACAAGTCAAATGGAGCTCTTGCTAAAAGAGTTCAAGCTCGAAATGGTATGCATCCTACATGTTACTCCATGGAAATCCATGTTCAGATTCATGGTAAGTACTAGCCAAATGTACATACCAGTGACTGTTTATTTGCTTTAGATAAGTATCAGTTCATAAGAATTACCAGGTTCATTGTAGGTCTAACACTATTTCCTCCAAATAGGGAGATGCGCTCAGGTTAGAATACCTGTGCTATACTCCATATTCATATTCCAAATATAACTTAACTTTAAATGGTTATTGAGTCTCACATCTTCAACAAAATGTATTTCTTACTCTTAGAAACTCAGTTAAGGAGCTCTCAATAAGCAAGAACTTCTTGAAGAATGAAAAGTAACGTTTTCTTCAAGGAGACATTTTTTCTTCACAGCTAGTCTAGCAACCAATTTAAATATATATAGGTCAGCAGGAATTGCTTTACTTAAACACCAGATTCCATTTTACAAGACATTAATGACATCATATAAGGCAGTTTCTCTCAATACCTCTGCCAGAAACTTTCAATATACTTCCATATTACTGTCTGCTTCAAACAGATCTTTACTAAAGCGTTCAAGGTACCCTCACGGGTGTACCAGAAGCATGATTTCCTTGCAAGAAACTTTTACTAAAGCCCTATTCACTTCAATGTCTCAGTCTACTGTCACTCATTTCAGACCAGAAGATTCATCACTTGTCCTTTGAAAGTATGGTACCAAATATCTTCTTGAATGCCAGACTCCCATTCTGAGCATAGCACTCACTAGTAGAAGGGCCAAAACCAAACTGGCTTAAATAATTTGTTCTAGGACAGGTCTTCAGAGAATTGCAGTGAGTATTTGGTTGTCACTCTGTAGAAGCTACAACGCACCCCTGGCACAAACTGTAGCCACATCCATTTGGCAGTATCTGTTCAACAAATACTATCTATTCAATTGCATTTTAAGTACACTGCTTGCAAGATAACAGATTCTGGGTGAGATTCAGCTGCTTCAGGAAAATAAAGCAGCCAGAAAGATGGTATAAAGCAGTGTACACCTTCTTCTGGATCAGGCAGGGGTCTGTCCATTGTTAAACATGAGCACCCTCAGGGGTAGTGCAAGCTCTCTTGTCACTATTTCTTACATAGCATGAAAACAGCACATAGCAGTGCACAAAATATACTTTTTTTTTTCTCTGAAGGGTCTTCCTCCACCCTGAGCTCGTGCTATGAGATGATCCTTCTGTTGGTGCTGAAGGGAGGGCAGTCCAGCGTTTTCATGCTTTCCCAAGATTGACAGAAGCAGCTGCCTGTGTCAGGGTTATTGTCCATAGACCATGGTTATAATAGCAAGCTCACACCAAGAAAAAGGTGGATCCAGTCAATGTCTTTAGAAAGCATGTGTATTATGAGGAGATCTCTCAGGAAAAGAAGGCTGTTTGAGGTAGAGAACATCACTGTCATTACTGTGAATACGGAGTTCATATTTGCCAGCCTTTGCTTAGAAAAACCTTGCTCTCACTTCGAAGGTGACTTACTTAACAGATACATTCTTCACAGCCTGTGCAGTCCAGTGCCAGTACAAAGAAAACAGATCCACAGAAACTGGAGATTATCTCTTACTGAGAAAGAAAGGAAAAAATAGTACATCCACCTAACAGTGCAGGGGACATGGCATGTGAAAGCAGCCAGGGCTATGATACCCAGCAGTAAGTTCTGAGTTTCAATAGAGATAGGGAATTTACTTCTGTATGATGAACTGTAAATATCTTAATCCATTAAAGGTTTGAGGCTGTTTGAAATGGAGTACCAAATAGGTCTGTCATACATCACAGCAGTAATGGGAGTTACTGAGACTTTTATGGAATTATATTGAAAGCAAGTGCTTACTCTTTTTCCAGGAAGGCAAATATGATTTTCCCAGAAGAGCCCAGGCAACACAAATTTGGAGGAGAAAACTAATGACCTTCAAAAATGAATGTGTTTCCTCAGCAAACAATGTTACTACTTTTATTCAGACCAAGCTGTGCTGACTGTCAGTGGGATGACAAACTGGTATTTTGTGATATCCATATGGCTAGGGCATTTTTACTGATGCTGTCTGAGAACACCGAGCTGTTAAAGGAGAATGGTGGTGCTATGCTGTTGAACTCCATTTCTCTCTGACTAATATTACTCTCTGTCCACAGTATGCTATGTTATGACCAATCAAATGCAACAGTGACTTGCCATGGTTAATCTTCCTTAAAATCAACATTCTTCCTCCTTCATTGTTTCATCCATTTGAAGTGGATTCCTTTCCTTGCTCACTTTTCTGTATTTTGACCAACTATTTCTACTTCTGTTCTTAGTGTAGGCCTTCCCTCTATTGACTAAATTGAGATTAGTGCGGAATTTAGAGAGTGAGGCCTAAATCTGGTGGCTTTGTAATTTATTCTGATGCTGCTTTTCTAACTACTACTGGATGGGAACCTACTTTTGCACCACATGACTTCTGAATTTTGATTGGAATAAATCATTCAAAGAAAAAGGCAGATAAATTCCATACTCGGATGGCTCAAAATTAAATCTGGAATTAGGGAATGGGTTTCATCCTATTCCATACACTACCATAGTCCTACAATTGCAGAGTAGAAATTCTGCATTCTCAATTAAACCTGATGTTTGGACTCTAAAAGAAAACCACATGAGATTTTCAGTGAACACAGGAGCCACAGAAGAGTGCTCTGTGGATATGTGATAGAGACAAAAGAAGACAAATGAAAGTGACTAACAAAATGTGACCTTTTTAAACATATGCTATCTTATTGTGTTTTAGTAGATATCGAAAGGGACGTCCATAGCTAACCAGAGAAAAGTCTGGAGCTGTAAGAAAATAGGAAAATACAGGCCAACTCACAACTCCATTTCTGAGGTAAATGCTCACCTTAGCAGCAATTCTGTAGTGCTGTGGATGCAAAGTTATGGCCTACGAAAAAAGAAAAGTAGAATATTTTACTTAAGAGTTTCCAGTAAAGCAGTCAAAGTTGGATAAGTGATGTACAGCTGAATTAACATAAATTATTAGTAAAACTGCAGTAGTCTAAACAGGTTGCTGAGCAAGCAGTGATTAGGGAAGGGGCAGCAAGGAACAAATGGAGGAGTAGGGAATGGCTAACCAAACATGACAAAAGTGTGAGAAGTAAGGAATAGGTGACAGAAGAGAAACAGCTCACAGCATAGGATCAGGTGCAGCTTACGTAAGGGCTTGCTACTAGGCAAAACCTTGAGAAGAGCAAACTAAGAATTAGATCAGTACTCCATGACAGAAAGCAAGCAACCAGCTGATTTAGCACTTGTCTCATAATCTCGTTAAAGAAGTGGACTGTGAAATAGTTATAGCTACAGCGTATAAGATAGTTACATTATCTTACTGGTCTACTTTGGGGTGTTTTTTCCTTTTCTCTATTTGATAAAAAAGAGAAAAATAAGTCAACTGATTGATATTAGTAAGCAGAGAAAATCAGCTCAGTGAACACAAAAAGTGTAATTAAATTTTCCTGAAGTTTCAAGGTGAGGCATGAGCTATCATTTTTTTAACTATGGCTTAAAACAGCATACTTGTCCTTTTTCCTGCATATCAGTCCTAACAGGTTGGGCTTCCTTACAGCTGACACGTGAGTGAGTGATTGGGATGAGAGTTAGAAATGTGATATTTTTTAGGGAAAGTTTAAACTGCGGTAAATATTCTCTAGCATTGTAGGAATAGCAATAGTGTAAGCCCTAGAACAAAACAGAGCAATTGCATCCAGTCTTTCTAGCTATACAGAGTACACAGCCTTTAGGATCAGAAGTATACATATTATGGGCTTAGTTAACCTGTACAAATTAAACTATACTGTATAAGCACAGCAAGACTGCGTACTCCCAGAAACTAACTGGCTTAGTGCACATATACTACAAACTCCCTGTGGAAAGAAGGGGGCTAGGAGTAGTCTGTGGCTAGCAGAACAATTACTTCAGCCCACTCTTGGTCACCTTTTTTATTTTTCCTTCAGGCATTTCAGGAAATGATGAGGAGAGGAATGAAAGATGGATGAACTCTTTTAGTGATTACAGCTGGTGCTTAGTTGTCATCCTTCCAAAGAGTCCAGTAGCTTCTCAGTTATATGACCAGGTGTTTGTTCTCAGCATGATAGAAGAAGGGCTGCCAAGCATCTAGAAAGGATACCAGCTGTGAGCAACTATCATTGGGAAAAAAATAGCTGTTAACAGAGCATAAGGTATCTTTGAATAGGCAGAAAACAAGATCAATTGTCCTGATGACATGTCAGTCAGCCTGTGGGCACCACAGGCTAGGCACCCAAAAATGAAGTAGGCAGACTGAAAGGAAATTTATTCCACTGCACTATTCAGTAATTTTACAGCCATTCACAACCCCGGTTTGAAATATGTTACTGGAAAAAGAGGGTGAATCCAGCCCTTTCTCAAAATTCTTCTTTGCTGTACAGAAATGAAGTTAGAAGTGTATCTTGAAGGTTGTTCCCTTACTTGGTTAATGACCATTTGTGCTTTCCTAAGTAGCATAGTCCAGATATCAGGAGTCAGTATGAACATTGCTGGTATTCTTATACATAAGTCCACAGCTATGAAACTCTTCCCCCACCCACCATGTGGTATGCCATGTTTTAGTGCTCTTCAGTCTTTCACATGCAGAAACAGTTGACATTACATCGCTTACTATGTTGTTCTTGTTCTGCTTGAATTAGGATGGGTTTAAATCACTTGCTTTGGAAATATAATGCTCTTTATCTCAACTCTCATCAGGAGATAACACTGTTTAGCTTTGCATTTGAGACTTTTATAAAGAAAGGTTGCAATCTGAGGACACACTTATGACTGAAAGATATGAAATTTTAAGTTCATCCATGAACTTATCCATAACAATTCCACCTATACTTGTTCATATAATTCTAGTGATTTAGGACTTCAGTTCACATTATGTCAAACATGGCAAAGCTAAGTTCTTCGGTTTATTAAGGCTTACAGGACCAGATGTCGCATTTTATAGACAAATCTGTGGATCACTAAAATCAAGTAGAACCTCTACAACTGCTCAATAATCTGCTATGGCTTTCACAGTGGATCGATGGTGGATTCTGAAATGGCTTATCCAGAGAGGCTGCAAACAACAAATTCTCTTTTCTTGGCCCTCTTAATCCCTTGTAGTCCATGTGCTAACTTTTCCCCAAGTTAAAGATCAGCCATGCAGAATCGGCATGGGATGACATTTGTTTCAGAGTCTAGAAGGATGCCACAAGAAATCAGAAAGGGGATATCTCAGAGAGAAAAACATGATATATCTCTTCTGTGTGTGTTTCTGTTACCATCATGGGTGTCATTTCACAGGTCATTGTCACACACACAAACATGAGGAAGATATTCCCACAACTGCCTTGCTGGTTGATGGTGGAAGAGAAATGTAAATGAAAGCTCCTACTTCAAAACATGGAAGATCTACTGTTCTGACTGTTCTCACAATTGCTGGAGCCCTGGAGGTCTCTCATAGCAGCAAATGTCATGCAGTTATATATGCAAAGACAAACAAGAAGAGCAAAACACAAACCCAGAGCATTCAAAATAATTTCATTGCCATTAGCTCCAAATGCATGATCTATATCTGATTGATTTTGGACTTACTATACTTTAATAAAGACTGTATTGAGATATTTTTAGACAAATACTTTTTTTTAACCAAGCAAAAATAATTTTGAAAGTGTATAGTATTCACTCTTACCCCAAAAGCTCATCCTTTTTTTATAGTATGAAAACTTCTCATTTACCAGACCCTGATTCAGAAGTGTCATTCATTTCTACCAAGAAACATCACTGCTGCAGTGCTTTGGAACCACAGTGAGAAGTTGCTGTTCATGCTTCAGTCTCCTGAATCTCTAGAAAACACCTAGAAATACTGCGTATAAGCAGCACTATGACTGTTCAACTGGCCAAATAGGATAACACTCTCATGATGAAACCACTGAGCCATCAAAATTATTTTTACGTTTAATTGCTTGACTAGCCTCAGATCCTCATCAGTAAATTAAAACAACTGAGTGTAGATAGCTAAAGTAATGGCATTTCAGCCATGACCTTGCATGCCTAGCAACAGCCACAGCACTATAATATAATGTGAAACAGAAAAGGAGTCCAGAGTCTGACCTGAAGCATTTAAACCTAGGACAGCACTGCTAACAATGATAGTTAATAGATGAAGGTCAATTATGGGCATAGGACAAGAGTTAAGTGGCAGGCCATAAAAATGGGCCATGCTATTGTTTGTATTAATTATCCATGTAAAGATATATAATGTTTGGCACTGGTTTCCAACCAAACTGCACTTAGTCAGGCCCTCCTTTACCTGACTCTTGCACTTAGTTTACTTCTGAATCCTTTTATCCTTTCATACTCATTGAAGGAACAGGAGACAAAAGGGAACCTTCTTTTGAAAAAAAAAAAAGAAAAAAGAAAAAAAAGAGAAAAAAAAAAGATTGCCTGCTCTTTACAAGCAAAACTTATCCCCAGTCACAAGTGCAGGGAATGTAGACCTTCTTAATAGCATCATGTTTTCTACTTTTATTCTTTGTTACTTAACTTAAACCTCAACAGTGCTGTAAGGAGAAATATCTTTTGCAAATGCTTTGAAAGACACTGCCAATGTAGCCTTAAAATGAGATTAAAAAAAAAAAATCAGTTATCAAACCAGGAGATTACTGAGAAATCTGGAAACATGGTTTGATGTATATTCATTATGAGAAATGAAAAGAGGGCAAGACAACAATCATATCAAAATGGTCTCAACAAGCACTGGAAGCTTTACATTCATATGGGAGCCAGAAAAATAAACCAGCTGCTCGTTTTTTCTTCCTTTGCTAATTTGAGGAAGAGAATGGATTTTCTCTCAGGAGTATTCCATATGCAATTGGAGGCACTAACAGTGACAAAAACTAGGCATAAAATTTGGGTCTGAACATAAGCTATGACTTCTCCCAGTGTTTTGGGGTTTTGTTGTCATTGTTATTTTGTTTGTTTGTTTTGGTTTTAGAAGAAAATGGAAATTTGTCCTGTTTACTGATCAAACCCAGACTTATCTGGTTGAAAAGGCAATAGCATTTTAATGAAAAATCAGGTTAAGTGGCGAGAATCCAGTCAAATGAAAATCCCTATTTTATACCATCGTACTGAGCATGCAACTATCCAAGGACTATGCCTATTACTACAATGGTCAAAGTAAGGGGAGGAGAACTAGAGTGTAGAAAAAAATTGAACAACAAAGGGAAAAGTTGCTATTCTTGAATTACAAGAGAGTTATCCTGACAGAATAATGGACTGAAAACTCATGGACAGCAGAGTCAGGGATAACTTTGCAGAGTTTAGCCCATAATTTGCAAATACCTTGATAATTTCAGTCTAAAACTGTCTCTGGACTGATGTCTGCTCAAAGTATCCCATGAAGATGCTGTGCAATGCAAAAAAGACGTGGAATTTTTGTTTTTGTTTTTGTTTTTTTTTTAAACACCTGAAAGCCTGATTTATTCCCACTACAAAAACAAAAATGAAAACACAGGACTTGCAAATAAACAAATATTTTAAATTAAGACAGATATTCCCAGAGTATTACAAGCAAAACTAATAAATAAATAAATTCTCACTCTGCAAATACCTTCATTTCATCTCTGTGTCTATAAAGACAGGCTTTATTTATTTCCATGGATACTCAGCACTACTTGGAAGTCATCATTTAATTACCACTACAAATCTTCAGCAAAATAAACAATGAGGTGGTAGTCACAAACAACTCATAATCCACCCTGTTTTCACCTAAATTGAAAACTACATTCTTCTGAATTTAAACCTTGTCTCTCTTGGGTTTCACTTCTGTTTGAGGTGTTAAGATATTTGCTTTTCTAATAGCTACATGATTGCAGTGGATAGACATGCCTTCTTTTTATTAATCTATATTTAAACATTCTATAGTAATGGCAGGGACCTGACAAGGAAAGGAGATTAAGATTTAAGGCTAATAATCAGATATAGCTTTTATTTCAAGCTTTATGCTGGTTAAGGGAAATGTCTGAAAAAAACTACATTATCTTTTGTTTGGCATATGAATCTGGCAACACTGACAGTGGGACAGCATAGCTTTTATTACATTTGAGAGAAGTGATTGTCACTTTGCTTCTTTTTGATATTTTAAATTTTTTACTAGAGCATAGTCTAGTTTTTACATAAAATAATAAAAGATAATATAAAAGTTGTTCAGATTTTCTCAGGAGAAACTGTTTCCTCCAGAGCCATTACAGCCTGTGAGGTAAACAGATGCCATGTCTTTACATCTGTTTACCTGTAAGGACTTTGGGTGATACATTTGAAAAATCTCTGTGTTGATCTGCATGTTGTAATATACATATGTTCTAACAAAAACTGAGGGGAAGTTTAAACCAGCTCTCTCAGCCTCTCCTGCACATCCAAAATATCTCATAAAGCTCAGAGAACAGGAAAGATCTTCCCCATCTTCTAACAGTTTCTCCAACAGGTAGGAGCCTCTTTATTTATCATCCTTTGGCTCTTTCTCCTGTTAACTTCACTCTCACCCTTCTGGAGCACCCCTCCCTTACACCCTGATAGGGTAGCATTGCCTAGAGGAGGGATGATTGCTTTCAACAAAAATCTGACAATCAAAGATCTTTTCTGAAATAGGAATAATTGATTCTTCAAGAAATCTCCTATAAAAATACATGATTACAGAAATCTTAAAAAAAGTAAACATTTCTTACCTAATCAGCTATAGTGGACATCAAGGTCTGCTTACAGTTTCAGCCTGTGAGTAGTTGACCTAGTACACCATCATGGTCTAAAGCCTGAAAGTCTTTCAGCCACTCCCAGTTGTTGCAGGATGAGGCTCTTTACACACAATGTGCAGTGTGTGCTGAGAGCCCTCACTGAGTTGTTCTTTCATACAGATCTCTGTGAACATATTCAGTTCTGGATATTCAAACGTATGCTTTGTGGCTCAGATAAAATAAAAGAAAAAAAATGTGAATACTTCTGCTTTTGTGTAGGGATAATCCAGTTTTCCCCTTTATTTCCCTAATTTCCCTGACCATGCAGGGGCTTTCCTTTATATTCTGTATTTCAGACAGACATTCAGGCTGCTTACAATCGTCTACAAAATTAAGTCTCAATTTAAAAAGTTTCATTTTGATGGCTGAAAGAATCAAATCTGCCTGATGTTCAAGCTTGCTGTCTATTCAAAATGAGTGGTAGATCACTGTGGTAATCAATACAGCTTTCCTTGTGGAGGCAGATGCCCATGAGAATGAAACGAGGGGCATCGGAGACATAAATCTCTTGAGCTCTCTTTTTAATAAATTATTTATTTTGGGTGTGGGAGACAAGCAGAGGCTTACATTAGTCATAAGTGAAATTATTGTGTTACTGTCTTTAATGCTGTACAAGGTATTGTTAAGAAATTATTTGAAAGTTTCTTTATGCTCCCTTTAAGGCTTTGCCATATGCCTAGGGAAGAAAGACAAGTGTCTTCCCTTTTGTCAGCAGATTTCTTGATGGGCTGGGAGGAAGCAAAACCAAACAGAAAGAGGAAAGCATAAAGTTGT
This sequence comes from Leptodon cayanensis, assembly GCA_027564655.1. Classification (NCBI taxonomy): domain Eukaryota; kingdom Metazoa; phylum Chordata; class Aves; order Accipitriformes; family Accipitridae; genus Leptodon; species Leptodon cayanensis. Next base: position 24,134,583 of record JANXJC010000031.1, read on the forward strand.
TATTCAGCTAACAAAAAAAGGCATTTAATGAGGCAGCATAGCTGATTCTTTATTTTTATTGGCCTTGGAGTTTAGATTTTTTTTCTTTACATATTTTCATAGTTCCACTTGCCTTTTAGAACACTAGCTGCTAATGTGCTTCCACGCCCTTCAGCCTCGAGATAAAATAACCAATAACACAGCTAACATTTGTAGCAGCAAGACAAAGGCTGTAGAGTTTCCCAAATCTGCAGCATTTGACTCAGAGTGCAAAACTGAAAGTGAAGGAATTCACTAGCTGTCATGGACAAACAGATATATTTCTTAGGAGGACATAAAATTTACTTGCCTGTGGCATTTCTCTAGACTCTGTTCCTGAGTAAGGGTTTTCCTACTGAAAGCATACTCCATTTTTATTTCTTTTCCCCAAGAGATCCTATGACTGTTTTACTACTTTCATTTACAATGGTAGTGCTGTCACTGTAGTGCCATGTGAACCTCAGTATATTTGATCATAGGAGGCATTTATACTTAAGCTTTTATATCACATCGCTCTAGGCTCTCTTCTTTCAAGTTTGTTTCCTCAGTTCTTGAGCTTTTATGAAGTCTTGACACCATTTAAATAAAATGATTGTACGTATATGAATGAGAATCTTCAGTAACCCAAACTATGCTAGGCAACATCCTATCTGATAGTATCCCTACATCATATGATCCTCGCCCATGCATATGGAGATAAGTCATATGAACACTATAACTCAGATTCAAAAAACTACCTCAACAGGACAAGAAAAAATCTATTCAACCGACAGATGCTGTAATGTTTTTCTTAGATTTCAGACAGGAAGATGCATGCACACACATATCTATAATAAATCCAGCATTTCTAGACATGCTCCACATGTGCAGTACAGTAGGTCTGCACACACATTACGGAGACAACCAAAATGTCTGAACGAATGTTCAGGATGAGCTGCACAGACACTATCATACAGCTGGAAATCCCTAATCCCTAATCACCACGCAAAGTCCTCCCATATGCATTTTTCTGTCAGAAAGTAATTTGGGCGATATAGACAAATAGGAGGCCTGTGACATCTACAAGTTATAAACAGGGTTGTAATTAATATTACCTTTCACTGAATTCAAATATAAGCGTAGTAAAACAGTGTAAGAGGTAACAGCACATAAATTTTGTGTAAGTGCTTTACCTAAGCATGTGAGCAATGTGTCCACTAAAGACACAAAAAAGACAGGCATAGTTACATGTCAGAGACATCTACATTTAAAAATAAAAGTTGTCAGAAAGAGGACAAGTTAAGCATAAGGGACTATAAATAGTTAGAACTTACTTCCAAATACAACAGAAGAATGACTAGCAAAGCCAAAACCAAGATAAGCACTACAGGGAAGAAAGGAAACACCACCTTTTTGGAAGGGGAATAATAGAATAAAAACATGTAGCAAAAGTAAGGAAAATCAAAGAAGAAAGGAGAGAAACTCACTTTGGTTTCAACTTCAGTTAGCCAAATTTTACAACAAAAGCAAATTTGAAAGGCCTTTCATGTTATCATAAAAAAGTACTCAATATAAAGATTTTAAGAGGCACCAAAATACATTTGCAGATTCAACTTGAGCTAACTGTTCTGCTCAATAATGGTGAGACATTTTGAAATTTCTTTGTATTTTGATTAATTACATTTTTTCAAGAATTACTCGTAATTTTAATTGGACTTTATATGCATTCTCTGACGTAACAGGTAACATCAGCCTGTACTATTCAAAATTTACTTAACTTTATAAATTAGAAACAGCTGTATGTTGAAATAGGAAATGCAGAGATTTTCTGTGTAACTGATAATATCCAGAAGGAAATGCAAGATGTCCCATTTAGAGGTGTTATCATCATTACTGTTTGTTACACTCAGTGCATCGGTGAACAGGCTGCTCCAGTCACTGCTGAACCCCATGGGTGCAATTCTGTTTCATGACAGACTATATTTAAACACTATGCTTAGTGATATGGCCTTACTTTAACATAAATTCAGTGTTTGCTATACCAAACTAGACACAGGGTCTGCCTGTGGGGAAAGTGTAAAAATGGCTTCTAAATCCATTGAACAGAAAATCAAGGAAATATAAAATCTGAGTGTGCTAAAATATTTTTCCCTTGAAGGTAGTTAATGATTTATGCAAACCAATTTACTCTTTGTGTTGCAGGCATTAAGCAAAGCCAGGGCTCACTAATGAGTTATCAGGAGAATGGGAGAACAAACTAAATGGGGAATCCTTTTAATGCTGTCAGTGGTAAATTAGGTCTATCAGGATCACAATAAGAACACACAGAGTAGTCAGTATTAGGTTAATTACCTTTATTGACTTGAAAGGTTGGAATTTAGGTGGAAACAAAATAAGGAAAACTTTTGAATCTCAATCACTTTTGTACTTCCAGGCAGCTATCACATATTTAAGGTACAGTATGCTTTTTCATTCCATGGGAAAAAGAGAAGCCAAAAGGAGAAGTAATATCACTACCTATATTATCAGGGCATTTGTTAATTATTCTCATGTTGAATATAAGGAAAAGCATGGTAGGGGGGAATTTCCATCTGCAATCTTTCTTCAGTTTAATTTGGGTTAGACTAGTAAAAGTAAATTCTTCTTAATACTTAGAAATATTTTCATTATCCTATCCCTCAAACTAAAGACTTACAAGTAGGATGATTCAAAAGTCACCTTTTGTTGTGTGGGCTGACTGTAGCATTTTTGGAAAGTAAAATCATTAGTAATTTTCTGGCCCAAAAAAATGTTAAGGACCAATTTTTGCATATTAACCTTCCCATTAAACCCATGATTTGCATAAGACAAAGACCCAAAGACCCAAGAAAAGATTTAGAAATATTCGCTATATGGTAATTTTTTTTCTGGCTTAGAACTTTGGTCAGTGGTGGTGTCCTCATTTTATTTGAGCTTATTATGTATGTGTCTCTTACAGCACTAGCATAACCAAACAATCCTATGGTAGGATTTTAGTAAACTGCTAATGTGAATAAATAGGAGCCACTCCTCAGCTTTGAAATTTTACAATATAGTTTTTGCTCACTCCTGAGACCTTTAATTACATTGCACAGCTGAGTCAGACCTGGCAGCCATCTTTTTGTTGAGCAGGGAATGTCTCAATCTGTTATGCCAAAGCCAGATGGCTACTTTTTTGCAAGTGCTTTCCAGCTTGAAAAGGGAAAAGTCAGGACTCTATGCCAATGATTCAGCACTTCAAATCCATGGGTTAGGGTCAGAGTTGTGTAAATGCACTAACATGGGCCTCAGGAACAGGATATGTTTTTCATAGCTCATTTGTTGCCTGTAATTTAGGATACTCAGAGAGGATAATGGCTGAGGGATCATTAGGGTAAAAAAATGATAGTAATCTAACAAGCAACAGATGACTGCTTGAAAATATATGAAAGCATGTTTGTGTACTGTGTGGGAAATAATCTTGTTTACAATCACACCACCACAAATTTAATATGTGTCAATGCAATGTTATATAAAACGATACTTTAAAATTTTATGTTGCTTTCAGTGGTTGCCATCACATGAATTGCTAAAAATTATGTGTATGCTTCAAGGTATTTTTTTTCTTAAAACATCTGTGCATGTGTGATATGAGCAGTGACTTTGCTGCTAGTTCCAATCACCCTTGCATAAACTCTTGTAAAATATTTTCTCCACCCCCACAGAACCAAGAGTGAATTTTGCTGAAGCATTTAGTTGTCAGGAGTGAACAGAAAATATATTTGGCAAGCCACAGAAAAGGCTCAAATCTCTGTGGAGCTTTCTGGGAATTTATCTTAAGCAGTGCCCAAAATGGAATTCAAAAAAGCTGTTTAGTATGTCCAATCCCTCATTTAATCTACATATGTTTGCACAATTATTGCTATAATAAAAAAAAGATGATACAATGAAATACTGTTGGTGGTCACTACTGACAGCTGGAGGTCAGAGAGTAAAGAGCTTGTAGAAGTTCTATTAAGAAACAGAAGAGATGAATGCATAAATACTGGCAGGAAATAACTTATCACTGAGCTGCTACACCATGCTGACATCTTCGCAATGCAATTTCAGTTCAGGTCACTTCCTATTCTACATGCTTTTTTTACTCTTTACTTTTCTAAAATACAATCATTTATCAAATGTGATTTCAAGTGTAACTTTTCAGACACAGTGAAGAAAATATTATATTGAACTGCTTTACCTGCAGTACCACATCCTACACACTGTGACAGAATCATACTTGCAGCTATTGTGTGTATCTGCCATGCAGGAGCAATAAAAGCTCTCATGCTTTTGGTATAACCCAGGAGACTGGAGGAATGTGAGCTTTCAATTAAAACCAGTAATTTCTAATGTGAACTCAGCTGAGAAGGATTAAAGATTTAGAAATCAGAGGTTATGGAAAGAAACATTGCCCTTGTCATTCCAAATTAACTGATATAAAATTTAAAGGTATTAAATATTTTTTTTTCTTTTTGATGATGAACTCATTATTTTTTGATCTGTTAAACCGTACCGCAAGCTATACCACACCAGGTTCAATCCTGTACTCTGTGCTAGCAGAGAAACCTTGTTAAAGGGAGTCACTTCAAGAATTGTTCTTTGGGAGGGAAGACATCTTTTGGATAGCTCAAAAATGATCAAACAGCAGACAGTGCAGTTGTCCAGATTAACCAATAAAATGTTTTCTTTAGCTGCAAGAAAGATGCTATAAAGACACTATGTCTTCAATCATTCCTCATTTGCCCTCATTTTACTGTTATAGTACTGATCACAGTCCAAACCAAAGAGAAATTTTAATGAAGCTGGAGCTGGATCCCCATTAATTAATTCCTACAAGAGAGAATTGAATCTGCAGAGAATAAATTGCACTTTCTCAAGTGAAAGCCTTATCCAAAACAGTTTTTCTTTTAAGAATGACAGACATTTGTGCTCTGAGAGAAATATAGTAGTCCTTCTCACTAATGGACTCAAACTTGTTTTGATTTTCATCAACACTACAATACAAGACTGTGTGGTACAGAGAGGAGGAAAGTTTAAGATACTGGCCTTGGGTCAAAGACTTGTGTTCAGGGGAGAAGGAAACAGTTTTGATTGTCAGATTTCCAGTGTCATGGATAGCTATCATGATTTCTCAATCAAAGTTTAGACATTGGAATAGTTTTATCCTTCACAGGATATTCAGTTAATGTATGGCCCTCTGAGAGCAACACTTTTTACAACCATGGCAATGGATATTAATGCAATGTAATGTAAGGAAGCATTGTTCTGAGGATGGCAATAAAATATCTTTAGGTTTTTATTCATCTATACAAGAAGTGAAGTGTGCTACAGAGCCCATCCAGCTACTAAAATCCAGACAGATGTTCATCTGAACAGTCCTACACAACTAAAGGGCATGACAACTCTATGAACAACCTCACAAAACATTTAAGAAAACAAAGTTGCAAGCACAGTGTAGAAGATTTCCTATTTGGAGGTTTCCTTTACCACTCTTAATTCTCCTTTATTCCATCAGAAGGGAACAATTTTGCAAATACCTCTCAGCATCTTGACAAATAAGTTCTTCCTCAGATTATACATTAAAATATATTAAATATTATTGACCAATAAAGAAAAGCCAAACAAGCCTCCAGAAATTTTGCCTCCCAGTGTACATCCTCCAATACAGGTGAAAAAAAATTTACAGTAGTTGGTTTATCAGATTCAGTATGTTCAAATTCCATCTTTTTCTTATCCCTGTGCCTTTGTATACCTGGGCCACTAGAGTAGCTGACATCGATCCTTTGAAACTAAACATCTCTTACATTGTTGCTTGTAGTTGTGACACTTTCCTAAAGTACCTGCATAGATCTATTTGAATTCATATCCATTTCCCTTCAATCACCAATTCAGAAAATGAAAGAAATGGAACAATCTGAAGCATGAAAGTCAGCAAAAGTATGAAGGGAAATAAATGGAAAATTCTTCAGGGTTTGAATTTTTCAGAAATTAGAAGCCAGGATCCTTAGTCTTTCTCCTATTTCAGATTACACAGGTGTACCTCAGATTAGCTACAGTTTGATAACAGGAGGCACAGAATATATCTTCACATAAATTCATTTATCAGCTATGATCAATTTATTATAAATACTGAAAATATTCAAATAAACATAACCAATTATTTGAAATGTGATTTGAATAAGACCAGTCTAGTTCATAGGATAATTTAGTTTTAGAACAATGAGATATGACCTTGGTATCACTCATTTTATACTTTTACAAAACATGGTAGCCCTTATCAGCTACAGTATCAAGGGCCAGATTCCAACAACAATTGTTTTATTCTAGTCTATCAAAACTTATTCAAGATTTTCATTTCTTGCATCAGTGATGTATAAATTCATTCCCACAGAATGACTTTGCACTTGCCACTGCAGGGCCAAGTCTGTCCTGCACATTATTATTATCAAGTTAGCTAGCTCAAAACTTACAACAAAACAAAAGCAATTTCCTTTTCCAAGATAAGAATATTGGCATGGCCCTTACCATCTTCTATCTACTTCTAATATCTACTAGAACAGTTTAAGAAGGAGGTTTCTATTCTCATGTTCCTCTAACATGCTGAAGAAAGAAGGCATCTAAATTGGTAAAGCTCCACCTTAGAATGTTAACCTTAGCCAAGGCAGTCTAGTGAGCGTGGCACCAGAGCGACAGCTTGGTGGCCTGAATTATACTCACAGCTTTATCAGTGGTATATTTGGTGAATTAAGACACCACCTCATTTTGCTACTTATTTTAGTTGCCAGCTCTCACACACTGTTGCCATGACTCTGATTTGCAGATATAAATGTCATATGATTCAAATTCCAGCTTTGTTATTCTAGAAATTCTTATTAAGTTGCAAAAAGGATTTGAAAGTGTGATTTCTAAAATAATCAAAAGCAGATAATAAAGGACCTTCAAATGTATTTAAATATTTCATAATTTGTCAATGATCCTTTTATTTTGCCAGTATATTTTAAGTATTTAAATTTACAAATACTGAAATTTTAAGCTCTTCAAACCATGCCACCTATCTTGTTCTATTTGAATAGCACTTTTCACAGGTGTGTTCTAACTTTAGTCAAGGCTTCTAGACATTTCGTTTAGTAAATAGAAAAAAATCCTGCCTAAAATCAGGGCTACTCTTTCTTACAAAAACAATGTGTAAATGGCCTTTTCAATCTGCCACATCCTCAAATTGTGTTTATCTGTAGCTGACTCAAAGTTGGATGTATTCAAAAAGGTAAAAAGCATATTTTGTTGTTGTTCTACTTTAAAGTAAACAGATGGGTTTTTTAGTATCCTTACAATGTTTATACAAGCATTGAAATGTTCATAAGCACTCAATTCATGTTCACCAACCAAGTTTTCTACATTTTCCTTTTTTTTAATCAACGTTCTCTAAAATTATTCATTAATATTAAAAATGAAAAATAACCACAATTATGCCTCATGTGCTTGGCTTCTGTTCAAAGCTATTTAGCAATAATTAGGGCACCAAGACAGATGTTAACATTGGAAAAGGATAGTTGCTGTTATTATTAATCCAATAAAACTTGATTGATAGAAATGAGCTCTTGGTCTCAAATGTGTTTGGGAAAAAAAATCTCACGTTAACATAGAAGCCATATGCCGCAGCCCGCGGGAATGGAGGGCAGGCCCACTCCGGGGTCGAGCAGGTGTTGTTCCACGGCTAGCAGGCAGGCTGCGCCATGCGCTCAGGGCCCCAGGAGCTGTG
>JANXJC010000031.1:24157512-24187805 GCA_027564655.1 Leptodon cayanensis
CCTTTCCCTTGTGTTTATAGAGGGGGTGGGGGGAACAGAAGCTGCAAACTGTAAGGTTTGAGCATTCGGTGGGAAAGACGAATCCAAACCCTTTACAAACAGTCAAACACTCCATAACAAGGAAAAGCCAGATTCTTGTATTCTTATCAACATTAACTGAACTCCCTCACGCATAGGCAATGTGATGTTTTGATTAACTATACAGTCCCTGCACTGCCCCACCTTTGCTTCATATAGTGAAGATCATCCACTTTGGGCCTGTAGCTGGAATTTATTGTTTTTCCCATCATTCTGTCTGAAGCCCCAGGACACGTGTGTAGTGCCTTAGTCACATGTTGTTTTGATCACTACCCTTGTGGCAACAGATAAGCATGTGCCTGTATAGCGAGTGGCTTCTTCCCGTATACCCAATGAGGCTGCAGCAGAGCAACAAATCAGGCTTCTGGCCACCGAGGTCCATATTTTTTCAACTACAGCTCACAGCAGGAGCTCCCTGCAGAAGATATGTTTGGTATTTCTTATAGTAATTGGGACCCTGATTGTGCAAGTGATGAACTCGCTTTCCTGATTGCCTTGTCTGTACAGCATGACAACAGGTAGGCCCTCCTTTTGGGGAGTGGATCTCTGTGGTCAGCCTGCGTGCAGAGCACTTCATCAGCCACCTAAAAAGAATTTCACCGTTTTTCCCCCTGAAGTGTTTCTACTCCAGCTGAGCAAGCCAAATTGCTTTGTGTGGTCTGATTTCTATCTTCTGTACTCACAGTTGCCTTGTTTCCTTTACCATCGCTCCGGTGTTTAACGACATTGTGTTTAATATAAGTTTTGAATCCCTTTGATATAAATGGACCCTCATTATCACTCACTAAATACTTCTAGAAGTTTCTGTGTTGTAAATACATGTTTAGGGCAGCCATGACTGCTGTATCCCTGGAAGCAGGCAGTGTGTCTGCAGTTTTTTGTTGTGGAGTTTACAGCATGGTATGAATTTTGCCCTGACCTTGTTAAAATTTATTTTTCTGCTGCATGACTCTAAGCAGTTATTTAGTTTTCCTTGTTTCCTGTCAGTTTCTAGGAAGACTTCATTCTCTGTGCCATAATGAAACATTTTGTCCCTGTAAAGACTGTTTTACTTGTTATTCACAACATTAAGAGGTGGTATTTCTGTCATTTTCAAAAAGCTTGTTAATAAATCTGGTACAACAGTGCTCCTGTAAATGCTGACTCCAACTGATAGACTCTGCTGCTGTTTGCAGTTGGCTTGCCCTCTCACATTTCCATTCTTTGTCAGATGACACTTGCCCCAAATCTCGGGTGTTAACTTAGTACTCATGTCACAGCTGATGCTCTAGAAGTATGTTATCTGTAGTTAGTATTTGAGATTTAAACTACTCTCTTTCTAAATTTTATATTTTGTAAATACTCACATTTCAGTAAAATTATCCTAAATCATAAAAATGATGATTTTTATTTTTAATCTTGCACAAAAGGTTGTGCTAAAACTCAGTAAAATAGGATGCAAATTACACAAGTAAAATGCATCACACTATAGTCATCTTTGTAATATTTACAAAAAAAATACTCTACACATGCTTATTAAAAACAAAATGAAAATGGAACATATTTTTCTCCACAAAAAGCACAAGCTTTCTGTTAAATCCATTGCAGAAACACCCCCGTGTATCACTTTTACATTGCTGCTGCTGCATCAGTGACAGACATTCAGAAAGCAGATGGTTAACCTTCTGAATAACATTATTCATAGTTCCATAATAACATTCTAAAGACCATAATGCTGCACCTGTTCTAAATTCTTCCTTTTTAAGGACAGAATACTGTTAACTTTCAAATGTGTAGCTCTAGATGCAGGATTAACTGTGATTTTAATAGAAGTGTTTGATCATGCACTAACCCCCCTCTTTTATTTTTTTTTAATGCAATTGTCAGATCTGGAAATAGTCATTTATTACAGTTAAAGAGTAAATTTTCTGTTTCTTCTTCTCCCAATCACTTCTGTGGTTGTGGAACAGCCTCTGACCAGCCTAACGACTGGAGTTACTTTTCCTTAGAGCAGGTCCCTCAAGCCATTCTGTCATGGTTCTGCAACCTGAACATGTAAAAAGGATGCTTAATTGTTGCACTGTAGTAAACTCACAATTATATATGATGCTTTCAGACCAGGATATAATCTACCAGTGACTCTGACTCACTATAAGGGTCACAGTGAGCCACCTTGATTCCTTAAGGAAGAGTTAGGAATATGTAATTGCCGTACTGCATCAAAGTCAGGGTTCACTGAACCCTGTATCCTGTATATGATGTTGAGAGTAGCTTAAGTGCTTCAGAAGTCTGTACACGACCCCCATGGGAAATATGGATTAATCTTCCATCTTAAATCTTGAAGTGAAATGATAGCCTGAATACCCATATAAATTTCCAGTTTCTTTTAGAACCTTGTTAAAATCTTGGCTTCAAAAATTAAGCCTGCGACATGAAGACTAGTGTGTTTTACCCCTTCAGGTGACAGGTCTTGTACAGCCCAAACCAGAGGTCAAACCACAGCTGTAGCTCTCTTCCTGGCAGGAAAAGAAGGATGAATGGGACCCAATGGGAGTGATCTGCTCCCAGCTGTCCATACGAACTGCAGACATAGGATGCCCCACAGAGCTGTCCTCTCTACAGCACAAAGTCCATGAATCCTTCAGCTATAGGGCTATTCAAACATTTTGCTTTAAGAAAAGGCCTGACCACTTCTTAAATTTCTATTAAATACCATTTTATTCTGCAAAGTATACTTTCACTTTAAAGTATTTTATTTAGCATTTTTTCCTGGCTGAGGAGCTGCCATTGCCGTAACCCTGTGGACCTAAACCACATGGAGGAATGTGGAAGGTTTCACCGCCTGCAATATGCTTTTGGTATCCCATGGAATGTTTTTTCTCTCATTCTTTTTCTGTGTGGATTCAGTGGCTCAGTTCTCTCTTGAGTCCACCCTATGATAGTGGCAAAATAGTGGGTCTAAAGCTGAACTTAATCTTGCTACCTAAGTTGTCAGATGGGGGCTGAAAGTTTTGATAGACTTACCTGGATAGCAAAGTTACTGGGGAATTTAATAATTTGCTTGTGTAGCTAAAAGAAAGATTAACAGAGGATTGCAGGGAAAACAGATGAGATCAGATGTTCATTAGCTACTCTTGTATTTACTATAAAATTATCTAATTTTTATAGGTTGTTTAAACTTTCATGTGAACCTCTATAGGTAAGATACTGTTGTGTACCTCATAAACCTAAAAAACGTAACCGTGTATAGAAAATATAACTTAAAGAATGTAAAATCTTGTAAGGTTAAAAATAAATAGGGCAGAAAGCATCCTTGAGTCTTCATATGTTAGCTAAAATTTTTACAGTTATGAGCTAAGCCACACACATTGGAGGTACGGGGAGTGAATCTGCCTAACATACATATGTGTTTGAGTTTAATCAGTCAGACAAGACTGAATTCATATCCTATTTCTGTAAGAAGAAGGAAGATACTTTTTTTTTTTTTTTTTTTAAACTTTCTGCTCTTGAATGCTTATATGTGCACCAGGAAATAAGTATCACATCAGAGTCAGCATAAATTATCATATCTTGGTTCTCCAGACAAAAAGGAATGGAACAAAGGCTCCCAATTATTTCCACTGCCACAGCATCATTTGGAGGTTCAACTGCAGTGTGCATCTTGAGAAAACTTACCACTTTTTGCTAGTGAGAGCTAGGTAGAAAAGAGGTAGGAAAGATTTTGATGTAGTATGGTTTCTGAATAAAACTGAGAAGCCTAAAGGAAGTCAAAAGATGACAACTGCATCATTATTTGAGAGAAATATTTCTTTTAAATCAAATACATATATAAACCACATTGTTCAACTGTCTTGCACATCCAAAAAATGCTTAAGGAGCACTTTTTTATGTAAAGGTAAACGTAAAACTGTCATTAATCAATAATACAGAGATAAAATAGAAGTTTACATGAAGACGTGATTGTATAACCTGAAGTACAGTCTCCTAGTTATTCTTCCGTGAGTGACATGTGACATCATCTGACATCTGAAGTTATTCAGGTATATTTATGAGACTACACATAACATTAGAGTGAAAAATTCAGTTTTGCAAGGTATGAAGAAGTAGCATCACACAGTATGCTATTCTTTTCATAATTTTTTCTTAACAATTTTGCTCTGTTGTTTATATATATAAATAACAAGTGCCTTTACTACTATGAGACCTTCATGCAAGTTTTGGATTTTTTTGTTTGCTTTACCTTTTTATTTTTTTTTTTAATGAAAACACAATGATAGGCTCAAAAGTATATTTATGATCAAGGAATATGAACAAATAAGTAATCTAGGTTCAGAAAAAATTGGTCACTTTGAAAAATGTGTGGTGTGCATACTCCTGCTTTGTAGAGGCTTTATCTTCAAATGTTAAATAGTATGACTAGAAGTTCATTCCCCAGTTTAAACCAAGTTATATTTTTGTTTTTACTTTGTCTATACATCTCTTCTAGTTCCTTTTATTCTCCTCTAGACAACAGCTTTTCCTTGCATGCTTTCAGTGATACTGAGAACATATCTTTAAATACAAGTATATTTTGCTCAAAAATATTGCTCTCATTAATAATTTTAGTAACAAATACTGATAGTGTTCATGCTATTGTAGTGGAAATACGTATTGATGGAAATCATGAACACTCTCAAGGGAAATGGGTGAAATCTCACTTCTTTCATCATCAAAATTTTTTATTTCCCACAACACTAGTTTATCAGTTTACAAACATTTCTAATTTTCCAAATCATCAAAATGAATACAATTATGTGTCTAACTGCTTGGTGGCATATATTTGTCAATGGAATATGATATTTGGAGTTCCTATCTGGCAAGTACTGCACTGTGAGGTTAGTTTAGCTTCAGTGATAGGAAACTCATCTGCACACAAAGAAAGCACAGAGGAACAATGGCAGGAGTAACTTGATTAATGATCTGCCTCAGCTGCTCGGAGGCCCATCACAGGAGTGACACCAGCTTATCAAAGGTCCATTGCCACAAACCCAGAAAAGCAGAGAGACACAATGGCAGGTAGGAACTCAAATTGCAGATTCTGGAGGAACCAACACCTTGTCTGGGCCCCTATAAGTGCTGTCCCAGCAGAAACCCGTCACCTCCATGGGATGCAGGGGAAGAGCATTTTGGGATTGCACATGATTTATGGGATGTTTCAGGAAGGAACCAAAGTTGGGAAAAGGATGGACTTAGGTGTTTTGAGGAGGTTCAAGTGCAGGAAAACAGAGGAGTAAGGGGATAAAAAGGGTGGTCATGCATAAACAGCTTGCTGGTTAGTATGCCTTTCTGGCCATGCCCAGCACCTGATCACTGCTTCATGTGTATCTGTGTGTATGGGGGTCTGTGGTACCAGTAACTGGAGTGAATGTGGGTGTGCAAGTGAGTGTGTGATGACTAGTAAGGATCAAGCCAGATGAGCTGGCAAGCAGGTGTAGTGGTCTGGGAACCAAGGGGATATATAGGTCTCCAAGTGACAGCTCTGAGTTGTGAGAGCACCTGTGTATCTCTACAGAAAAAGAGCACAGGCAGTCAGATATTGGGATGAGGGGAGTCCTGGTGTGAGTGTGTGTGAGAGAGGGGTGTGGGTTGGGGTGTCTCTACCAGCAACTGCACTGGGGCTGTGGCTACAGGGGTTTGTATGTCCAGGTGCCAGCAACTGGAGAGACTGGGATCCAGGGGCCAGTGATAGGGCAGACTGAGTATCTGAGCCCCGCTGCTGGTGGGATCCCCCTTCTACATATATGCATATACACATTTACTTTTACTAGTAGAAATCCATCCTGACCAGTCAGAAAGGGGATCATGAGGAGACAATTGGTGCTGGCACTGCTCCTGTGAGTGCTCTGTGTGTCTTACTTATGTGGCCGTTTGTGTACATATGTATATTTTATATAGCATAAACTCCCTGTTGGGAATGTGTGCTCAGCCTTGCTATTGGAGAGACCAGGGGCTGAGCTGGACCAGGAGGAACCTGGTCCCTAGAACCTACTGTAGGAGGTCCAGGAGACAAAGGAGGAGGGATCTGCTAGGTTCCCAAGCTTATCTGATAGGGTGTTCTCCACAGTCACAATGAAAGGGATGATAAGAATGATCAAAAAAGCCACACAGGCCATTCACTACAGACATCTCTAGACTGTAACGGCTCTTACAGCATCACAACCATATGAGATGCAAGAAAGGATGTGACTAGGCCACACTGCCTATAAACAAAAATTTTCATCTGTAATCTTTAGACATTCCAGAGGCTGCTTTTAACTGTGTCATAGATCAAAACTAGATGCCCACTGCTATCCCTGAGGATTAATTGATAAAGGAAATGTTTCTCTTGAGATTAGAAGATAAAGGAAATAGGTCAAGTTAAAGCAGCAACCTAGTCAATCAATATCTCTCATCCAAATTTATCTCAATTAAGTTAATCCATTAAGTTAGAAGCTAGTTGTTCCGGTTTCACCCTCTACTCTATGGAGAAAAAAACACATCTCCAAAGAGAGATTCAGCTGATCAGAAAAAAATGAGTTTGGTTTTGGTTTTTTGTTGTTGTTTTTTTTTTTTTTTTTACTTTGAGGGTGGAATGATACAAGTTATACAAGTTACGTCTGGGTCAGAGGTTGAATTTCTAGACCTAGTCTCTTCAAGTGGTTAAAACACTATATTATTTTCAAAACAGACTGGGGTAGAATGTGCTTGCAACTTCAGCATAGTCTGAAAACAATGGAAGTGCAAGGTTCTTAATTTTTTCCTGCTTGTATCAACAGTAGGAATGTATTTTTACATTGCCATCCAGTCTGATGGACGGTTGGATGTGCATCTCAGTCACCAAGACAGAGTTGTAGAGTCATACTTTACACTTCAGGGGTAGATTTGGAATAAGACAGCCTCCGCCTGCCTCTAAAATCTGATCTATTCAGGTAGTAGTAAGAAGCACTCCCCTCAAAGGTTAGGGCATGACTTAGGAATCCTTGCCAGCATTCTTCTTAACAAAAGAAATTCTAAACTGCATAGCTGAGCATAAGCCATGGCTGAGTGCACAACTGCAGATACATTTACTTACACGTTTAGTGCACTATCGGTATTTAATTTACAGCTTTATGAAGGGCTCTGTAATACTTTAAAGATAAAAAGTGAGGTATCAAGGTAAAATATTCCATATTCAATTCAAGCAACCAACCACATCTAAAGTAGAAAGGTCAGGAAACACAAATTTCAAAAGCATAACATGAATTTTCCAAGGCTTTTGGTATCCCTTTAGGAGTTCAGAAAATTTTTACCCTGCAAAAAGGTAGAGATCTCCAAAAATGCCTTGCTGAGTTTTCTCTGTAGGTATCTCTGCAGTTCATCACCATGGTTCCATACATCTCAAGGGTCACTGAAAAAGGGCATAAGATAACTCCCTTGATTTTGTGGTTCTAAATCACAACAGTCAGATTTCCTTGTAAAAAAATTAAAGCAAAGCAAAACAAAACCCCCTCACTTTGCTTCTGAACCATTGCCCATAAAACGGCAGAATCTTTAAGGTTCTCTGAAGATTTAAGAGGAATACATCAATATCTGTAATATCATAAGAACATGATGAACAGAGATGACAGAATAGAGAAAATGTCATTCTACATAGTTAGTTGTGTGTTTTTAGAAAGTCAGTCAATAAAGAACAAACAACACCCTGGTACTATATTCATCTGATTGAGTGAGAAGTAAGGCAGAAGGAAAAATATGTTAATGCAACAATCAGCTTGCTACAGGTAACTGTTGTAGGAGTTTGTACCTGACTGTTGTTTTTAAACAACGTACAAACAGAACCATTTAGGTTGGAGGGGATCTCTGTTATGCCTCTATTCCATCCTTCTGTTCAAGGCAGGGCCACCTTTGAATTCAGACCAGGTTGCCCAGTGCCTTGTCAAGCTGAATCTTGAAAGTCTCAGTTGAGGGAGACTGCACTTCTCTGCTGTAGCCCACTCCTGTGTTTGTCCTCATGGGGAAAAGTTTTCTCCTTATATCCACTCTGAATCTTCCCTGTTTCAGTTTATGCCCTTTATTCTCCCACCATGCACTGCTGTGAGGAGCTTGGCTCCATCCTCTTCATGACCATGATATGGACAGGCAGCAATTATGTTACACACACACATGCACACATGCGCGTGCACGGACACACGCACACATATATATATATCCAAGTAAATTCTGGTTCCTCAGCCTCTCTTCACAGGGCAAGTGCTCCAGCCCTGACCAACTTGGTTGCCCTCCCCTGACCTAGCTCCAGTTTGTTGATGTCTGTCTCGTACTTAGAGGGGTGAGGGGCAAAACTGGACTCAGTAATACTGATTGAGTAAGGGAATTAATCACTTCCCTCAATCTAGCAGCCATGCTCCTGTTGATGCAGCCCAGGATGCTGTCAGAGTGCACTACTGATTCCTGCTCAGCTGACCATCCATGAGGACCTCCAGGTTTCAGCTTTCAGCTAGAGCAGCTGCCCAGCCAGTCATGTTCCCAGCTTATCTTACTGGGCAGGATAGTGCACGCTGGGTGCAGAAGTCTGCCTTTGCCACATATAGAACATACCAAGCAGGAAATACCCTAAGCATATTTGTTTGATAGATTTCAAAGTTGAAGAAGGTTAGCTTTAAATGATAAATGGAAGAGCTGAGAAGTAGTTGCTAACCTAGTATACTTTGCACTTGCCCAGCCTTCTTGAGCAGTAAACCACACCGTATCATTAGGTCCTATTCCCAGTTTCCAAATGTTGAGCAAAATTGAAAGCTTTGGGTTTTTTTTCCTTTCTTCATCAGTTCCAGACTTCTGTAATTCTGATATTATGTAGCCATGAAAGGAAAAAAGATTTTTCCGATACATTAATTGGTCACTGCAGATTGCAAGTGACTTTTGGGTTACAACAACAACAAAAAAGAAATCTTAAGAAAAAATGTTTTCTAAAATTAAGTATAAATAAGTGGCATAATGTAAATAACAACAGATTAGTGAGGTACTGTATGTGTGTAAAAACAAGTGTCTAACAAGTTATATCATTAACAACAAAGTAAAACTCAAACTAGATGGATTAAAAAAATGCTTCTACTTTCATTACAGGCCTTTCCAAAAAGATTTAAATAGATATGCTCACCTACAGAGTTAAGGGTAAAATACAAAAACCTAAGAGTTTACTTGCCTTACATAATTCACATCATTCAGGCAAAGAATCAACTGGCTTTTTGTTACAACTGACTTCCTCAGTCTTATATTTTAAAAGAAAATGAAATTTCAGATTTTAGACATGTTATTTTTTCATACAAAAAGAAAATAAAATACAGTACTACGTGCAACACAAAGATTCCTGACTATAATGTCAAGATGCACTGATACTAAAGTATTGGTTTTAGCTGGGCTTAGCTGACACATCTCATTCAAGGCCTGCTGTTAAGACATCTGGTACTTATTATTCTATTGCTGAACAGTCACTTGGGAGAAAAAGATGGAGAAATCCAGAAGAATGATATTAGCCATTCAATTACAGATTGAGCATCATTTACAATAGTAGCATTGCAATAACTTATGCTTTAGAACCAAGATAATTTGATTTGAATACGCTGTTTCTAAGGCCAAAAAACAAACAAAACATAGAAATAGTAACAGTACCTAAAACTAACTTGGTACATTATAACAGCTAGTAATTACCATTTTGCCAGCTCTACACAAATAAGATGCCATCAAGTTTAATCAAATTGTCCCTAGATTTATACCGTGCTGAGATCTTAATCAGGTCTATATACATGTCTGCTTTGGATAGCTGCTAAACAGTATATAGACAATATTGAGTGCAGAAATATTCAGTAAAAACCTTTATCAAGCAACTCAGGCTTCCAGTGGTAGCCTGCTAAATGAAAAAAAAGCTTTTTCTTTTTTATTCACTGTGATTTTATTTTAAGTTGTAGTGTATTTCTAGTTTGCATTAATTTTGTTAGAGAAAATAAAGAAAACCATAGTAGGGACACTAGAAAATGTAACCTTTTTTGCACAAAGTAGCTCAGAGTGACTTGCTTGCTTCTGCAAAGAAGTCAGACTGATAAAACGAGTTCACAATTGTTTAGAGAGAGCAAAAAAATTTCAGTGATGATTGATTTGTCTGATCAGCTTTCAGTTGTAGGAGATATTCTGAAAATGGTTTGGATTCTTAAGCCACAGACACTCTTGGGGCAAACTATTTTCCAACATGAGTGAGGTTTGAGTCAACTGAAATTGATAGAGTGATGTACAGAAATAAAAGCTAAATAGATGCCTTCAGTTTAACTAGAGATCAGTGTCACATTGTGAAATATGTGATGTTGAAAATCAAAAAGCAAAGTTGTCATGGGGCTCTATGCAGTTCTTTTTAAATACTCAATGCATATAGTGAAAGGATTTAAGTTTCCTGGATCCAGTCTCCACCTGCCTTGCTTCAAACAGGTGAATTATCCATTCTGCCCAGTCTTTGACATGACTAATTGTTAGGTGGATGTGGTTAGTGTTCACTACGTTTGGGTTAATATGCTAATAAACCCATATAAATGCTAGGTGTATTTAGTTCAGCTTCATGCCATGCCTTTTCATCTGCTTGGCTTATGAAAAAAGTAGTCTTGTGTACCTCTAGCAGAAGTTTATGCAAATATTTTCTAAAAACTTTTAATCAATGGTAGTCTTAGCCCAGAAGGGAATTTAAAAACATCCTAGGTACATGTGGATTTTTTTAATAGGAATTGTATGCATAACTAGATCAGTCATCAAAATGTATCACACACCTGACTAAAGTAAATTCCCTATTTTTTAAAATTAAAGAGTAATCTCAGCTTCACTATTGTAAATCTAGAACAAATCAACATTTAAATTTCTGTTAATCTCAGGCAATTTCATCATCTCAGTCGGATTGTTCCAGATTTTTATAACTAAGTGAAATATCACATTCTGTCCTAAATTTTATTATTGCTATGATAAAGTGATGCACTTGCTGGAAAAACAAAACCAAACCCAACCTATTTTAATGGCTGTAAAAAAAGAGAAAAAAGACAATATGCATTACAATATACTGGAGTCAGTAGTATTATAAAATTATAATAAATTGTTGTAATGTACACACTATGGCAAATCAATTTTGTATACCCCATCAAATTCCACTGATTCTTAAAGTGACACTATAAGAGGGAACTTTTTCTGAAGAAAAAAGAAAAAAACCTGTAATTAAAAAACTTACACATTACTTACAAGACTGTTTCCAATTTAAATTAACCTATATAAATCAATAGTAAATGCACTGAAGTCAAAGATGTTACACTAGTTTTAGAGAAATCTGAAGAAATAATCATGCTTACACTGCCTAGAGAATATGGAATAATTTACAGAGGTTTTATCTGTGTGTGAACACAGCAGGTGTGGAGGAGGAAAAAAAATTATTTATTTGACCCAGATTATACACGACATTTTCTCCAAATCTGTAGTCACTGATACAAAAGATACATCACTTTCAGATTTATTTGTTTTTTAAAAAGTCTAACAAAAGATACTCTCCTGTTATAGGTCATCTCCATTGAGTAAATAAATGGGTTTGGACAGAATACTCTTTCATTTAACATTGCTGCCTGCAAAGAGCAATGTCACAGGCATCGTAATGCCTCATGGGAAAAAACCTTTCCTTAAATAACTCTTGCACATGATTGCAAAAAAAGACAGGTACTGTAGATTCCAGTATGAATTCCAGATACATTACTCTGGACTTCAAAGACTTTCTTTTTCTCAGAGAAATGAGACTTCTTTTGGATACAGGACAGTGAGCTACTCACCTGAAGAGAATAAAAGCTTGTCAAGGAAATGCAGTCTCATGAATATTTCCGATTCATTGTTGATTACAGGAATGCAAAAACGAGGCAGGAGTCTCTATCAGAACACATGTAAGCAACTCATCAAGGAAATCACGCGCTTAGAAAAGACTTGCTAGCAAACTGAAACACTATTCAAGAAAATGCATGCAAAATACTGAAGGGACTGATACCACAAAATCAGCCAATCTGAGAACAAGCAGCCCCACAATATGCATAAAATAGCTCAGCTACGAGCTCATTTGGAAAATTTGAAGGTTTCAGGTTCAGTCACCTGTCCTGGCAGAAAGCTTTGCAGCTAGGAATGCCTGAGGTTGGTCATTCCTGTGCTGTTTCGATTGTGCTCCAGCCCCCCTCTCTCCTTTCCGGTAGCAGCTCTAGGTCCAGAGAACCATGGGAGTTCCCCAGCCCGGCACCGCCTGCCAGCTCTGGGGTGGATGGGGACACACCTCGGAGAAAGCCATCTCTCGATGAGTACAGGCCTGCTCATGGGCTGCTGGGCAGGGCAGCACCTCAGCAGCAGGAGGCGCTGCCCGGGGCACGATGGGGGTTTTCTGCAGCAAAAAGGCCCCAGACTTCAGGAGGTCTTGAAAGGGCGGCTGAAAGGGGATGGGCAGGCAGGGAGAGGCCTTCTTGGGGCTGCTGCCAGCCCAGGCCTTGGGCCTGGCCCCACCGCAGCCCTGCCCCTGCCCAGCCCGGGGTCCCACTGAGCTGGGCACCACCCAGACCCTGACCCCATCCAATCCCACACTGCCCTGGAGGCCCTGGGCCTTGTTCCCACAGCCCTCAGTAGATACCAGGGGGAAATTCTAAATGGGATCCTCTCTACTTTACAGCCTTCACCCTGCAAGCAGACCCTACGCCCTCACCCCTGTCTGCTAAGGAACAGCTAGGCTTTTCCCCTGAATCTGGGTTAGTAATTTTGAAGGCAGAGAATTAATTCAGCCTAAACCCCATCACCCAAGATTAGATGTACACTGCTAGAGCACTGTGATGGCGGAAGAGATTTGTCATGCTTCCAGCATTAAAGATTCCCTGGCTTCAAACTGGGCATGAGGCATTTCTACAAAGTATTTGAATCCTTTCATTTCTTTACACTTGTTTTCTCAGCAGACGTTGCTGGTCCCCAAGGTAAATAGAAAGGTCTTATTCTATGTACCCCATGGTGTCAAAAGAATACATCTACACAGGATGAGATGTAATTTGTAAGCAGGTCATGTTTCCTACTTGGCCCTGGTACCTGCTGATAGCTTATCTGAGAAGACTTTGAATAAAAGTGATGTGAGATGATAGCAAGCAGAAGGGAAAATAAGTAGAGAAATCTGCAAACCAAGGCAAACTGCAACTGCTGTTGCCAAGAATATAGAGCTTCAGACTCCACTAGTGAATAGTCATGAAAAGGGTAAGCCTAAATCATCTTGAACACATACCAAATAACACCTGAACATAATTTCTGAAGATAAATTTCCATCCAGACTTGAATGAAATATCCCTTTACAGAAAGGTATTAGGTGACCCAGCATCCCACAGTCCCCCTTCGCATTTCTTTATTGTTATTCAGTCTTTGGAAAAGGACATACATGGACAAATATATTTCTCTGATGGGCAGGGACTTGGAATGACACCCAACTGCTTCCAGCAGACTATTAAGCTTGTCACATGACCAAGCTTCAGCATTACAAGGAACCATTTAATAGCTATTTAGTAATAGATCTTGGAAAATGAATCTTGCTGTGACTTGGAAGAGCTGAAATACTTGGCTGTTTTTAACACTCCTCAAATTTTTCTAATTAGATCCCCAGGTATGAGATTTCCAATGGTACTTTATTATAGGGAAGTTGTACCAGTAACTCCAAATTTAATCTAGTCTAGAATACCAAGAGGGAAGAGCTGGGTTCTGAGGATAAAACAAGCCAAGTCACATAGATTTGAAAAAGAAGAGGAAAGACTGGAAAGAAACATAAAACTGTGATTCGATACAAAGAGTGTTCTTAGGCTACTGTCGTGGTTTAACCCCAGCCAACAACTAATCACCATGCAGCCGCTCACTCACTCCCCCCCACCTAGTAGGATGGGGGAGAGAATCAGAAGGAAAAAGGTAGAACTTGTGGGTTGAGATAAGAACAGTTTAATAGAACAGAAAGGAAGAAACTAATAATGATAATAATAAAATGACAATACTAATAGAAGGATTGGAAGATACAAAGCAAGTGATGCACAATGCAATTGCTCACCACCTGCTGACTGATGACCAGTTAGTTCCCGAGCATCAATCCACCCCAGCCAACTCCCCCCAGTTTATATACTAGACATGATGTCACATTGTATGGAATAGCCCTTTGGCCAGTTTGGGTCAGCTGTCCTGGCTGTGTACCCTCCCAACTTCTTGTGCCCCTCCAGCCTTCTTGCTGAAGCTGAAAAATCCTTAACTTAGTATAGACACTATGTAGCAACAACTGAAAACATCAGTGTGTTATCAACATTCTTCTCATACTGAATCCAAGACATAACACTATACCAGCTACTAGAAAGATAATTAACTCTATCCCAGCCAAAACCAGGACAGCTACAACAGAGTTGTATCGTTGGATTTAAATGTGCTGTCTCAGACATTTCTAACAATGTAAGACAGTATCAGTGTTGACTCTTATCAGCATTTTACAGAAATCCAACAATGGCTAAAGTCTTTAAAGCATAATACAGTAAATGTGTACGGTGCTAGTTTCTGAGCTGGTGCTACAGTATCAGTCAACTCAAAGATGCTGATGCACGCACAATACAACAGTGATGGCATATCAGTGCCAGACAAACTGGAGAGTCTTAGACTGAAATGGATTGTCATGATCATAGGCTTAGTCTCCTGTGTAGCGCTGAAGCTGAAGTTTCAGTCAGTAACTTTAACAGTAGAGGAAATCATTCCTGAATTATGTACAAGTGAACATTTTTAGAAAATTTGCTTGTGAGTTTTGAGGGAGAACATATGCACACGTGCATAGACATATACCATTAGTTGCTGTTACTGAGCAGTTGAATAAAAAAGAAAATATATTCCAGTTACCTTAGCTTTAATTTGTAATATAAAAGAAAATGTCATAAAGTTATCTTGTTTTCCCATGCAATTTTGCTCTACTGAGTATGCCTTAGTTATGGCTAGTTTGCTGTTAGTTCAGGTGGGAGAAATAAAATTTCAAGAACTGGCTCTAATATCAGCTCTATGCTATTGGGAATATTCTGCAGAAGTAGACTAGAATTACATCTGAATAAAATAATAAGAGATACTCCAGCAAACAGATTTATTTTATCACCCTGTGTGTAAAACTTACCTGCTGCCTTATAAATGTTCCAGGACTCTGACTTACATCATAGACTTTTTTATAGACTATTTAACATGAGTAATCCCTGGCCACTTGGAATTCATATGATAAGGACACAGACAGAAAGACTATGTGTTGAATGGAACTTAGAATTGCATATAAGCATATATTCAAAATATCTACTTTTAAGATATAATTCTGAAACAGAAAATGCTAGATGTATCTAGGAACCTCTGCCTGCAGCCTAATCACACCCTGCATCTGCACACAAATAAGTTAGATTTTGGTGAATGGTTAAAACAACTAAGTTTGCATTTTTTTTTTTTTTCATTTGCATAGGGTTGTTATTTTATAATGGTGAAGCTATAAAAGATTTATGAAATACAAAGACTGAGAGTCTTGTTTGACAGTATATTTACATTGTGAAAAATTTTAGACCTGCAAAACATGCATGCTTTGCACTATCAGTCATACTGTGTTTTTTACACAACCTTTCCGAACAACACCTGGCTAGCCAGAGTCCCTTATCCCTGAGCTTCATATAAAACCAAACAAAACATTGGAATGTCTAGAAAAAGTCACAAAAAGAAGGCTCTAAACTCCCAGATGAGGAAGGAGTTCCCCAAGTGGGAACTCTAGGCCAGTAGACAACAAAGGCTCCAGCATCCAGGCACAGCAAGATGGGGCTGAGCTTGGTCTCAAGACAACCTAGCAAAGTCACCTTTAGTAGTACAGATGCAATTCTTTGGCCAATAACTGAAAATTAAGATTGCCCAGAAAATCTTCCACTGCAGTCCCATTGCTGGTAATATGTAGGAACCTCAGTTTAAGATTGCATTTGAATAGCCTTGGAGCCACAATCTGGTGGCTGCAGAATCCAGCAGTCATGGAAATTAAATTGTGATACATTCTCTAGTCCTCTTTACACAGCAGAAACAGCTTCAGAGGGACTGAAATATTGAAACAAGCCATGATACGTATTTTCATTCAGTTTACTCAGATTTATATTTTTTGATTTACAGAGAAGTTCAGAATGGTTCAGAAGAACATATTTGCATGTACAGAGAAGATATTTGCATATACAGTGTCTTTCTTCTCTCTCTCATGTTTCTTTCCCCAGGCTGTTTTTTAATCCATGAAATATTTTGGTACTTTTTTCTTTTCTTTTTTTTTTTTTTTTATTTTAAATAGATCTGTTAAGTGATTACTTTCCATTTATCTGTGCTTCTCTGAAATGAACAGGTTTACCCCAGAAATATCTGAATCAAAGCTTTAAACTGAAGCTTGTAATTCTTAGTTTTACAATACCCCAGTATTGATTGCATCATTGTGAACTTTTTTTTTTTTTTCAATTAAAGTATCTCCATGGCTGACCAGTGCACTATATCAGCTAAACAAACTAAAAGAAAACTATGGAAGATAATGACTCAACAAATATCAAAAAGCATGCATAAAAGAAGTTTAACATGTGACCAAGTAAGGAAAAAAAAGTTTAACCATGTATATTACACAAGATTACAGCCATAGTGCTAGATTATGTTTGAAACTTTCTCATCAATTAGAAATTGTTTGCTGTCCTGGTCCATCTTTAATGAAAATAATTTGATCAACTTTTTAAGCCTAGCTGTTGCAAAAAACATGACCCAGAGACTGTTCTTAGCATTTTGGATAACTATATATTTCCTAAGGAAAGAGAATGATACAAAGAGCAGGTGCAATGCATCTCTGACGATTTCGTTAATTAGTATAACAAGCATTAACTGTTTATTATAGAGAAGACATGTAATTGAGAATATTATAATCTACTTCTGAAAAAAACCCAAACCAACCAACAAAACCAAAAACCCCCTCTATAATCATGATGGACGTCCTGAGTAACTAATCATTTTCTGAACATTCTTATATTGAGCATAATTCTCTTCTGCTACAGAGATTTTTCCCATTACTTTGTTCTAGTGCGTCATTAGTATCTATTTTCTGTATTTCTATTCACGAAGTTCGCAATCTAGATTGGAGTGTACTATTAACAATTTAAAGTAAAGATTTTAAGGTTTGCATTCTGAATATTGAAAAGTAACTAAGGTATTTCCAGGAATGGGTATGAAAAATTAAGCAATTTTTTCTTCCCTTAATATTCTCATTTACCTCAATAATATTCTCCAGGTTGCAAAATTTCCACACTTTCCTGTAAAAATGTTTTTATTTTGAATACTTTGTGTTTCCAAATTGGACAGAGTCCTACCTGAAGTTTTCAGCCATCTCTGCTTTTCTACTGGAAAATACCAAGCCCTATGACTCAAGGCTATACTTTTTTAAAATAAAAGCACAATTATACAAATGTAAATGAGTGGACAGTAAAGCATACAATTTAAGATAAAGGTTCACAAAAATACAGGTGCATACTTCCTCTGTTTGCATGAGCACAGCAGTAATTATTTTTATGTCTTACAAGTGGGTCTCAGCTTCATTTTGAATAACACACTCTTCACTGTGGACAAGGTGGAGAATAAACAAGTTCCTTATTCACTGGGTTACAGCTTCAGAAATGGGAAAAGAGCTATTTGCAATTTAAGCTCCAAGTCTTGTCACTAAAAAAGACTTCTGGTGAAGCAGAATTTAAAGCACAAGTTTACTTTGCTTCTGATTTCACAGAGGAACCAGAACTGTGGAGCAGATGGCAATGCAACATCAGCTTTAAATAGTCCTGGTCTTTTAACAGGAGTAGCCTTCTCCTGCTTCTAGTATACACATTTTCATAGCAGTTCTGGAAGTTAGTAGAGCTCATAATCTGTCCTTCCCAAAAGAGTAGCAAAACATTTGGAAAATGTCACGACTGAAACAAAGGAAGGTTTCTATTTCACAGCCACTAGAAAGGTACTGTACACTAGATTTACATCAGTATACTGGCCAGCTCTTCTCTTGCACTATGTAAAGTGTAGATCTTCTTGACATACTTTGACTAAGCAGAAAAGTCCCTACCTGCCCTCAAATCAAAGAGAGGTAATAGCCAATGGGTACCATGGGAAAAACTTATTTCTCTGTCTTCATTCCAGCCCCAGTGCCAGCTACCTTCAAAGTCACTCTTGCATCTGTAGCTGCACAAGAACGGAGCCTCTGACTATCAAAACAGGTAGTTAAGTCCCTAGATACTTACTTTACAGTAACTAGGGATTTTAAATCTTTTTAAGTGAGATTTTTATTTTAAGATGTGGATTTTGAGAACATAGATGAAAATTTCACTGTAAAACCAAATATTAAAAACTTTGAAATGAAAGGTGGTTTAAGATATGAAGATCTTAAAAAGTAATTATTCTGTGCCCATAACAACAGTAAAAATTGATGAACAGTCACAGAACAGCCCTATTTCATTATTATTTCTACTTTGTTACTATAATGTATTTCTCATGTCTCCAATAGTTGCAAAGCAGCTTCCTTCCTTGTCTCTGGAGTCAGAACACTCAACAGGACAGCATTTCTCTCAGAGGTATTCCTCATTTCTATCTGTATTTAGTTAACCTGCTTATATGTTTTTATTCCACCCCACCCTTTGTGATTATTTAATTAAGCCCCTAAACTTATTATTTGAGAGCTAGAAGTGAAGCTGTTACCAGGAGGTTTGCTGCTTTGTGTTGCTTCTCTGGTTAGCTCACCAGAAGCCTTGATAGTACTACCTCCTCCCATGGATAGAGTAAAAAAGGTTTAACCTAAAGTTAAAATCAGACTCCTTGCACTGGGTGCAGGTGCCCAGGCTCCGGCAGGGTGGGCTGCGGGGCGACCTCTGTGAGGAGAGGCCGGGGCTGCCCGAGCCGGACACAGCCGGTTCCAGCCGGCTCCGACCGACCCACCGCAGGGCACGGCTCAGCCCCGCAGCCACCATGGCGGAGCCTCGGGGAAAGCCTGTGTAAGAAAGGGCAAAATGCTGGACAGTCAGAGAGGAATGAGGGGGAAAGGTGTGAGAAACAGCCCTGTGAGCCCTGAGGGGAGAGGGGGAGGAGGGAGAGGAGGTGCTCCAGGTGCCCCAGCAGGGATCCCCTGCAGTCCCTGGAGAGACCATGCTGTTTAGAGCAGGTTTGTCCTGAAAGGCTGAAACCTGTGGAGAGGACCCCACACAGAAGGGGAAAAGCGTGAGGACAAAGGAGTGGCAGAGAGGAGCTGTGAGCCCAGAACCATCAATTCCCCATTTGCCCTTGGCAGGGAGGAGGTAGAGGAGTTGGGAATGAAGGAGAGAAGTTGAGCCTGGAAAAAAGTGTTTGGGGGAAGCGTTTAATTTTTTTCCTTTGTTCCTCACTACCTGAATCTATTTAATTGGCAATAAATTTAACTTTCCCCAAGGTGAGTCTGTTTTGCCCATAACAGTAACTGGTAAGTGACCTCCCTGTCTTTATCTCAACCCATGAGCTTTTCCATCCTATTTTCTCACCCTGTCCTTGTTAGAGGAGGGGGAGTGAGTGAGCATCTAGGTGGGCTTCTGGCTGCTGGCCAAGGCTAATCCACCACACTTCTGTGTGTTACTAGTCTCCTCTCCACTTCCCTCTCCTAACGTATTTGGTTTTGCCAGATTCAGAAGCAGTGTGACTCACGGGTGTCCATCAACATGTCCATGTGCCTTTATTGGGGATGTTGACAGGAAGTCATCCTTGAATGACATCCTTACAAAGCTCTATTTCTACTAAGCACACAGAATTTCTATGCAAGGCAGCTTAACTAATGTATGTTCCCACACAGCTATGCAGCTCACTCCTTAAAACACGAATAATTACTCAGAGTTATCAGCCAAATACATTCTTCAGCTGGATAAGAGGTTCTTTTCTCGCAGTATTTTTAAGATTTATAAATTAACATGTTTCATCAAAAAGGGACACCAAAATATGGATTTTAACAGTTTGAACCTCTCCATTCACGTTTACTCAGATTTAATTTGATCAGTATTTCTAACGTTTAATCCTACCTATTGTCTATCTGTTTGTCAAGTTTTCAGGCATGTTTTGCCTCCATTGCCTGATCTCACTTCTTTTCTTCTTTCTATTAAATTGATGTGTATGTTCTGCTCTCTAAACCTCCGTTATATATCATGAGAAAAAAAGAAGCATGCCCTCAATTTTCTCTCTTCCCTTTGCTGATCTTCACAGTTACATAACATTTTCCTATGCTGCTCTGAATGTCAGAAGGGAGTTAAGAAGAAGAGAAAAAATGCAGCTAAAAAAACAGATTCAATTTAACAGAATGAAATAGCCAATAAACTTTCAAAATAGACAGTCAAATAATTAGATTCTAGCAGAAAATCACAGAATTGCCACTGCTAGAAATATTCAGAGGCTACGCAGACGGGATACAAACATCCATCACAGGTGATTTAGGAATAATCAACTGAAACAGCTATGGACAGAGGATAGCCTAGGTAACAGAGAAAAGGATTCTATAGTTTGATAATAATTTTTGTGACATTCTCTGGAAAATAAGCAACCCCTTGTAGCTGACGGAAAGTATGACCTACAAAGTTTTCCTACGAACACTAAATTTCATTCTGTGTCACAACTAGCTTGGATGTTATCCGTAATAGTTCTGTCAGCAACTCCCTTTTAGATTGAATGTGTTAACTCAGATTCACTCCTCTTCTGTTAGACTGGGAACAGATGAGCCTGTGTCAACTACTACCATCATGATACTAATCTCAGAACAATGCCTCTAAATTCCATATGCAATTTTATAGCCACATGAAAACTACACTTACAATAGATGTACAATTTTTTGATTAACCCTCTTTCTCAATTCTTACTCTAAAATATACTGTTTTCAGCTGAGGAGAATTAAAAAATAATGTAAAACTTAATAGCATACACATTCAACCATCATTGATTAATGCTAGGATTTTAACAAGGAAGAAATATAATCTTTTGCAAAACAAGATATCAGGATGCTTCTGAAAACATAATTTAATTTTAAATTTGATCATCATTCACTCTTGATTGCAATTAGAGTTTAACTTATTAAAAACCATCTGTTTTCTAAACATGAAGATTGAAAAGATCTCTCTAAAGGAAAAAAAAAAACCACCACACAAACCCCCAACAAAACCTTGTGCCAGCTTGTTTATCATTGCTTTGCATATGGGATTTTTAACCATGTAACAAAGCAAAAAAGTTGACCAATAAAATAATAAATGAATGTTATAAAGAATGAGAATGCATCTAATAATAATCTTTTTCAGAAACACCTGAGCTTACACATACTTCCCCTTTACCTACATCTACCTCTAGACCAGGGAAATCTAGAGAAAAATACAATTTAAAAATGTTTTTTCAGTCTCATTTCTTTTTCTTTTTTAATAAATCTATTAATGGTATTATAAAATTCTTCTTACAAGAATACAATCTATGGACCAAAGCCCAAAGCCTTACAGTGCCATCAAGCTCCAGAATAGTCAGCAGAACTCCAGCTGAACTGATTGCAATAGAGGAGCCTGGGAGAGTACAGAGGTTCATGGAAGAAGGAGATGGAGACATTCCCATTACAGAAACACATACCATTTCCATGTAAAATTCACAGAATTTAAGGTCGGATGAGTCCAGTAGATCACACAGTCTGATATTCCATTTATTATTGCTACATTTTATGGAATCACCTCTGTAGTGAACCTAATAACTTATGTTTAATTTATTTATACACTGCATTTGATGAAACTATGTGTTCTGGAAAGGCACGCTGTTGGATCATAGAATGGTTTGGGTTGGAAGGGACCTTAAAGATCATCTAGTTCCAACCCCCCTGCCATGGGCAGGGACACCTTCCACTAGACCAGGTTTCTCAAAGCCCCATCCAACCTGGCCTTGAACACTTCCAGGGATGGGGCATCCACAACCTCTCTGGGCAACACGTTCCAGTGCCTCACCACCCTCACAGTGAAGAGCTTCTTCCTTACATTTAATCTAAATCTACCTTCTTTCAGTTTAAAGCCATTAGCCCTTGTCCTATCACTACACGCCCTTGTAAAAAGTCCCTCTCTGGCTTTCTTGTAGGCCCCCTGTTAGGTACTGGAAGGCTGCTATAAGGTCTCCCTGGAGCCTTCTCTTCTCCAGGCTGAACCACCCCAACTCTCTCAGCCTGTCTTCACAGGAGAGGGGGTCCAGCCCCCTGATCATGTTCATGGCCATCTGCTGGACTTGCTTGAGCAGGTCCATGTCCTTCTTATGTTCCGGGACCCAGTGCTGAACACAGGACTCCAGGTGGGGTGTAATGAGAGCAGAGTAGAGGGGGAGAATCACCTCCCTTGACCTGCTGGTTACACTTCTTTTGATGCAGCCCAGGATATGGTTGGCTTTCTGGGCTGCAAGTGCACATTGCTGGGTCACGCTGAGCTTCTCATCAACCAACACCCCCAAGTCCTTCTCTGCAGGGCTGCTCTCAATTTATCCTCTGCCCAGCCTGTATTTGTGCTTGGGATTGCCCTGACCCATGGGCAGGACATTGCACTTGGCCTTGTTGAACTTCATGAGGTTCGTACTGGCTCACCTCTCAAGCCTGTCAAGGACCCTCTGGATGGCATCCCTTCCCTCCAGCCTGTCAACCACACCACGCAGCTTGGTGTCATTGGCAAACTTGCTGAGAGTGCACTCAGATTGCTGTTATGATCTGAAAACACTGCAGAGGTGGAAAACCTACTATTTGTCTTGGAAATCTGTTTCCAAGGTAACTATTTCCATTAATTTGTGTCTAGGAAACTGATAACATTCTGTCTCTTATGCTGAAAAACTTGTTTTAGGCAAAAATGAGACATCTTAAACATAAAGCCAAGGATTTGTTGTTAGTGTAGTCACAATCTTAACAATTGCATCACAGAATTAGTTCAGATTTTCTGTGTCATTAATATTACACAGAAAAGGTAAGAAACAAAATATCACAATAATGTAGTTAAAATAACTGTACAAAGACTTCCTGGCATCTGCCCCTTCCTCAGATTTTACACTTACTCTTCCATTGCCCTCCTGGGTCCCAAAGTCAATGGCTTCAGTCTATGGATGGGTGTAGTGAGATGTCAAGAATCTTGAGTCTTCCCCTGGGAGGAATATAAGGTTGAAGTTAATGCTTTCATATCCCAGAGTGAGGAAGAAGCTTTGGGTTATTTTTATGTTTGGCAACATGCTTTTTACTGTGATCTTTCTCTTCTGCGGTCTGCAACTCCATGCAATATCCAAACTTACTACATATGGAGTGTTTTTACTTATGTTAAACAGTTTATTTTTGTTCTCTTCATTCCCTAAAACAAGCTTTTCTCACCTCCAGCTCTGTGCTTCTTTAACTGGTCATTGGAGGGCCATTTATAGCCACATGTCCTCTAGTGCCAGTCTCTGCCCCATCTCTTACCATCTCATGCCTATACTTCTTTACACTGCATACTCTGCCTCCACTTTTGAGACCTGTCATACCAAGCCTGTACTCCTCTACTCTATATCATTAAGTTAGAGATTTGCATGGCTTTGTTAAATACTTAATTCTTCAAAGAATATCTATATTCACTTGGCTTCTTGGACCAGAGTTTTTGTTTGTGGTAAACATGCATCACACCATTAATTCTACTGCAGTTGTGAAGATTCACACAGCCTGTGTGTCTGTCTTGGGAGAAAGAAAAGTCTTTGAATGCATGTTAGAAACCCTTGTTTTCTACAGTTCTTTTCTAATTTTTCCTCTTCCTTTTTTCTGTATTTTCTTTTCTTTATATGCACAGCAAGATTTAATAACGATTTTGCATTTAAAAAAGGTAAGTTATCCTTTCTCCTTTACTTTGTGACCCCCAGTCTACCTGATAATATTTTTAGTTTTCTGTGGGAACAGTTAGAGTAGTCTGAAGCAGCACCTTTCTACACTGTCCTACAACTTAATGGAAAAAAGCAATTTGTATACTTCTCAAATATCTATTCAGTCAGGGGCTGGGTAAGTGAGTTCTTACAAGTATTTGAGTTATAGGAGAGATCTGATCAAGAAAAGAAAAAAGAAAGAAAAAAAGAGCAATCCTGTGTATGTGTGAAACTAGAAAAATTCAAGTTTTGGAGATGACTGTATTTACTAGGCAGTAATCTTAAAGCCTTAATATTTGTGGCCATTGCAGTCTAATCCTCCTGCCCTTACCTGTACTTTTCCCAGAGACTCAGTGTTACACTATGGCATATATAACCAGGTTGTGTTCACCGTCCCATCAGTGGGCAAATGATGTGATATGTCTGTTAATGCCCGAAGAATATGCATGTATTTTGCATTATTTGCTGCAGTTTAGTGAAAGAACCTATTATTTACAATTCTGAGAAATTAAAGTTTTGCCATTAACAATGTTGATGTTTCTACATCAATCTGACACTAACTTCATGAAACATATTTATCAAAACTTGGTGGGTAGGCACATATGGTAAAATAATAACAGAAAAGAAACAATCACTTTAGTATTTTAATTAATTTGATATTTCAACTATTTAAGTGTTAAAGTATTTAAATTATCTGGTACATTAATTGCTTCAAAAATTCAACTGTACTGGAGCTTTCCGAAACTGTAATCCAAGAGGGAAGACACAGGGACAAAGGAAAGGAAAAATGAGGGCAGCATCAGTAGAAAAAGATAACGAAGGATGGTAGGATCCTACTGATTTGGAGCCTTGGGTAGGATTTGGAAGAGACAGACAGTCAAGTGAAAGTAGAGAGTTATTTAAAATTCTAGTCACTTCATGAAGCATGAAAAAATCATTGGTAGGTGATTTCTACAGAATGAAGCAAGCCACATACTGAGTTACTTTAAGAGAGAAACCCATCTTTTTTTCTTTGTTGGTACAGTACCTGACACAATGATGTCCTCTGATAGGACTCAGTGACACAGGGGTGACAAATCAAAAATACAGGACATGAAACCTTGCTTGTCTCTCTTGTTTCATAGACACAGAAATGTTAGGCTGCAGTTTGACAACAGGTCTGGCTCCAAGGTTCCTTCTTTAAAAACCTGGCAGAGCACTTCCTTCGACTCAAAGATGTCAATGGTAGTTTGATGCCATCCTTTTAATATCAAACACCATAAAAAAACAAAACAACACCAAAACAAAACCATTCACCTGGTCTTCTGCAAAAGGTGTAGAACTAGGAAGAAAAAAAACAGAAATCTAGCATAAACTCTGAAGTGCACTCTGCATTATTAGGGTTAACTGATAAAAATGGACTTGCAGTTCTTTGTTTCCAACCAGATGTTTGGTAATGGGAGTTCCTATGGCACACAGACCTGGTACTAATGACGGGGGGGGCCATAGCCTGATTAGGAGATGAAAGCTGAATTCCGTTTCGAATTAAGTCTCTGCCTTTACACATCTGTCATGGTTTAAACCCAGCTAGTAACAAAGCACCATGCGGCCACTCATTCACTCCTTCCCCCTGGCCACAGTGGGATGAGAAGAAAGTATAAAGAAAGGCTCATGGGTCAAGACAAGGACAGGGAGGGATCACTCACCACTTATGGTCAGGGGCAAAAGACAGGCTCCACTTAGGGAAGAAACAAAATCAATTTAATTTACTACAAATCAAATCGAAACAAGGATACTGAGAAGTAAACCCAAATCTAAAAACACCTTCCCCCCACCCCTCCCTCCTTCCCACCTCAACCCCACTCCCGTTTCTCTCTACCTCCTCCCTGCTGCGGTGCAGGGAACAGGGGATGGGGGTTGGGGTCAGCTCCCCACACCTTGTCTCTGCTGCTCCTTCCTCCTCAGGGGAGGACTCCTCACCCCTCCCCTGCTCCAGCGTGGGGTCCTTCCTACAGGAGACAGTCCTTCACCAACTTCTTCAATGTGAGTCCTTTCCACGGGCTGCAGCTCTTCCCGAACTTCCCTGGTGTGGGTCCTTTCTGCATGTTGATCTTCAGTCACAGGCTGCTCCAGCGTGGGCTTTCCCATGGAGTCACGGCCGTCTTTGGGGGCATCCCCCTGCTTCTGTGTGGGCTCCTCCCCGGGCTGCAGGTGGGCATCTGCTCCCCCACTCACCTCCATGGGCTGGGGGGGGACAGCCTGCCGTCCCACCACAGGCTGCAGGGCCATCCCCTCCTCCCCTTCCTTCCTCACTGACCTCGGTATCTGCAGAGGGGTTCCTCTCACATTCCAATCCCACTACTCACTGCAGGTTCCCCTTCTTCAACCTGTTCTCCCAGAGGCGCGACCACCGTTGCTGATGGTCTCGGCCTTGGCCAGAGGTGGGTCTGACTTGGAGCCGGGGAAGCTTCTGGCAGCTTCTCACAGGAGCCACCCCTGCAGCCCTTCCCCTGCTACCAAAAAAACCCCACCACACAAAGCCATAACAACGTGAAAGAACAACTCAAACTTCAGAAATTAAAAAAAAATTGAAATCAAAAGCAACCACATTAACAAAACTCCTCTTCTCAACACCTGAGGCCAGAAAATGAGGAGCATTAAGGGGTTTATTAACATTCTTCAGTCATTTCAAAATGTCAACAGTTTGACTATTCCACCTGTATTTCAGGTAAAGAACATTTTCAAAGAACATTTGCTCTTTGATTATAAAGTAATACATTGTATATGTGAGTGTGCATGAGCATGTGAGCAGGTGAGTGTGAGAGCATGTGTGCAAGAGAAGAACGGATGGGGATTATGAAACTCAAATTCTAATACAAAGTCTCAGGATATTGGGCTACTGTGAACTTTTCAGATTCTGTGGCTTGACACAAGATATTTGCAAGGTCATTATGCAGGATAATTATATCTGTGGTTAGAAGGGCTTTTCTGACAATAAAAGATTATTTTATTTGAAGCTTATTTCTAAAAGGTCTTATTGTAATTTTTCACAACATTACTAATGATACTCCTTGCCTGAGCTGTGATGATTAGGGGTTGAGAACTGACTGACAGGAAGAAAAACAACTATGAAAAATTTTCCAATAAAAGGATGTTGTATCATTTTGATCCCAAATGCAAATGCTAAAAGCAGCTAAGATACCTGTGTGAAATCAATACCTAAGGTCAAGCTCTGCTCTCAGTTTCACCAATGAGTCCTCTCTCGTGCTGAATGAGGAAATACATTGAAAATATTGAGAGATGTATTTTAAAAGTGAGAGCAAAAAGAGATAACAGGAGGTTTCTATGCTTGCACTTTATTTTTACAGTGCAACCTGCTTATTAAAATGGTATCATCATACTAAATCAGGGAAGTTAAATCAGGAACATATGAGGTCTTATTTTTGTGGGCATTAAAAATATTAATAATAATTTAGAATAATCTAAGTCACTTTTCTTAGTAGTCACCTGTTTTTCTTTCAAGTTCTGAATATTTACTTCCACAACAAAGTTTTAGTGAAGCATAACCTCCTGTCCTGAAATATACAGCAACATTTCAGTCCCCAGAATTTCACAACCGGAAGTGGCCTTTTGATCCCGCAAACAATATCTGAGGCACCAGAAATGGCTTATACTTTTCACTGGTCACCTGTGAGTGAGTGAGGGCAAGGAACAGGGTTTAGAATTTTTCTTAAGAGATGTCAAAAATATTCCCACTGGACTGACTCTGAGATATAAAAATTCCTATCAAGTGCTGAGTGTTCCCAGTAGAATGAGAATCAGCTAGCTTCTTCAACCTGGCCAAAAGGAAGGAAATCCTTTTAGATATTGTGTTTTTTATTATAAACTAGTGCTTAATAATTTAGTTAACACAGCTCTAAATTCAGAAAAGGTATTACACAAGCACTTTGTCTACAAAATACAGTTCAATCCTTATTACATTGAGCTTTGTAAAATGCATTTTTAGCAAATTTTTGTACCATACTGAAACAGACATCTGTGAACTAGTTAATGAATTAAAATGTGTGTAAAATGTAATGGGAAAAGATGGTACTCTGGGGTTTGTATATAGCCTGTCTCTTCAACCTGACCAAGCTTAATTCTTAGATATCATGACTTAGGTTACAACCTGGCTTGCTAAAACTACTGCAGTGTTGCACTGAATGTGTATGCTGACATTAGATGAAACTTCTAAACTGAACCACAGATATATTTTCAAAGCTAATTTAACCCAAGAGACACATTTTATTCACCTGCCTTAAAAGTCTTAGAAGTCATATCTGGAAATCTTTTTTCTCTGCTGTCTTTCTTTTGTATACAACAGCAAGGCACTCTGGGAACAGTCTGGCTTGCACCTGGATTCACTACTTCTTTGTTGTCATGTTACTGTTCCCCCCCCCCCGCTTTCACGGTGCATCAGATGGGGAACATGTCCTTTTTCTTTTTAGTGTTTTAGCAGAGAAGAAG
Organism: Leptodon cayanensis; assembly: GCA_027564655.1. Taxonomy (NCBI): domain Eukaryota; kingdom Metazoa; phylum Chordata; class Aves; order Accipitriformes; family Accipitridae; genus Leptodon; species Leptodon cayanensis. The sequence continues at coordinate 24,186,037 of JANXJC010000031.1, forward strand.
AAAAGAAAAAAAAAAAGACTGATGTCTTAAGGCCATCTAATACCAAGTAAAGAAAGAAAAAGTAAAACCCATGGGAATTGGAAACACTTGGTTTCATTCATACCTAATGTAGGTTTTTACAATGACACTGATAAAATAATAAGAAAACCTTGTAAAAACAGCAGTAATTCAATAATGCAATAACATTTTCAAACAGGTAAATAATTGTAATTTCTTAAAATATTTGGTGTAATTTGCGTAATATTGAAGTTATAAGCAATGCTGAATTTAAAGAGTTGAGTCTGAATCATTGAATATGCTTTTTTTTTTTTAATCAAACAATAGCCATATAATTTATTTAGCTTGGCCTATTTCCTATTCCCTTCATTAGCTGTTTTTGGCATAGAGTTCAGCTATTCTACTGAAAAAAGTTTTGTAAATATTTTCCATTGATGTGATAGTGTATACTAGCCAAAAACCAAAGCTGTCAACCTGTTCTATGCCTCTAGCATTAAAACTAGCTTTAAAGTACTTGTGATAAGAGGAAAATTTCCTAATTTCACAACTATTTGGGAATAGTCTGATCTTATTAACAGAAAAATAATTGATGTTATATAAAATGCAGTGGAATTGCCCTGTATTTATTTTCACACATAATTATTTGGGCATTTGTCCAACACACCCAACAAAAAGCTACTATATAACTTTTATTCACACAAAGAATGTATACATTATACATGGAAACTCAGCATCCATATTTAGTTTATGTTCTACAGCTGTCTCCAGATGATATTTTATTGTCCTATTTCATATTTTCATTCAATGGGCAGTTAATAATGACTATGCCTGACAGATTATGTATTGGGGGTCTTACCATCAACAATGGAAAAGCTTAGCAGAAAATCATCATATAACTCAAGATCACACATATGAAATGGATCAGCACTGAGAACCTGAAAATGAATGATCTGTTTTTATCATATGAGAATGGCTGATGTTAGCAGTATATGATGTATTATGCAGCTATATGTATATCGCATTTTAATTTTATTTGTAGTTTTTATGTATATCTTCCTACTAATTTACAATTTGGAAATCTTGTCTGGGTTTCGTTAAAAATTCTGTTTTAAACTGCTTTCTCTTTATAGTAGATACTAGGATATTTGGGTTTTTTTCAGGCAAAGTTATTGTTTTCAAGAGCCTTCTCAAATTTCTTTCATGAAAACAAAAGCTAAAAAATTGAAGAGTTATATAATTTTGTGCTGAAAAATATATGGAGGCTACAGGGAACTTCTGGTTTTTGAGGCTGTTTTTTTCCCCCGGTTGCTTCCAACAGTGTACAAAGAGTGAAATAGCTTTTACCGTTTCTTTTAGTACCTGCAGCAAGCCCTCAGGATACATGGCACCATCCCAGATCAGTTCTTCACACCAGAATCAAAAAAGTAGTGGAAGATTTGCTGAACAATTATGCAACATAGAACTGTTTTTTGAAATGAATATCACCATTTTTCATTTTTCCATGGGAGGAGAATTGACACCAATTAGACTATACATTTAAATTAATCTTAAAAAACTACAATACTAAAACCTTTAAATGCTGAAACATTTAAGAAATACAAAGATAAAACTTCTTACCTGTCCTGGTTTCAGCTGGGATAGAGTTAATTGTCTTCCTAGTAGCTGGTACAGTGCTATGTTTTTGAGTTAGATATAAGAAGAATGTTGATAACACTGATGTTTTCAGTTGTTGCTAAGTAGTGTTTAGTCTAAAGTCAAGGATTTTTCAGCTT
>JANXJC010000031.1:24188643-24212547 GCA_027564655.1 Leptodon cayanensis
ATCATTATCATTATTAGTTTCTTCTTTTCTGTTCTATTAAACCGTTCTTATCTCAACCCATGAGTTTTACTTTTTTTCCTGATTTTTTCCCCATCCCACTGCGTGGGGGGGCGTGAGTAAGTGGCTGCATGGTGCTTAGTTGCTGGCTGGGGTTAAACCACAACATTACCCTTATTTTGGCAGCAGCAGTTAAAAGTCTATAACGATTTGTACTTCTGACATGCTGCAAAGTTGACTAAAAGATGAACCATAAGAGAAAAATACAAAAGACATGAAAAAAAATCATTTTTAGAATATCTACATTATTACATGGCTTAGAAACATTCAAGTATTTCATTAGATATGCATTTTTTATGTTTATTAAATCAATACCACAAATATGAACTACTTTCTGAGCAAAGGAAAAGATCTAGCAAATTTCAATGTCTTATGGTAATTTGGGGGTAAATTCTATTCCAATTTTTCTTTATGGCTTTCAGTTATAGCCAACATGCAACACAAAATTAGCAAGCATTTTTTTTGAGTTTTTAAGAAATTATTCAATGACTAACAGAACTGTACCTGTCTTTTCAGTGATGTAAATAAAGTTAACATAGGACTTCAATTGGATGAATCCTGAACAGATAGTTTTTATTACCTCTATCATAGTGAGGCTATTACTGAAATACTGCATCTTTTTCTGATTGACACAATACCAAACACATCAATAGGGTCCTCAGAATTTAAAAGTAATTGTATAAGAATGACTTGAAATTTTAAAACCTGCTTATAGTTACAAACCTTAGTTTAATCTATATTTAAAATATACTAAAAAGGTAATATGAGTTGTTCTTAGCCTACAAGTATTTACACATAAAAAAAAAATTAATAGGTGGATTTTTACCAGCAGGTAAAGGCAAGCTAATACTAGAAACTAGATACACTGATAACAAGGACAATTCAACTACTCCATTAACTATCAAGGAATAGACTCTTTCCATGTTAAGTGTTGAAAGCAAGATTAGATGACTTCTAGGAGGCTCCATAGCACAGGTTCCTGAAGAAGAGCAGAAGTTCAGCATGAGCAGGTCACATCTGTGCCACACAGGACAGCCCAGCTCTGTCCTTAAGCTCCATGTAATGTAAAAGTAAAAGGTGAATGCTACAGAGAGCAAGAGAAAATAGTTTGACCCTAATAATTTTCCCCCAAGTGTGGTGTCTTTCTGTCTGTCAACCACCTACCCCACAGGCAGGTGGGGGCGAATGCCCACGCCTGCAAACCATGTGGACCAGCGGTGCCTTCCTCGCCCTGTGCCTATGCTTCCCCACTCCTCCTCACACACTCTGCCACTGCTGGTGCTTCCTTGTGGACCACCTGCGGCAGCCTTTCCCCTTGGACGTTGCCATCCCTGAAGTACTGCAAGCTGCTACCTCCTGCCACTGGTAATGGATATGGAAAGGCATGTGAGAGACAACAGGGGTCCATTAGTGGTGGCAGCCACTAGCAGGACCGTCATCGATTCGGGAAATGCAGGCTGGTGCCTGCAGCCGGAGCCGCAAAAGAGGACGGGTAAGTGGGGACGGTCGGGTATCCAGCCCCTTCCCCAGGCACCAGCAGGAGAGGCAGCTACCTGGGAGCAGGATGCCAGACAGTGTCCTGAGGACTTGGTGTGGCAGGAAGCCACGGAGGAAATAGGAAAAAATGGCTATGAGGAGCACACAAACTCAAGGGCCAACTCTTTCAACCCTTTCACTATGCTATCTTCCTACACTTCTTTGAGAAAGAATAAAGGAGTGACAGAACATTTATGTAAGTGAGGCAACCCTAATTCCACATCCACAATATAAATTTAACCTTGATTAACCCTATTTAATCTTTACTTCTTTTTCGTGGTCTGTTTTTCCTTTTCGTTTTACTCAGCTCCAAAAATTCGCTTATTCTCCCATAAGATAAACAGTAAAATGGACAAAAGATAAACAACAAAAAAGAACAAATTGTGCACTGCTGGCAAAATGTTCTTCTTAGGAAAAATTCCCACTGACTGCAAGAGACAAGAGATTTCAATTGGAGCTTTGCCTGAAGAAATAACAGCGAATTAAACCCAAATAAAATAATCACATAACACAAGTTCTCACAAGTGGAGAAATCAAATTCTATTTCAATTCTCACATGGACAATAAAGTCTTTGTCTCACTGATGGGCAATAGGAGTTTTGCCATTGATTTTCAATGAAGCCAAGATTTCACCTCAGGGTATTTTCTCATATCCTATTTATCATCCCTTTACTGTAACACATCACATAAGTATCAGCTAATACTTACAGCCTAGTGAATAATCATGCATTCCAAGACCAGACATTACCATCCATTGTAGGCTTGTATATACAATGCAGTTTTTATTTCAAGAGGAATTATGACATTTTGAAGAGAAAAAAAAAAATACCAGCTGAATTCTGGCATTGAAATTAAAGAGAACAAATATTGACTGTCAAATTCTTTCCAGGAAAGGAAATCACTGTATATGGTCAGCTGCCGACTGTCGTGCTTTAAGTTTTCCATTGTACTGCCTTTTAAGAGAGAATAAATATGCATTTAGTTGACAAATTAAGAGCTAAATTAATACAAATAGTTTAATGCAGTATGGTATCTATCTCATGCAAGTAAAAATTATGGAGCTTTAGAAACATGTCACAATTGATGAATTGGAGTTTTAAAAGAAAGCTTCATAGTCTTCATGGTTTATTATGGCAGTAACAAGTCAGTACTTCCTTGCTGCATTTAAGAATATTTGTCAAAAAACTATGTTTCTATTCAGCAACAATGTCTTGAAGAAGGTAGTAAAACTGAACATTTTGGGGAAAATACTGCTGGACTCTCAGAGGAAAGCAATTTCTGAATAGTTTGCAATGTATTTTGCTGTACCACACATGGCTGAAAAGCTGTTAGTAAGTTCTTACACTGTAAGTAGAGAGCAGCTGCAAACTTCTAACTACAAGCTAAGATGAAATATATTAAGATCTGCAGATGTGTCCTGGGAAACTCAGTTTCCATAACAACAATTTGTGGTGCCATGATTATGAGGCTGTTTGCACCTCTTGATTTCTGTAGCCATTCCCTTGTGGTTGCCCGTATAATACTGTTATTTTAGCTGGCACTAAACACTTTTCTTGTACATTTGCACAGACAATTATTGGTGATTTTAGAAGACAAAAAGCGTACTCACTAATGTACCTTAAAGTTTTGGTATAGTTCTATGAGAAGGAGGATCCTGCTTTAATATTTCACTGGTTAATAAGGTTGGAACACTCCTGTGCCATTGAGATATTATAGTAGAATAAACATTTATGTACTTAAAATATCAAGCAACCAGGAACTAAATATGGAATTCAGAAAACAAAAATTTTTCTTCTAGGTTTATTACTCAAACTAAGCCTAACTCAGCTATTGGAGGAACAGACTTGAAATACAGATGTGAGATATATAAAATAATAAAAAAATCTAAATTGTTCTGAGTACAAAAGAAAAAGCAACTCAGACTCAAAGATTTCTCTTAGTGAGACAGATCCCAGGCAGTGTCTGTAAGCATTTTCTTTTTGAATGTTAACTCCAGCAGGCACAGACCTTGTAATATTTTAAGTAGAAAACTTAAGGTCTTTATAGCTGCTTTTTTACAGCAATACATGACCCCATATGAGAGTGTAATACCAGTATCTCTACTAGAACACAGTGATTCCCTTGTACTGCTTCTCAGGGCAAAGTATGCCCTACCCAAAGTGCAACTGTTAACTGATGATGTTATTTCAATTTGGAGGATTTAATCTAGTCTGACCGCTGCCTTTGCCAGGCTTGCTGTTAAATGTGTTGCAGCGCAGCTACCTGGCTAAATCTCCAACTGGTTCCTCCCCCTGGTTTCTCCAACTCTTGTTTGGTTGGGGTTTTTTTGTTTATTTGTTTGGTTGGTTGGTTTTGGGTTTTTTTGTTTTCTTTTTTTTTTTATATGGACTTCATATATTACTCCTTTTTTTCTTTCCTATTTTCTCCTTGTTGGTCCATCTTCTGCTTTTTTCTTCCTCTTCTCTTAGTATCAGGTCATTTTGCATATGTTTATTTCTCCACTATTATTTCTTTTCCACTTTCATCTTTAGTTGTTAACCAGTTTGCCATCTTGTCATTTTATATCACTCTCTTTTTCTAGTTACTTAAACAGTTTAATGTCTCTCTCCCTTACCAGGATAAATAAATGAATAAACAGCAAAATTTTTAGCAAGGTACGTACTTAAGACTACATCAGGAGAATATTATTTGGGACTTACTTCCTGCAATAGGTTTGTGTGTCTGTGACAGAGCTAAAAGAGGGAACTGATTCTTGACAGCAAAAACTAGAGAACTACTTGGCCAGAGCTCACAGTTAAAGAACCGCAGCTTACAGGTGAAGGTAATACAGTCAGTTTGCAGAGTAGTTGAATTTCTTGAGAAATTTATTTGTTAGTCTCAAAGACTAAGTTGTTTAAAAAAGAAGGATCTCCTTGTGTCTTCCCCCACCTATGCAATATTAGATGAACTTCAGACTAGAAAAGCATACAATTAATAATGTTTGCATACTCTATAAAATTGCTAGCAAGCTAAATGTATTTGTGGGAAAGACCTATTAAAATCAACCAATCAGAATTATGAAAGAAAACAAGAACTTGATTTTAATAGAAAATGGCCTTCAGGAATATTAGTCACACCATTTAATTCACTCTTGGGGGCCCATAGACACTAACATAGTGTATTTGGCACAAGACTTAAAAACAAAGCATAACAAAACTGAACAGAGAAAGTGTAATTTTGCCAGCCTCGAACTGACGGTAATGGAAAGGAAATGCATGCAATGGAACGGGAAGCAGTGATGGGTGTGAGATGAAGGTTAACCATTTGTGCCGTTTTCCCATTTCTAACATTCTGCCACTCAAATGCAAATACTTTGCTTCTGCTTTGAGCCCACATTGAAGAGAAAATATGAACATCAATAAACAGTTGGGAAATTCAAAACAAAATGAACAGAAGTAGGTCAGGTAGTATTTCACATGGGAGAGCATCTCACACCAAGATCTTCTTGCTTTCTGAATTCACATGCCCCTCCTGGGAAGTTATAATCTGACGTATCACTAAGGTCAAAGTTATGTTTCTGAAAAGAATGAGACACCAGTGGGCTTTACATATTTCCTTGGCTGTGGAAGGCCTGTTTTGAGTTTACATGGAAGTAAAGAAAAAGTCCAAGATAATTTTTTTAAAATAAAGATTTTAGGTGAAAAATCTCTTTTTATTCAAAGATGGAAGAACATTTTAAATTCTGAGTTTCAGCTGTTAGGAAACTGAGGTCTGACAACTGAATTAAGAATGGAACAGAATGGACTTGAACAACGTTGGTGTCCTCAAGAACAGTTTCCACACTGGAGTATATCTGGAAGCAGAACACACTTTACGTTCTCCATGATTAAAAGAAAAATCTATTTAGCATCTCCAGTGATACTGAATACAATAGAACCAATGACAAGTATATTTTTTTGATTTGGGCAGTTACACAGGAGGTAGATTTAGGCCAAAAGAACTAGATTTGGGTAAAATTATTATTCTTGCCCATTTTCAGCTAATCATCCAGAGGTAAAAGTACTCTGCATCCCCTTGTCAATACTTTGGGCCAAACAGTTCCCACTCAGATTAAATTTTAACAGTTAACAAACAAAAATTAATCTTATAACTCTTTTCTCAGTTATTAGAGATAATTTTTAAGCAACTGTTAGTATATCAGATGCCTTCTTATTTCTGTCCCATATAATTGATTATACTATAGTAGGATATTACTTCCAAATTAAAAACCCCCAAAACTTTCAGAAATAAAACCTGCAGAAAGTGCAAACTCTCTTCAACAGTTGCTAGGATAAAAGGAGAGTTTTTTTCAGAAGTCCTAGCTAGCATTCTGCAAATGTGCAATTAAAATTCTGGCTCTTCTCTAATTATGGAACACTTAAGTTAAATGGTCTTAATAGACATATAATGATGACTTCTTTATAAACCTACAGTTATTTGTAATCTAAAGTAATTTCTACTTCACTTTAAAAAGCATCCATTAAATGCTTATTATGATCTTTATGTAATTTAGCAAGACAATTAATGAATGCTTTATAAAACTTAACGACAATTATTACTAAAGACAAGTGTTAACCATATAGATTAACATGCTATTAATGTGAGTTAGCTTTTTCAGATTAAATAGTAGAACTTGTATTTAAAGTCTATTGGGATGAATGTAGATTAAAATGTTGTACATGTTTGTAATGGAAACTTTAGGGATGACTAAAAGGAGAAAAAGGTATTTAATGTCATTTTGCATTAGGGTATTTATTTATTGAAACCCTGATCAAACCGCAGACAACTTACAAAGCTAATTCTATATTTAGAATTCTTATTTTAATAAAAATAATTGTCATGTTTATGAACTGTGGTCCTCAACTCTATAAATCTTCTAGATGTTTTCATATAATTATAGAATTCTGGGTTACTGAGAGTTCATTGCATTATATTTCATTATATTATAATAGTTATATTATAATAGTTATATACTATATTATATTATATTATAATTTGTAATGTTTTCAGCACTATGTAACTATTTTAAAGTTAGTGTAAATGTCCAGGTTGAGGGCACTTATACCACTTCATCTGAATCAATATTAACTATGTCAATGACAAAATATTACAGAAATGAAAAAGCAGAATGTAGTATGCAGAACACTGTCTTTACAGTTTCAGTCCTGTGTTGTGTGTGTTGCTGTCCCTCTCCACTCTCCCCCAATAAAATAATGTTCAGATAACTATGTTTCTTTTTAAAAATATCTGGGAAGAATTAGGCTATTTTCTTCCAGATATACCTAGAACCAGGATGTTTTAATTTAAAACATGCCAGTAAAATTTGAAATGCTGGAAATACTTGAGGAAGAAGTTTTCCCTTGGAAACCACATTTTCTAGTGAAACCAACTAAGAATAATATCAGCATATCTAGTACATTATCGATGGAACACATGTTGAAGCAGGATATTTTGACAACAATTTTGGTTGAGCCATTTCATAATAATCTATGTGTCATAGGGAAATGAAATTTTATTACTTTGATGTTTGCATTGATATTACACATAAGTTGTTTTCCTTCTGAAAGTTCTGAAAATTCAACTATCTTCATTTATAGCAAATTTTAAAGTGTTTAAATTTGCCATGAGATGGAAATTTTGTTTAACAACTCCTGCTTGTACCACTCTGATTTATTTTTAATTATACAGCATGAGAAGAGCCTGAAGCCACATAATCCTTGCTTATTATCACCAAGCACACCAGGTTACCTCCTGCTTTAGTTAAAAAAAACAACAAAACCGACCAGACCTTCTAAAACTCTGAACTGTATTTCAGCCTTTATCTTATGTTTTGGAGAAAGTCGTTTCTATAACCATTCTGATTTGTGAGCATCTGTTTTATAACAAAGGATGAGCGAGCTGATACTTCATAACTTTTAAAAAGTTTTGACATATATGTTTTAAAATAATATGGCTACAAACCAGGAATGGATGATATTATCTCACTTATTGTCAGACCAAATACCGTGGATCAAGATTTATGTCTGATTTTTGTCATAACCAAAGTTATGACAGGACTGGATCTGATGCTCTGACTTTGAAAGTGTTACCGCTATCTATTTTGGAGAAACTGTGAAAAACAAGATGCAAAATTATATGAAGAATACAGAGTATTTGTGTGATTGAAGGGAGAAAACAGAGATGGAGAAACTGGGACTGACAGATAAAAGGTAATGAACATCTAAGATAATAATACCTTTTACAGGATGCACTTTTTAGCTGTTGAGCTTCTACCCTAAGGAAGATTCTGACCATGATTTTTGGTACTCTTGGCACCAAAACACTACGTCATGCTACCAACAATGATTCTAATTAAACCATATTATGCCATTCAATACCATACATACCACCATTAATTAAACAAATGAGGCTACAGAAAAATCAATTTCTGTTAAGAGAACAATTTTATAAGGAAAGAAGGAAAGAAGACCGGATCATATCCTTGAAACACAATCAGGTTATTTCTTTGGTTACAAGTATGTATTTATCAATTAAAAAAAAAAAAGGCAAAAGAATTAAACATTAAGAAAGAAATAAATTTTTCCTTTAAGACGTAAAAACATTGATGACCTCAAACCAATTGACAGACGGTGTTTGAACCTTCTAATGCCAGTAAATTAGTTTAGACATAACTTACATGGAGCTGCATTCTATCTGACTGCTCTATTCCAACTGGTAATTTGATTGTTATTTTTTTTTTTTAGCTAATAAAACATAAATTACTATAGGGAACTATACTAACAAGATGCCATTGCACACTTAAAGACAGCACAAATGACAAAGCACTTAGTTATATGAGGATGCCCACAATTCCTGATAAACTTGTCCCAACGTAGAATAATTAAGAGATCTTTGGCCTGTAAGAAATGTAGATGACCAGGCTTCCAGGACAGTCTAGCAATGTGCCCTTAACACAGTCAACAGTTCTGGTATCCTGAAGAAAGTCTTCAGAGCAATATTTTATTACTTACTTTTATTTGGAGCATTAAATTTTCCCTTCTTCCACATATATTCAGTGTTGGTAGGAGAAAGGAAGGCAAAGACTGACCCAGTTCTGACCTATATTCTGGATGCCTTAACATCCTTGGCACCCCTCGACTAAAATGTCACTCTAACATAGACTTTTTTTTTTCCCTTGATTTGAAGTACTTTTTTTATCTTGTTCTGGGAAGAGGTATACTATGGCTCCTGGCTAACAATTTCTCTGACAAGGAGATTACATTTGGACATTCAAAGAATCTTTCCAATTTCATCTACTTGGCACTAATGAAAAAAGTGTTTGCAGCGTCCTCTTGCATGCTTTTTTTTAATGAGGTAATTAAACAGACATGATTACTGCAGGGCAATTGTTCTTGCTTTCTAGATAAATAAATAAAGGTGCATAGAGGGGTGCCTTTCATTAGATGAGTGTTTTTTTCTCATTTGCACTATATATACATATCATGGAATGCTGAAATGGATCAGCTGCGGTATCTAAGCAATAAAGCAATGCATATCATATTTTGTGTTGAAGTATGTCCAACAAACCCCAGTAAGAACACGTATTATATTTGGAGGAACAGGAAAGAATCAACACTCCCACTTGTGGAGGCTGGGAAAACCTTATAATCACCAGTTAGGTCTTCAAAACTGTTGACTAATGAAGAATAAATCTATATGTTACCTTTAAGTGAAATTGAATAGTCCTCCCAGAAATAATAAACTGAATAATTATTGCTCATTTACAAACCAGCATTTCTGAAGCCGCTGACCACAACCCATTAAGCATTTTGATTATCAAAATCTCCTGGTTGAACTTCATTTAATTCCATTATATATAGCATTTTGATTTTACCAGTGCCTTTTCAGTACTAATGGATCTATTTTATGACAGTTCCCTGTAAAAACTAGATTTCATCGTAATCTGATGTATGTTAAGAATGGCTACTGTATTATTGAACTGAAATAAACTCTGACTATAGCTAACACAATTTTTTGTGACCATTAAAAATTAGGGTATCATTATTCATTTATTAATAGAAACTTAGTTTTGCATAATAATTACATCTTGATGGTAATGTTTTTAAAGACTTGTTTATAAGCCAATTTTATCATGTAATGAAATATAATGAAATGTAAAAATGTGACCAATATTATTATTGAGTTATATACTAAGTACAATCTGATCCATAAAATTTACATAGCTGGGTTTCATAGGTTTTTAGCTGCAGTGAGAACCTGGTTTGGCTAAAATGTTTTTGAATGCAGTACTGGGATTTGTTTTACTGGAATTTATAAAATATTACGCAGTTTTAACGTAAACATCAAGCAGTTAGTGAAAAATTTAGAACAGTTATAGGCGTTTTTTTTGGTGGATTATTTTTTTTTATTATTATTTTTCCAGGAAGATCATTTTTCCTTTAAACCTGTGAAGGAACTAATATTCCAATTATCAACACATAAAATTCTGAAACCAGCACCTGATCTAAAGATGGAAAAGCAGAGACAAACAAAAAGAGAGAGTATGAGCACACTACTTATGCAAAAGTCCAACAGGTGCTAAATATACTCTGTGATTTCAGTGTTTTAAAATAGTGTATATTACCAACACATGTGGGTATTTTGGATGTTGAACTTTCATTTATTAATTTTATTAACTTAATCATTATTATTTCACTATTTCATTTTTTATTTCACTTTATTTGACTAAAAATATTTGACTAGTTTGGGTACCTAACTATTAATGCTTCAAGTAAGAAGGTAAATTTTTTAATGTCAGGAAATAAGAATCTATTTTAAATACATTTTCAAATATTTTTAAAAAAAACCTTTCCAACTATACAGGGGGTTTTTACCCCCTTTAAGAGACATGCTTATATGAAATACCAAGAAAAAAAAAAAAAGTGAAAATTTGGTGCATTTGGACATAATGTTATCTTGGGTCAGTTTGTATCATGACACATTTGAATCTATCCGGTGGCTTTTGTACAAAAGATGATTTCTGAGCAACTATAGAGTAATTTCCTTGTTAGATTTGAGGGAGATACATGAATTTGCAGAAGTCAGTCCTTAATTAAGAGCCTATGGTGTAAGCTTCCAACAGCTTCTGTATGGAATTTAAACTGGTTCTAGAAAATTAAGGCACAAAAAATACAGGACTTCTTGTCCATCCCTTGCACTTCTTGGTAAAATACCTACAGTCGTCTGTTAACCTTAAGTTTACTCCAAAAGAAACATTAAAGATCCAATTATTGCAATACTAATACAATAATCTTTTATAAACTCATTGTCTTAACAATGAACACACCTGGGAACAGCTCTTATCAAGTACATAAGAGAAAAGCAAGAGATGCAAAAGGACAAGGTGAATTAGGAAAATATTCCCTCTACACACAGACAGAACTTGTTGTTGGTTTAATTTTGATTACTACCATACATATAATGGCCATTTCCAACACAGAACTCCTGAAGGAGGGGACAGCCCCCCCCTTCATTTTTTGTGTAGAGACCAGCTACTCTGAGAAAAGTCACAGCTTCCTCATTACCTTTTCTGTCTGTTCATACATTACTTTTTGAAACAAAAACGGTATACATTGAACTCTGGAGCCGTGGTTCCCCTGCACCGCCTTGCCCATCTAGTTAAGTGCTGGAAAAAACATGCCCATATCTGTCATACAGCCTGTATGGCTCCAGGATGTGCTATAGAGCTTGTGGAGAAGCCTCCTTGTCCAAGATAACACAAGTTCTGCTAAGCTTTGCAGTAATTCCTTCCTTTTCTTCTCTGAAGTTGAACTTTAAAAGTGGAATGGAAAAAAAACCCCAACAGTTCAAAATACAAATGTCTACTGCTCTTTTGTGTTCATTGATCATAAAATTGGAATACACAGAAGTAGGTCTAATAGGCAGGCAAAATGGGGAATGAGATGGTTTGCTTGTTTTCAGCACTTAATTTGAGATCGATAAAAGTAGGTGGTCTAAAATTTAGGGTTTTCTATCACATCTGCATTATTACTAGTAGAGCCCTGGGATCCACTGTAAGACTCTTGACCTTCATCATCATCCTGACCTTGAGAGATACCCTAACAGGGATGAAAGACAGCAAGAGATGCCCCTAGGTGCTAGGAGTGCTACAGGTTTTAAACCAAAAATAGGTGCTAAGAGTGCTACAGGTTTTAAACCAAAAACTCTGGACATACCTCCAAATAGTTGTAACTTCCATTTAAAGCTCTTCTCTTCATATATCTGTTTTTCAAGACTATCTTCTCTTTGCAATCTTTATCTTCTGGTTTAATATGAACGTAGCATAGCTAATCAATACTGAAGTCTTTTAGAAAACTACTGCTAACTAAGGAAGAAAAATAGTGTAAAGGCAATGCTTTAGAGAACTGATAGCACAAGTTTACCAGCTGTTTCCTGACTTTACTGAACCATTTGTTTTGGCTGTCTTTGGCAAAGAAATTGATGGAAAGCATCAGAGCCCATGCTAGAATCCAGATTTTCCATATCAATTGCTCATACTTTTTTCAAATCAAGGTAGAGATTTTTAACACATTTGTCTATAGGAAGGCAAGATCAAACTCCAGCAGGAATAGTTACAACTGATGTAATCCAAAGTATCCTCCTTTTTTTCTCCTCTCTTGCTTGGAGGATTGTTACTGTTCTTTGCATAAATGTGCCTGTGTGCTCTGTATGGCCTAGGCACAGGCATCTCACAGCTGGAGAGCACCTTGTAAATTTACTGAGGAACTGAGAAGAGTCGAATATTACTGGCCCTAAGATTAAAGCAGTTAAGACCTTCATGTTGAAAATGCTGGATCCTGTTTTGAGAGTTTAATGTTGTGATACACTAATCTTTCAGATGTTGGCATTTATGTGATCTATTAATTCCAACTGAATAGAACTAGTGAACTGGGAAAATTTCTCCAAACAGTGCATACTGCAATTATACTGCTTCAAATTCCTTCCAAGCTGTCAAGGAGACCACCTAGTCCTAGATGTTTTGTACAACATGCCTGTGTTTAGCAGGCTTCTTTCCTTCTGTCATATTCCTGAAGGAGTTTATCAAAAAAAAAAAAGACCATACTGACACATAAATAAGAGCATGACAAGACCTTTATATCATTACTTGTAGTTGACCTAGTCTGCTAATGACCAAATAGATGCCACCACAACAGGTGTCTCATGGACACCTGGAACAATTTTGCTGTCTGTGCATTTGAAAATGTTTCTCACTCAAACACTTGGAGGTATTAGTACCTCTGGTAAGAAGAGAAAGAGCAAAAGTAGTAAGACCAATCCAGAATGCACCAAGCTGTTAACTAGGTTTTGCAATCAGGTGTAAAAGGGTTGAATATAATTCCACACAATCTACTGATTCTTTTGATTTTCTACTGCAAGTTCTTAGACTATCATAAAAAGTTTTGAATATTTCAACAGACAAACTAAAATTCCTCCTCGACTTTTTCCAAAGCAAGCTAATTTTAAATTAGACAGACTCTGCAACACCTGCCAAGTGAAAAAAACAAAACAAACCAGTTTTGAACTTTGACAGTAGAGAACAACGAAGGTTCAAATTCACCAGAAAGATCATCAATATATTGTGCTGTTATATACTAAACGTTTCTGGGGCTGCCTGCATTGCAGTGTGGCACAAACACCACTGCGTAACGAGGAAAGACACATCTGAATGGCCTGAATCACCATCTTCCCTAGAACTTATCTGAGGAATCTTAAACTCCCCTATTCTGGCAAGGAAGCCATTTCTAACAGTTCATTTACATTTAAAAGTGCATTTATATATATTGCAAGAATGCATAAGTTAATCCTTATGACACCGGAAGAGATACTGACCTCAGTGAAAGAATAAACATATTCTCTGCATTAAGGAGAGAAAAGCAGCAAGGGGCCACTTCATATCCAGAGGTTCTGGAGGGATAATTCATAGCTAAGGGAGCCCTGAATCCATTAAGTACCAATCTTTTTGTTTTACGCGACTAAGGTGTTAAAATTCTGTTGATAAAAATCTGATCTATTGACAGTATAACAAGTGCTTAAAGTTGAAGATGTTTTCCCATTTACATTCTCTACTGAGCTTGAGAAAAGATACGGCTTTTGTTTTATGTCTCTAATGCATGTATTTTATCTTCTTCATTTGGAAAACTTCTACCTCTTTAAGGAAATCCTACCTAAACTATATTTTTTAAAATAAAGTGATACAGGAAGGAAGAGCTGCTGTAGAGCTGCTGATTGTTAGAAGAGATGTGATATACTGGCATGAACAAATGCCTGCAACATGCAAAAATACCTGATCATCTTAGACTCTGGTTGGAGAAAAAGACTGACCAGTCAGTGCAACAGAAAGTGTAGGCAATACTAAAGTAAACAACTTTATACATGAAGTAAATAAATTCTGCACCCTTATGATTTGCACAACGGTGTAGAAACAATCAGCTTTCAAATTTTCCTTGACAGCAGGATGGATTTACACTACTTTTAATATCAATATTAATTAAATTATATATTTAATATTTTTAACCACAGCAACTTGAAACAACCCCCAGACAATATGTTTCTGGGTCAAAAGTGACAAGATTAATTAGCAAAGCATTCAGACATCTTCTTTCTTGTCAAAAGATATAATTAAGGTGTTGTAGAACAATATAATTCATCATTTGAGATATACCAAATTATTCTGATCTGCATAATTTAAATATAACATTAGGCAATATCTCATGCTGCTAATTATATGAGATTGTAGCTGGTATTACCTATTCATGTATTTTCCTTAAAGGCTTATTTGTAATTTATAGTTCTGTTGGCTTGGGAAAACATTTACTAAATGAAAAATGTATTGTAGCCCCATGGTTAATGGTTAGATTGATAGCATTAGGAGCCTTCAACAATGGCTGAGAAAGTGTTTGTCTAAAACAATAGACTTACTGAAATAAAACACAGTCTATTTTTTTCAATTTTGTGGTTTTAGCACACTTATTATTTGTTCTCAGCAAAGTTAAGAGCAATACCAGAGCTCTTGCTCTATTCAGCATTAGTCAGAAGAATCCATCTTATTAATTTCTGGGAATTCATATTTTGAAAGCAGACCTTGAAAAACACATGACTTCCCAGAGGAAGGGAATGAAGCTCTCAATAGATACAGTTCCTCTCTTCCACCCTTATAAAACGCAGGAAACATACTCATGACAGAACAACATCTCATATAGCAACTCCAATGCTACAACAAAATTTCACAATTTTCTCCAAGAGGAAATGTAACCATCTTTAAAGAACATTTGGACACATGGAAATTTAATTAAGGATAGGGTTTGAACATGTTTTCCATGAGTAGCACATGTGCCAGGGTAAGAGAAGTTGGCTTTCAATTATGCCGATTCCAAGAAGACTAATGCTTGCTTCATATCCAGCAGTGATTAGGCTTTATGCAAAAAAGGCAGGGCTCCCAAGCTGACATGGCTATGGAGCAGAGATTATATCTCTTATGATTCAATTTCTCAGCACTTTCTTAAATTTACCCACTATTGTAGGAGTACTGATCATGTTTAAGAACTGTTCAGTTAGCAAGCCTATCTTTCTCAGTATCATTAAACTAATGTGTCATGTAGAGTGGATTTAGAGGTACATTTTCTCCACTTGAAATTGTAGATTTTTGTCACTGTTTGACTATGGCAAGAATGCTGTGGAATCTTTTCTTTAAAAACTTCATTAAGCTACTAAAGAAAAAACATCTTTAGCAATAAGAAACGCTTATTGAGCATATTGACTATAACTGTACATGAGGAATAGAGAAAAAATTATTTCCTTTAAAGATATTTAAAAGTAGTCAATAAATCATTTAATCTAACATTTTGAACAATAATGCTTAAGTAACATAGGGATGTGGTTAAGCTTTTTATTGGCAAGTCATAAGCCTTCTCATTAAACATAACCCATTCTATTGCAAATGTCACTCCCTCAAGCATTTCTTCAAATCAATATCTTTTACTCTCTGCTAGCCTGTCTGATAAGATACAGTCTGCATATGCAGTATTGACTCCAATTCTATTAGAAGATAATAGTGCATGCCATTGAAATCCTTTAGATATCTCTTGTATAAAAAAACCTCACAATGTGAATGAGCTACAAGGTTATTCTGACAAGTCGAAGAATCATACAGAAAGTGTGTACATACTGTTTTGTGTGATATTTTTACTGTAATGAAGTGAGATTTCTTCCTAGCTATCCATTCCCATATACAAAAGGATACATTTGCATATATGTAAAGTACAGAAAAGGTCTTTTCTCAAGATCTTCTCAGCTGACATTTTTAAAACACATTTTTACTAAAGGATGTATAGAGGAAATAAAGACACAACAGTGTTTCTTATTAAGCTTAGCAAAATACTATGTTGAGCAAGCCATTAAAAATAAACTATCAACTAGATGCTTTGTTTTCTTCTTTAAGCTTTCTAACAACTATCTAATTGCTTTCAGGAAAAGGTTTCCAGCATGAATTACATACTATACTGAGGAAATATTAAATATTCAATATTTATTTGAAACATATCGTAATACGTAAGCGATCTGCATGAATAAAACATTTTTCCTTTAAGCATAGGTTAGTACAATAAATAAAAAGAGCCAAGTGTTTCAAAACCTAGAGAGATCTAACTTCATATATAGGTTTTTACTTCCATTTAGAAGTTTTAATAGCTTTAAAAGTGAATACATTGAAGTTAGAAGAGAGTTCAGTTTGGAATCAGAGTTTCTTTCAAAACAAGAATTTCTGTGGAGATTTGAGAAGTGGACTTTACATAACACGTGACAAATACAGACATGGCTTTGACTCATTTTTTGCTTACATTACTTTTCTTGGGCCTCCAGCAAAAACCCTTTTCAAATCACCATGTGTTCCAGCTGCACGGTGGGTGGATTCAAGCAAGTGATTAAAGATCAAATCTCCAAACATATAGCCGTGGCACTGGCTATTGCAAGTAATCTCACAGAAGAAGCTTGGTGGAAATACACAATCAAGCAGGTATTTATTATTTTCATTCCAGTAGCACTGAGAGCCCCCAGCTAAGAACAAGATGAGCAGGTACTGAGGGGAGAGATAATGAAGAACTTCAGGACAGTGGCTATCACAAGAAAAACATGGAAACAGAAGATACCTTCACTTTAGCATGGCATGAGCTATATTGATATCCATTTCCCCCCATCCCAGTCCCATTTCCTATCCATCTTGGGGAACAGCTCAGAAGTGTTATTAGATATCCTCTGGTAAATAAATAGAGTCTTAGATCCATGTGTTCCTGGGAATTGGTCAGGGTTGGGGGAAACAGTTCAAACAGAGAACGCTAGGATTTTTGAAGCTGTTGTTAAGGTGTAAACTTTTTTGCACCCTTGATTACATGGTACCCAGTTCTGGAGAGGTATCAAGGAAAAAATGGAAGAATTTGGCTGTACGGCTCCTTGAAGGTCTCCTACCTGAATCATGCCTTGTTTCTCATTGTGAGGAAGGCCATAAAAGGGACTAAGATATGGCTCCTAAGCAGCCGCTATCAATTCTATGCCAAGAGTCTAGACATTCACTATCACTCTGACATCTTTCTACTTGGTTTTTAAAATCTGGCATTTTCCTGCAGGTTCCTCGCACCATTATTTTTGAAACATTCAACAGCTGGCCCTTCCCAGCTCCTCCCCAGTTTCCTTGCAACACACACTGGCAGCACCAAAATGGAAGGATGAGAAATGCTACCAAGTTTACAGCTGCTAAATGCAAACAAAAGGCTTCAGTCAAGAGAAGTACTTTTTCTAGCTGTTCAGCTGTAGGAAGATATGAGGTGATCTTCAACATATTTTATCAGTGCAAACAGAAAAAAAGTGCAAAGTGAAGAGTCAAAAGGGGTCAAAAAATGTACATGGTCAGGAGTTATTAGCACAAAATTAATAGTTGTAGATAGGCTATGTAGTAGAGACCAGGCACGCTCAAAGACTGTGCCTCGTGGGAACCATAACCAAAACAAGTCAGATGGATCAGTTCTGCTACTACGCTGACAAGAGGGTAAGAAGTTCTGCAGTGTCAAAGTGTGCACTAAAAATCAAGGAGAATGGTGGTGGTGAAGTGTTTTTCTGTCAGCAGTGTGTTGGTATTCTCTAGCCATGCTAGAGAGAGTACCTTTGCTAGGACAAAAAATGAGCGACAGGTATGTATATGCTTGTCATACTGATAGCAACAATGATTCACAGGGGTGGGTGGGGGAGTGGGAACATGAAGCCCTCAAAAAAGATAAGAATTTTTCTGAGTATATTAAGAAACAGAAGACTAAGGTATGGTTATTAGAATGTTAATAAAAAGACAACTCTACTACCTCGAAAGAGACATACATCCCTTTTCACCTCAATATGTTTTTCAGTCTCAAGGCTCTTATACAGATAATTATCTGTATTGGCTTGCTTGTTTCTTACACAGATATCGAGACTGAAGTTTGGTCAGATTAATTCCTTGCTTTTTCTTCTTACACCACAAATGCAGAGAAAGTAAATGAGTTATGGAACAAGTATGGGATGTTTATGCATAATGTTGCCATCTCTGTAATTTGTTCTACATGTTCCCTGTTAGGACCATTAAGTACTGATCCTCCTGAGAGCTCTGTGAGATACCATGATGTGACTTTGTTACTCAGGTGGAAACAGAGGAATGAAGGCTATCCCTGTAGTGCTTTTGGTAGCTATGGCCAGGCTGGCCAGCAGCACCAGGACACTGCCTCAGGAGCCACCTGCAGCTTTCATACCATGAAGCAGCAGCTGGAGGTTGACTAATCCTTAATCGTCCCATGTTGTTGCTCAGCAGCCTTTCCCCATGTCCCTGGGAATTCCTGTGTCCCCCACTAGTGTTACAAACAGAGTAGCATAGGAACTGCCTGGGGAATAACTACCCTGCAGGCTTCTGGCCACAGGGTGTTTCGTTTTGTTTCTTTGTTTTTATTTTTGTTTCAGGAGATGAGGGAGTATGCCTCAAGCGATGCTACTTACACCTGCAATCAACTGAAACATAACACATCTGGCCACCTACCAAGTTTCATACAACCTTTCAAGTAATTCATGACAGAGACAGGCAATCTGTAGGTATGCTTTTGAAAAGCAAGGAATTACAATATTACTTGTTGATCTATTTTATACAAATGATGCTAAGTGATAGTTATTCACACATTTATTCTAACAAAATAAAATACAAAGTCCTTACATTTTACTCTAAATAAGTCAGTTGACTTTCTACTTTCTGAAGTAAAATGAAAAGTAGAAATCTATACTGAAATACAAATTTCAGCCTCTGATAGCTAGTATCTATTTTGCAGATAGTATCTAGTTCTGTTAAGCAGAAATCTATGAAAATTCATGTTCCAGCTGAAACTCTTTTGCAGCCCACTGTTACCATTTTTACTGAATTTACCCAATGTCTTTCACAAGTCACTCACAGACAAATCCCATGGTGGACTGGTATTTCTGCTATTACTGACACATCCTCCTTCCTTCCAGTAGTTAAACATTCTACAGAGATCCTGCCTAAAACTGATTTTCCTCAAGGTTTACAGGTGATTAGCTTTGGATCTTGTGCTCCCATGATATTTAAAACCCAATCTTGTCAACATGGAATGAAAGTAAACTGCCTATAAACTAAAAGCATTACTGTCCTGAGACCCAATTAGGTATTAATAACTACAAAATAGATACAGTCAATAGGACACAGAAAAGAGCTGGTTTACATCACTAGTTAATCAATATACATGGCAGTACAACATTCACTGGCAGGAAAAGCAACATAACACCATTTGTGTTAGATGTTCTGTGGGGTTAGTCAAGTACATTATCTTGCTATTTACAGGTAAAGACTTCACCTCTACCCTTTCCTCTAGCATTCAAAGCATGAATAGTTTTTTTAAAAGTAGAGAGAAAAATGCATGATAAGATTAATGGGCAATCACTGCATATCATGTTTAAGAGAACAGCAGATTTCCGAAGGACTAAACAGTGTTCCTTTCTGAATAAATATCTCTGATCGTTATTTGCTGTGGTAGAGCAGCTATAAAAAAAAACCAAAACATGATTAGGTCTGATGCTCTGTTGATGTATTGCAGGCTGAAGGAAAGTTAATGCTATAGTTAGCCTGAGCCTGGCTGCCTTTCTCTTCTCATTTTCTAAGCTGCAGTGTGGCATAGCCTTTAGCCAATATAGCAACTCCCGACTGAGAATGCATTAAACTGAACAGATGAATGGCAACATTTTAAAGCGAATCTGATAACCTAGACATGCTTGTGGGTTTTAAAGAGTCCACATCAGATAAAAAGAACTAGTGGACACTTGAGAGCTGACATATTCTTCTAAAGAGAGAGGATGCTAAGAATTCAATTGGGCCATAGAGAATATTCTAAAAAAAAGATTCAAAAGGGCAAATGCAGTTTTTATATCACCAAAAAGAAAAAGAACAGATATATACAAAATCATAGCATTCAAGAAATACACTCAACTGAAAAGACACTTGCAAACGTTTGAATGATGCTACTTAATACAGAAATGAATCATACATTACAGACTTTCCATAATTAATAACTAATGACTTTTACACAGTTCTTAGAGATGCAATGGGAAATAAAGCTCCAGTCCCTCGTGAGTAAAATTTGTGTGTTGCAGATTTCGCTAAATTGAGGAAAACTCATTAAAATTTAATTTTCATACTGAATGCACGCACTTTTACCTTAGATTTAGAGTAAAAAGGAGGCCTTTTTTATTAATTTATTGTAAAGTAGTAAATATAGTTAATGCTGTTGTTTCATGTTGCAATTTGTCAGCTAAAAAAAGGCAGTGTTATGCTTTAGCCAGGCATTTTATCAAACATCCCTGTTCCTTGCATCCAGTACGTCTGAACATTCTTCTTTTATACAATTAACTTAAAACCAACGTTTAATGAAAATTTTGCAGAATGTAAAACAATGTGTTTTTCTAAGGTTAAATATACTGATAGCTATTTAACTGTTCCTACATTAGAGAAAAAAGATCAAGGCATTCAGAAAAATGACGTGGGCTTGAGTTTAGTTTTTGAGCCAGCTGTTACAGGCATGCACACACACATTTTTGTTGAAAGATATCAAGCTGACACGAATGGCATTATTCTACATTTGATCTAGGGGCATAAGCATTAGACTGGATAATCCAGTTGTAAAATTAAAACACATCAAATGGTTGCTTTAATAGAAAAGGTACCAGAATCAACAACAATGTCTTCCTATTGCAAGATGCATTCTCAAGGGTGAAAATGCTTCTAGCCAAAGTCTGGTAGAAAACCCACAAATTGAAGTGCTTTCTGTATCTGTGGGAATAGCATAGCTCCACATGCCTCAGGTCAAAACGCCAGACCTCTCATGACTAAAATCAACGGAGAGCTACTAACAGCTCCGACTACCATAATTTATGGATGGATTTGTATTCCTTTTTCACATTTCTTAGTTTACAGTTAATTTCCTCTGGGTTCAGAGGACAAACAAGGCTGAGAACATGCTGCGCCCAAGGATGCTGCCTTTCAGTTGCAGCCTTAGGAAGATAGATAACTTCCTATGAGACATGGGGGAACCCTGGCCAAGAGCCCATTCACACCAATTTAGAGAAGGGAATCTCTCAGGTAAGAGAAGTTTCTAGTGCTTTGCTTGTATAGCAAAAGTTTTCTAAAGTTCACACATATGGGTTTTTTTCCACATTCTACATCACTGATGTAGTGTCCATGTCTAGGGCTGAGATCCTGTTGTCTAACTACATCAATACTAAGATATCATAAACATGACTGTTTCATAGTGTATGTACTTTCATAACTGTTAATATCTTGATGAACTAATGATTGGAAAGGGAGAGAAAATATTAGAGACAGCCCTTACAAATACATCAGGTGTTAGCAATTTTTATTGATCCTATCTCATCACTTCAAAAAAAAAAAAAGTTTGATAAGCCAGTTGTTGATGTTAGAAAGCATCCCAGCACAGCAGACACAGACAATGCAAGTGTCAAGAAATTGAATTAAATCTTTTCCTATTTACTTTGATTCTTGTCAATAATTTTCTTAGCTGCTCCACTGTTATATATTCACAGACCCTTGTATCTATAAAGTCTGATGGTCATGATAAGTCATATTTGGAAGTTGTACATTGAGATGATTGGGTGAAAAACAGGATATTTTATCCAAAACTGATTTCCATACCAGCAGCAGTCCAGCCTTTGG
Organism: Leptodon cayanensis; assembly: GCA_027564655.1. Taxonomy (NCBI): domain Eukaryota; kingdom Metazoa; phylum Chordata; class Aves; order Accipitriformes; family Accipitridae; genus Leptodon; species Leptodon cayanensis. Next base: position 24,210,533 of record JANXJC010000031.1, read on the forward strand.
GCTGGTACAGGTGATGAGAAAGCATGAAACTCTCCTCATCTTTCTTCAATGTAAAATATTGCTATCTAGAATTTTAGCAATTTAGGTGATCTCTCTCTTAAAACATTTCTTTCAATGGTCTTAAACATATTCTCATCAAGTATGAATAAAATTTTAGGTATTGGATATTTAAGGAGCTGCATACAGAAGCAGAACTAAAGCAATGACTCTTTTGCAAAGACTGATGGTTTAACAGCTGGTTTAGATGCTTGTAAGAGTGATAGTATGAAATAAAGCTGAGCGTTACCAACTTGGAATCGCTGAGACATCTTTGAAAGGTTATTACCTGGGTAACACTCACAAATACTGACAGGTCATAGTCCCCAAATGCCCATGAATAAGTACTTTCAAGGACTTTTGCCTCCATAGAGAAATGCATCATTTTAAATGCTATTTGCAGACTGCTATTCAACAGTTCTTAAAAACATTATGAAATATGACATACAAGGCTGATAATGTGGGAATTATTTTCAATGGAATTTCAACTTTTTTGTTCTTCTTTCCTGTTTTCTTTAACTCTCTATCTCCATTCATTTTTCTAATCCCATTATCACAATAGTCTATTCAAAATACTTTTAATAGATTTGCTTAACTAGTGAATTTTGTGTCTTGAAGTCTTTGGGCTTTCCATTAAAACAAAAAGACAATAAAGCCTTCCATGCTGTGATAACAATACGTTCTAGTCTGTCTAGTTACTGTACCAAAGTCTTAAAAGCATACACTGTTTCTGCAGATGGGAAAGAAGTATGGCTCAAAGAAGTTTAATGGTTGTAGAATCAGAGTTTGGTTATTCATGATACCTAATCACCACATCTTTATATACATTTCTTTTTACTAGAAAGAGTATACAGTCAATACCAAGGTATCCTGACACTAAATGTTTAATCATCTCTTTCACAAAATGAAAGGAAACAAAAATTCTTTGGGGTTAAAGAACATTTATCATCTGAAATAGAAAAAAGTCATTTGCATAACAAGAAGCGTATTTCAACAGTTTTGGAAAACTACTTTGTCTTATACCTTACTCGGCTGCAGACATGGCTAAGAGATCTAATAACAAAGTTCCTAGAAAACAAACATCAGAAAATACCAGTTAGGCTTATTATAGTAGCCCACCTATATATTATTCTTGTACAGACAAGCGTAGTTACATACAAGATTCAATGGCTGTATGAGTTAAAAAATAAAAAAATGAATGGGGAAGTAAAAAAGCCAAACCCCACAGCTCCCCAGAGGTTCTGGCATAATTGCGTGCAATGCTAGAAAGGAAATTAACTCTAAAAAAAAAAAAAAAAAAAAAAGGCAGTGAGGTAAAACAATCATTACGGGCAACCTTAAATATATGACTTACGAGATATTTTTCTAAAACACCTAAACTAATTGCAATGTTCTTCCATTTAGTGTTGGTGGTTTTTATTAGTTGGTTTCTTTTTGTTGTTGTTGTTGGGTTTTGTTTGTTTGGGTTTGTTTTTGGCTTTGTTTTTTAAATCTTTGTGGACTCAAACATTTTTGTGCTTGTGTCTGTATTTTTGTAATATGCCATAAATGCTATGAGTCTTGTATGTACCACATACACATTCCAGTTTTTCATTCCTGAACTATAAGAAGCTACTTTTGTCCCCTTTACAGAGCCCTGCTTTTGTCCAAGATATTAAGAAATTGTGCTACCATTCACCTAGGTTCTCAAAGAGAATTTTGCAATGTAATTCAGCCATGGAAAAACTTAATCACATTAAGGTGAACAACAACTTTCAAATAAACCTAGTGCACCCATGTCGTGGTTTAACCCCAGCCAGCAACCAAGCACCATGCAGCCGCTCACTCACTTCCCCCCCACCCAGTGGGATGGGGGAGAAAATCGGGAAAAAGAAATAAATCACGTGGGTTGAGATAAGAACAGTTTAATAGAACAAAAAAGAAGAAACTAATACTGATAACACTAATGAAATGACAACAGTAATAATAAAAGGATTGGA
>JANXJC010000031.1:24230560-24242272 GCA_027564655.1 Leptodon cayanensis
TCGGCCTTGGCCGGCGGCGGGTCCGTCTTAGAGCCGGCTGGTATTGGCTCTGTCGAACACAGGAGAAGCTTCCAGCACCTTCTTTCAGAAGCCACCCCTGTAATCCCCCCCTGCTACCAAAACCTCGCCACTCAAAGCCAATACAGGAACATTAATCACCTGTAGCTGATAGCACTAGTTTGAGTTGCAGAAGTGCTGCTCCTGAGCACCAGCTTGCCAGGCCAGACTTCCTATTTAGACCTTTCACAAATGGCTAAAGCTGTGTGCATATTGGGCTATTTGACAAAATTAGAGCAAGTCTGCTATGACTGCTGACATAATGCATTTAACTATTAACCTAAAAAAAAAAAAAAAAGAAAAATCAGGTCAGAACCATTTATGTCTAGTTTATTTCTGAATAAGAATATCACGCGTAAAGATTATCATAATGTCACCTGTGCTAACATTTCTGTGTCCTTACCTGGTTCACCTGACAATTTTAGTGCAGTCAAACCTATAGTCTTTCTAGACTGATTCCCCCTCCCCTTTTCAGCAGAAATGATAATGCTTCCCTGCCCCATGAGGGTGGTATAAAGGACATACCTCAAAAACACAGCAGGTACCACCATACGGTCAGGTTAGATAGATAAGTTAATTCTGTAGAAACTATCCTCTCCGTGTCCAAAATAAATGTAGCTTTTGTACTTTGAGGTGACAAGTGTTATGAAATTTTGAAAAAGCAAACAACCTTGAAGGCTGCTCACTTGGTATTACTGGTTATTAAGTTGAGAATAATTATTTTTAAACTGCATAAACCGTGAAATCACTTTGAGATATCTTAGTAACCTTCTGTTTCATGATTAGGCAAATCATACTGCAAATATGTAAGACTCCAGACATGCAAATTTAAAACGCATAGATCGACAAAAGGTTTAAAATCAGTTATTTTCTTCTATTTTGAGTTGGGGGGTGGGGGGGGAATAAAAGAACAAGGAGAGTAGCCACAGACCTATTTAAAACAGTAAATATCAGACTGTAGAAGATCTGTCCATGGAACCCTGCAGGCTTTTTATAATTTTGAGTGAGATGACAAAACTTATTTTGCTCATATGTAAGTGCCCAGGATGCAGATTCTAAAACTTTACTGAGTCACTCATAGGAGGAAGAGTGAACTCATGAAAGAGAGATTTGGCCAGGGACAGAGAAAAAGAGTCTAGACAGGCCTCTTTTACTAAACATTATTATTGCAGTAGCACTTGAAGGCCAGAAATCAGCATTAACTCCCTTGTATCATATACTATAAATAAACAAACTTTCTGAAAAAAAAAAAAACAATTCTATGTAAGAGAAAACACTCAAGAAAATAACTGTGCATTTCCTCTGGTTTGCAAAGTCTTGGGGGCGGGGGGGAAGCAGTGACTCAAGAGCATCTTTAAGAATTTCTGTTACTACTTCAAATAGTGTTCTGTAACAGTCCTCTGTAAGAGCATTATCTTCTTTTAAAATGCATTGATTTTACTGTATTTGGCTCCCCTCTTTTCCTATGACAATAGCTGAAAAAGCTCAGACTAATTCAGATGGAAGATGCCACAGATTCCATGTAAGTAAATACTAGTCACCCCAGACATACTGCTACGTAGTTTCTCTATTATTTCTCATGTTTTATCATGGGGAACTCAGTCCTTGAAAAACTGCTCTCAATGAGCCTGGTACATACTTAGGAAGCAGAGAATAAAAGTCACTGAGGACTAGTTCCACTGATGTTGCAGCTATAAACACTGATGAAATCAGCTATAACATTTCCAAAGTCTTGCCACGGACCTATTTAGCTAACATAGGCTTGTGCTTCAGTACGAGCTCATGCATAGACCTTATCATCGCCAGGTATTGTGTTGATAGCTGCAGCTGTGGAAAATCTTTTGCTTATATATAATTTCTATAATATAGAAACCCTCTATAAGCATACTATTAGGTTGTTGAAACAAATCTTCAATTTATATGAAAAACACAGAACTAGGACAAACCAGGGTTTATATAGGTAGCAGAGCACTAACACTATAAAAGTCAGTAGCCTGCTGAAACAGCCAGAGACAGACAGACACACAGAACTGAACTGCCCATCAAAATCCCCGACCGATGTTAGTATGCTGTGGTGCTTCTGCCTCGTTAATGAGGAACATGAACATTTGCAAAGGAGCACAGTGGAAGAAAGACAATTAGGATTTCCCATTGAACTTGCACTTCACACCAACTGAACATGCTCTGGACCAGAAAGACAAACACACAGTCATTTAGAAACAGGAGGCTTACTGAAAAACAGCTCCTTCTGCTAACCAACTCTCAGCAGAGTCCAATGTAGCACATACCAGAAGACCAGACACAGATACAAGTTTGGTATGTTTGCAGTAGGCCAGGAATGAGCTCTAGATCAAAAAAGAAAAAAAAAAAAACAAAACCTGCCTCCTAACCACAACCTCAGCCACTTGGGAAGAAAAGGTGGCAGGAGGAAAGTCTTTCATAAGTAAAAGAACAGGAATTATTGTGGTCAAGCACAATTACACCCTCAAAGAAAAGTGGGATTTTTTTCTTAAGTAGCAGCCCAAAGAGTTGAGATATTTCTCCTTAGCTAGAGGAATCTCCTTTCTCTACTAACTTGTAACATTAACTACCATTTTACATGAACTATACATCTCCGCTAAATTAATCACAAGTGAAGAAGCAGCTGGCAGACATGAACAAATCCAAGGCACTGGAATAAACCCTGGAGAAAAGTAATGGGTTTGTTTTGAAATGCTTGAGAAGAAAGAAAGTTCATGCAGTGGGAAATCCTAACATAATATGGCTGACTGATACCATCATCCTCAGAAACAGCTGCTGAAGAATCATACGGAAAGACATGGATGTATTTAAGAGAAGGTAGCCCATTTCAGTCCATTAGAGCAACAATCCTTTTATACTCCTGAGGAAAGGGACAGGACAGATCCTGTCTCTTTCACTTGCTGGGATCTCAACTGAGCATTTATTGACAGATTAATCATAGTCCTGCTGGGCAATGGAAAAGACACACATGTGTGGGAGAAGAGAAATCTAAGTGTGAATGAAATATTATCTTGAAAAGGGTAGGGCAAAGGACTCCAGCAAAAGTTAAATACCTTTACCAAGAAAGTCAACTGCTGGAACTCTGAATAAAGAGACATGGGGGAAAGGAGGGGGTGGGGAGCAGGAAAGCAATGTGCTATGTGACAAACCACAAATAAATATTTTCTTCTATTTGAAGGATTATTTCAACCATTACAGGATGACCCAAGTGGCCAATCTCCATCAGTACTCTCAGAACAAGAAAGCGGTAGCATTGTTGTTCTGCTGAATTACTAAAGCCATCCTTTTTTTTTTTTTTTTTTAAATAATAAATAAGTGTTAAGGAGGTTGGGAAAAATGAAAGTGTTCAAGTCTGTGCATTAAAGCACATTTCAGTGAATGATACAATGTTACTGCTGGCAATGGTCATTCAGTCATTCACTGATCAATATCAAATAGTTGTCAGAGTCTTTCAATCAAACATTTAAAGAGCTTGAGAAAAAAAAAAGTGTCAGCTTTTAGAGACAAATGATGCTGATATCACTATGGCAACCAACGTAGTTTTTCGTGCATGGTGCTGAGGAATGTTACCGACTGCCACATGAAGGCTCTTGTCACTGTATTAGATCACAGTTTTAGCCTTTATTTGTCAAAGAATAGTCAGATGCACCAGAAGGATGCACCTAAATAGTACAATGAGGCTTAGAATGACAATAGTGAGCAATAACTACTTACATCAGCTCAGTGGCAGGTCATTTCCTAGTTGGACGTGTTAGCCAGAATTCAGTAATTCTACAGTAAATAATGCTGCCCAGTAACATTAACTAAATCAATGGCAATGCAGCATAGCTGACAGCAGCAAACCTTTAAAATACAAGGAGAGGAATGTAGAGGGGGCAGGAAGTTACTTCCAGCCTCACTGTTTACTGTGGCAGTATTTATCACAGGCATTACAAAGACCACCTGTTACTTCCTGTAACTTTTTCCAATGAAGTTGTGACAAGAGACAAATGCTTCTTGAAGTACACTGGCTGTCACTGCGCACCTTTAAACAGCAGGGATAATTTCTTCTCCTCTAAAACTGTTTTTTACCTGCAGTGTAACGAAATGGCTTATAGACAAAGAACAGTACCTGGGCAGGTTGCAAATGGAAGCAGTAAGGACTATCTACCTGCAAGAGTCTGTTTGGCTGCTGACTTTCAGCAGCCTGAAGTTTCAAGTACTAGAAGTTATCATTACCTTAAAGGAAATTATGCTGGAAGTGTAAGTTAAGGAGGAGAAACCTGTCAACTGTGGCAACATGTTTCCTGATATGCTGAAACTTCTAACTAAATTTCTTGCCCAGTGTCAATTAAACAAGTTGGAGTCTTACCACAGAGAGACATAAAAAACAACAACAACAAGAAATTCAAGTTATTTGGGTGGACACACTTGGTGTGTCTAAAATGCGTATCTACTAAGAAACAGTGGAAGCTATCAGTTTTGAGGTAGCAGTTATCACACTGCCTAGATATCTCAGAGAGAAAGAAATGGCTGATTTTCAAGATTCCTATATTATTTTTAGTCCAAGCTGTGATATCACCAATATTATATAAGCTGCTAATAGTTTTGAGCCATAAAAACTACCTACATACATTTATTATATGAGACAACATGTTAGGTGAAATAAGTCATCACTTATAATTCCAACCTTGGATAGTTCAAATCTGTTTAAGTATTTGGTGCTTCCCTAATCCGTTACCCTCATTTTCCCCTAAACAGCAAAAGCAAATCCTCTTGGTTCATTTGTCAGATTTAAAAAAAAAACAAAAAAACAAACAAACCAAAAAAACCCAGTTTAAAACCGTGGCTTCTCAGAGGCTACATTATCACGTTGCATTAATTAAGGGACACACTTCAAATGCTTCTCCAGTTCTGGGTGACTTGGAAGCAAAAGGCCCTGCAGGCAGCTTTTCCAACAGTTATCTCACTTTCTCACCATGCCAGTATCTCCTCTATCACACAAACATTCCTTTTCTTCTCTGTAGTGGATTAAAAACTTATCTCTGTTGAACAATGGTACAATATGACTTAAACAGCCTAGCATCTCTTCCCGCTCCCCTCCCCCAGCCACAAAGACAGAAAACCATTTGTTGCTATGGATTTAGAAGGAGTGGGTAGAGATTTAGCTGATCATCGTTTACTAACCCAGAAAATGAGCATAAAGCTTGGGGTCTGAAGTAAGTGGAAAAAAAAGCAAGTGCAGAATGTATCTGATACTGGACTTTTTTTAGAGCTGGAGAGAAAAGGCAGTGCAAGATCAGTATGAGTGCCAACAACTGAGACAGAATAGAGGATATTTTGCTTTAGACTTCCATTGTTATCCAGTTTCCAGTCAGAATCTCAAAGATGTGCCTATTTTCTGTAATATTTGTATAACATAAAAAAATCATGTTTCCTCTATACTTACCTTCAACAGTAATCAATCAACCTTCTTTCTCACTATTTCAAGATTTTAAAATGAAACTATGGATTTTTAGCTATTTCTTTAAGAATAACTTATTTTTCACAGTAATTTCATCTTCACTAACCAAGAGGACTCTCATGAGTGTCTTCACTCAGAGGAATAGAGTCCTACCTATTTTGAGGCTGCTTTTTTCCTTAGGTCTAAACACAGAGAGGTCCTTTGCATGTCTTGGGGAAATACTACTTTACAAGCTTAGAGATATTACAACATACCTTTAAAGAAAAAAAAAAAAATAATCTTCTCAGCTTCATGAGAAGACTGTTTCTAAAACAAAATACAGATCTGTAAGACCGGAATGTTTTTTCCTCAGTCATTTTAATAGAAAAAGAGTTTCAAATCACATTTGGTTTAAGACAAAACAAGCCTTTGCGTACCACTGGCAGTTTAGGACTGACATGAAAAAGAACCCTACTGTTCCACTTTCCTATAAAGGCATACAGAAGATCTACCTATCTTTTTTGTTTTCACACCAGGAAAGGAATACAGTATCATTTCCTAGCTTAGATCCCATTGCAAAGGGAATCGTAGTCTTTTCAGTGACAACAAAGGTATTTGTCATCCTACAGGAAAAAATTCTTTACCTCTTTTTCCACTACTTATTTTATCATGATACTAGCTATAGAAAAGTAATAGGCAGAGACTTAATTCTATCAAACTGGAATTAGACACCTATTCTGAAGCTCTCTTCACCACAACTCCTAAAGGACAGAGTCAGTATTAATCGCTACATCTAGCAGTAAAGCATAGGTCTAATTCAAAACACTCATTCTAAGAGATAAACCAAAACTAGAATTAGCAAGCAAAGCTAAAAATCTAGTTGCTTGTACATGGAAAGATAATCTCAAAGTCACCTATGGCTTAATATCCTCCATACCTGCATACACTTCATACTCTGTTCTTTCTCCAGTCACACTATAAGCCAAAGTTGCAAACAGGCAGCAGGCACAAGCTTATCTGCCTCCTAAGGCAGAGTCTTATTAGCACACCAGGACCACTTAACCCTCAATTCCTCTGCACAGGGAGATACTCTCAACTGCAGTTACATTCAGTGTAGGCTAACGAGCTGAACCTGCCAAGGCTGTCAGTGTGAATCAATTAACATCTGCCTCTAGATTTGCAGCACCTGCTAACAGGCTGGATTACTGGAGGAAGCCAGCTATACTCTCCCAGGGTACTCAAGAGTGTCACAGTGCATTAGAGTTTTAAAGCTAGTTTTAGCACTAGGTGCAGGTGGGGAAGTGGGTTTTGTAGCCCCTCCTGGCAAATGTCTGGGAATGTACATTATTTTCTGTAATAAAATATCATGCCAGAAGAAAAAGAAGCTAATTAATGTGCTGCTTTTTTTTTTTCATCCAAAAGCAGTATAACTGGCACATTGCTCTCACCTCACTGTCTATAAGCTTTTGGGTGCTCTGTGCAAGCTGAACTGTCTTCTGAGGCTTTACAAAGCCACTCAGAGACAGTGGACTTCCTCTATGTTTTGCAAATGTATATATGTTAGCACAGGTGTTAAAAATATGGGAGATTCTGTTCAGCTATTGATCAACCTGCTAGTCAGTATCATAAAGTAGACTGTCTTGTCAGACTAGTCATTTGGAGCAGGATGAAATGGGCATGTACACAATGGAGTAGGCATACATGCTGTAGATGATCATGAAGATCAAGTGATCTACAAGCTGACCCTGTGCAAGTGGAGGACACAGCACTATTTCCTTCTAAGCTTGTTGCATCTCCTTTCTGACAAACACAGCCCCAGGTAATTTGACAGATACATATACAATATTATTCTATGTCATTTTCTTCCTTACTAATTCATTCTTAAAAATGACTGTGTTTGTACAGTCTTTCTTTCTTCAAAGTTTGCCCTTTATTTTCAAGTTTCCTTTTCTTTTTTCCACTCTTTTATGTCCAAGTTTCATGTGGCTGGTGTGCTGATGTGAGACAACTGATCAGTCCAGGGTAATTCTCTCAAGCTTTTCTTCTACCTAACACTGAAGTCTGATCACCTGCTGCTCTGGGGAAGTTTTGTAGTTCCCCCATACCCCAAAACTCAGACACATGCTGAAACCACATCTGATTGATATATTAGTTGTAAATTTTGGGGCTTGAATCCAGGCAATACTTTTGGTAAGATTGCTACTGGTACATAATGAAAGTGGAAATGGTGTAAAATTGCTGGGTATACTGTGCAGGGTCAAATTCTTATGTTCAGGTAAATTAATTGGAAATATAAAAGGGTTTTTTTTTGTGATTTCCTGTGAACTTTCTTTGTCAATATCATCAGGAGTCATAAATCCTTCTGCATTGACGCCCTTGGACAGGTATATTCCCTCAGACAAATAGTAAACATCCTCTTGGCATTTTATATATATATATGTGTGTGTGTATGTGCAGTGTGAGAGCTATGAGAACAAATAAAATGAATTCTATTTGTTTAAGAGATTCATTCCTAGTCTCATGCTCAGTTGGTGCTGCTTCTGAATTATACAGTCATGCCTACAGTTTTCCCATCTCTGAAATATATCTCTTCAAAGAAGGCACATAGAATTCAGAGAAAGAAAAATGGCTTAAAGTCATTAAATCAGTCATGGAATGTGTTTCTGTAACATTGAATTTATGAATTTATTAGGAAGGAGACAAATAAAAATCTAAGTTAGTCATGCTTCTTTGTCCGGATGTTGCTTTTTTAAAAGTTTATATGGGAGATCACATCTTCAAAGGAAAGACTTGCATCAACAGCTATAAGTCACAAGGTTTTTCAACTATAAGCTGAAAACACCAGCTCTCACCTTCAGTGATTCTCCATATCAATAGGAAAGCCTTGATCTAATTTCCTCAGCTGTGGGAGTTATAATTTTGCTGCCATGTGTACAGATGACACATTGCCTTTTACTGCAAATCACGAATTGTCCTATCAACCACATGGAAAATAAATGGGGTACTTGTGCTCGACATTGCAGTATAGGGCCAGCTGCTGCTTAGCCCTTACCTGGAAACCCAGCAGAAGAAGAAATGGAAGACTTGTACCTGTGTCTCTGAGAGCGAAGAGAATACCCTGCCTCTACACATGTTTCATTTTCCCCTGTAGTTGTTTGTAGGGTTTGTCTGTCATCTACTGGAGCCAGCAATCTACGCTGCACGAAGGGATGCAACAATATGCATACTTACTCTGCCTTCTGAGACAGAGTTTTAAATTATTTTGTTAATGATTCTGGCTTTCTGTAATCCTAAATGAATGAGATAAATACATAATACAGTTGTATTTCATCTAAGATATCCAGGTGTTTCATTCAGAAGAAATGAACCATTTTAATTATTCTAACAGTTAAACCTATTAACAATGAATAGTTTACATGAATCCCAAACAAATTGAAGTAATACACTGAAATTAAATTTAGAAAATACATACATTAAACACCTTGCTTAAAGAAGATAAGAATATCAATAGTTTTGAAAAGATTTAATGACAATGTTTAAAAGTAACTTTTATTTTAATTAATATTGAAACTATGAATTCCAAATTCTGTCTATTACTGTTTATTTAAGACAGAAATCCAGCTATTATATAAGTGTACACCTACAGGGACACACAATGGAGAGGTGAGATATTGACAATTTTTTTTTTCATTTGTATTTTGAAATCATCCATATGGAAAAAATAACATGGCTGAAAAAATAGTTGCTGAAGATATATGTACAAGGAAACAAAGGTTGGGAGAAAAAAAATGCTGACAGCAATAAACAAAACATGTGAAAATATGTTACTACCATGATTTTTTGGGTGAAATCTTGCCACATTGTCTCAAATTCTTGCTACCATCTTTTAATTAATACCTTTCTTTCATTTAAGTCTTCACCAAATCCTCTATTTTTTTTTATACCAGTGTTGGCTACCTTCAAGACTGTCTTCATATGTTCTGGATAATGTTGGTCATGAAGTTGAAAGGGTTATATGTGCCTTGTACTGTCTACCCGTTGTCAGCTACTGACACATCTCTTTTCCCTCATATTGGTACTGTTATTATGCCACCAGAGAGCAAATATAACTTATGAATAAATCGCACTAGGAGTCATGCTAGGTTTTGCATGATGGAGAAAAGCTTTGGCAGGCATGAAAGGTCTCATCCAAAGCTTACTAAAGTCAAAGGGTTCTTTGCACCAACTAATGTAGGGCGGTTGAAACACACAAGTCTCTCAGGTCGGCTGTATTTGCTGCTTTTTTACAGGAAAGAAAGGAGTGATTCCAGACCTACACTGCTTAATGTCAATAATGTTTGGTTATATATCTTTTTCCCTAAATGCATTTTCTCTTTTCTAACCTGTTCTGGTATTTTTTTACTCTAAGTGTATTCTAAACTCTAAGAGTTGGCATTTCATTTCTGAATTATTTCCAGACCTTTACAAACATACAGTTGTTTCTCCATTCTGTGACATTTTTGATGTCTCAGTGACACATGAAAATCAAGAGTTTTAATTTCATTTCTGAATATCTGTTTATGTTCAAGAGTTTTGTTTTTATGTCAGGTGTTTGTTACATGCTCTAGGCTGTGCATTACTTCCAGGCTTTCTCTCCTGTGATTTAGAATATGTTAATAAAAAAGGGACTTATATAAATAATGTCTGCCTATATCTCATGTTAACCTTCTCAGGAGTGCCTTAGCAAAAAAAGGATCCTTGATCTCTTGTCAGCCAGATTTGGGATGTGTTAGAACTACTGTCCTTCCTATTCAGCATACACCCCTGTTTTCCTCCTCTGAAAAGTAGGTTTTGGGAACAAATGTCAGAACTGAGCATTACCTAGATCCTGTCCCCTGTGAGGACTTGGAAGCATATTTTTGGATGCAAGCATTTGACATAATTAATGGATCTGGTAGCAGAAACATGATTTTTATTCATTTTTAAAATTCATGCTTCAGTGCTCAACATAAGTGCTAGCAAGTGCAGAACTTGGTGTATCGGTATTAAGGGCCAAGTTCTACAATCACTGCTGCTCTTTCCCCACACAGCAGAAAGGTTTTACTGCAGTGGAACAAACAACATGACCTCTGCAGAGGAAGGCTGTTAGGCTGCAAGGCTGTATTAGGGTAGTTCTCCTTCATATCAAAATCAGCTGAGGTCAAGAGGGGAGAAAAAGAGCTATTAACAAGATCATTGCAGCTCCTCGGTTTCGTGCCATGTAGAAGCAATTTTTCTGTGTCTAAGTTTTGCTTGTCATGAGTGGATTTGTTGCCCTCCCTCCTCGCAGGCATTGCAGTCCCCTATACAACCCCTGATTGCTCAAAGAATCCACTCTTTGGCTGCAAATGCTTAAAGTCTTTGATATCAAGCCAGCCAAGAAAACTAATGCCTAACTGAATCAATTGCTCAGCTGCAAAATGAAAAGCATACTAGATTAGAATGGAAAATAAGAGTAGAGGTGACTTTAGAGCCACGATTTTTTTTTTTCCCCTGCTTTTGTCAGTGGAAAACCTATATTTTCCCTTTATGTTCTCCAATGAAAAAACATGATTTATGGCCAATTTTTTTTAAGTGTATTTATAGTTGTGCTCATGAGAGGTGCCACACTGACAGCTCACTAGGCTCCACTATTCTATTAAAATACAGTTAGAGCAGAAGCAATGGTGAGAGCCTTTTTTTTTTTTCCTTTTTGCCTGCTTACACACTCTGCTCCAATACCTGTTCAGTGTTGCAGAACACCCCCTCATTCCAAGCTAGACAGACACTTAATAAGAGTCAAAGGATTTTAAGGAAGAGACTGTCATCATAATCTTGATGTCATTGCAAGTTTTATCTGCATGTATATTCATGCTTTATTATATAACCATGTCATCAACAGGGTAGAGGCAGTGGTCTCTCATGGAAAAAAACTACAAGATTATCAGTAGTATAGGGCAGAATAGTTAAATTCTGCAGCATTTACTGCTGTTACTGGAATAGCAATTTCTGTGTTCCAAATATTTCTAATAGCCAGTATGTTCAAATACTAGTGCTTAAAAATAGGAATCTGAATGCATATATTGACTACAAAAGTGTGTTGAAGCTGTAGAGGTACATATTTGGCTGTCGGAGTGAGAGACGGTCCCAGAGTAACGATTGAGTCTCAATGTGAGTATGGTCGTTCTCCTTTATTGCAAGTTTTAGTTACACCT
>JANXJC010000031.1:24242372-24268311 GCA_027564655.1 Leptodon cayanensis
AGGTCACGCAGCGCAGTGACTTAATCTCTCCCGGACAAGCCTGGGTTGCTCACTGGGATAAAATCATGCCCTCTATTTTTCAGCCATGTCTCCACATTTGGCCTTCATTCTTAAGATGAAACAAATCTTCTTTTCCTCATTTTGTTATTCAGGGACTAAATTTTCTCATGTTACATAGGCACTTAGAAGAAACAACGCAAATGACTATACCTGAGTGATTAGAACAAGTATGTGTCCTTAAAAAAGTGTTTTCAAGTCTACCTCTTGTAGTTGTATGATTGCACAACTCTGTAATATCTCTGTTTGCATACTTGGTAGTGTTGATATCAAAGGAACAAACTACATTTAAAGAAATTCCTTCCATAATTTTGAAGCTATGAACACCAAAATATTTCTGCAGTTCCAGCCATGGGAAATTCCAGTATTTTCCTTTCTTTAAGCTAACTTCTGAAATGGTAGGAATAAACCAGACAGCCTGATTTGGTATTGCTATACCACTGGCAAAAATTATAAAAACATTTGAAAATACATAACACTAAAATCAGGTAGGCTTTGAGAAAAGAGGAAGGAATCTCACAGATTTAGAGCCTATTTGAATGGATTTCAAGCTAAAATCCTACAAGTTTAATATGCTATACCTGCCTCTCAAACTAGGGACAATAGGTTACCATTTGTGGTTGCTTGACTTCAGTCATGTGAAATGAATAGCAAGTGGTACAGTTTTCAGAAGAATGAATTCATGTCAGGAATTTTATAAATAATGAACATTCATATGACTCATGAATGCCAATTTCTATGTGAGAATACTGAAAGTGTGAAAAACAGAAATATCCTACACTGTCAGTTAGAAAGTGTCCTTCTCATCCAATTTGCCGCAGCCAGACTCTTTACCCAGTTTTCTTTTCTCTGCAAAAAAGAGCAACAAAACAATGTGATAGAATTTATATGATATAGGAAAAAAAATTGTACAAACTGATATTTAGAAGAAATAATAAAAAAAATCAAACCTACAAAGAATATAATAGCTAAGATGGCATTTTTTCTGTGCTGTATAAAAATACACATTTAACAGTCCTAGATAGTATTCTGTGAATAACAGACTGCCCCCAAAAGCCTGCATTCATAAACATGCAGAGACATGATTTCCGACACCCACAGTGCAAGTTGTTGCAAAGGTCTGAGGAGCTCTACCTCTGGCAGAGCACACAGTGAAATACACAGATTCTTTTATCGTCTGCTTCTGTAAGAGCAGAAGGGGTAGTTAAGCTGTGCCTGAAGGAACTTGGCTCAGGTTAAACAACATGTAGGCATAATAGCTGTTAAATGCAACTGTTTCCAAAATTTTTGTATAATATAATATGCTGAAAACATTTATGAAATATTCTATATCAAAAGTGATATACTTAATGAAAGTACTGGAGTGGCTTAAAGTCACAGGTAATCAATTGAGAAAGACACAGAGAGCAATTTTATAAAATTTTAATTACCATAGATGGATTAAAGTGTAAGGTCTTTATGTATCTAGCTGACTTTTAATATTAATGATGATAGTTAACAAGATGGATATCTTTGCAGCATTTGCGAGGAATGAGAAAAAGTGGTTTTAGCTACCACTGGTTCTTCACTAAAGATGACTGCCATTTTGCCTGGAAGGAACAAAGTGTCAGCAACATGTTAAGGTAATAATGTAGCAATTATTTAGAAAATAATTCCAATCAATACATTTGCTACTTTCTTGAAAAGAAGCTTAAAAAGCACAACAAAGCAGGAATAAGTGTAGTGTTACAAAGAACATATATGTATCACTGAAGTTTCCATGCAGAGAAGGAACAACTTCCCTGAAACATGTTCCTCTGGTGAACACCTATTCTGGTCTTGCTTATATTGCTAAGCGTTAATGCAGTAGAATTCAGCTCAGTGACACTTAAATAATGAAGATTAAGTCAGAACTGTTTCCTCTTTTGGTGCTAGCATATGATCTGAGCTTGAACGGAATGAGGTCTGTCTAATTAATCATAAGTGAAAATAAGTTTTGCAGTAAGATTAGTGACAGGCATCCCAATTCTTGTGATTTAACCCCAGCCGGCAACTGAGCACCACCCAGCCGCTTGCTTACTTCTCCCTGTGTTGGAATGGGGGAAAGAATTAGAAGGGTAAAAGTGAGAAAACTCATAGGTTGAGATAAAGACAGTTTAACAGGCAAAGCAAATGCCGTGCATGCAAGCAAAGCAAAACAAGGAAATCATTCACTACCTCCCATGGGCAGGCAGGTGTTCAGCCATCTCCAGGAAAGCAGGGCTCCATCACGGGTAACGGTTACTTGGGAAGACAAAACACCATAACTCTGAACATCCCCCCTTCCTTCTTCTTCCCACCTTTATATAGCTGAGCATGATGTCATACTGTATGGGATATCCCTTTGGTCAGTTGGGGTCAGCTGTCCCAGTTGTGTCCCCTCCTAACTTCTTGTGCCCCCCCAGCCCACTCGCTGGTGGGGTGGGGTGAGAAGTAGAAAAGGCCTTGACCCTGTGTAAGGACTGCTTGGCAGTAGCAAAAACATCCCTGTTATCAACACTATTTCCAGCACAAATTCCCAAACATAGCCCCATACTAGCTACTACAAAGCAAATTAACTCTACCCCGGCTGAAACCATCACACCAATATCAGAAATGCATAGGTTGGCATATAAAGGCTGATATTATTTGCATGGTACTAGCCACTCTTGGCCATATGCCTGCTCTCTCAGGGGATATCACCATAGATGTCAGTTTGGTGGAAAGCTGTAGAAAGTCTTGGGGTCTGTCTAGCTTTTGATTGTGACCCCAAAGACCACACAAAAGCAGGAAAGAGTTAACATACATGCAGCTGCCAAAAAACGTTATTCTTAAAACTACGAGTTACAGCTGACTCCCAGTTACAGCTTATCCAATAAAGCATAAAAGGCTTATAGTGCATTAGATGCAGGGAAAGAATCAGATGGAATGGTCTGTGTTTCTCTGGGTTTAATAGAAAAATTCAGCATCAGATGTGACGTGCTGCAGCTTACAGAAGGAATAATGAGCTACCTACGTTTTAGTGGGTTTGATCATTATAGTTAATCCTTTGGCCCATCTGCAGTATTTTATAAAAATATGGAGATGAAAGCCACCCAACCAAACAAAGCTATTATTGTACAATCATTTTGTCCCTACAATACCACCTGAAATTAAAAGCCTCACATAAAGCCATTGGGGAAGGGGAAATGTAACGTTAGCAAAAAATGCTGAAAGAAGCATCCAGTCTGATAGCCATCAGGCCTTCACTAAAGCTATCTTTTCTGCTTATGGATTCAGGCAGTGATCCTATTGGCTGATTCACAAATTCTCCCTGGTTTTGGTAGGATTTATTCATTGTCAACATAAAAAATAAATACATCTTGCTTATATAGCACATCATGATACTAAAAGATTAAAAAATATTTAGCCTATGTTTTGGCAGAGCTTAGTTATTAAAAATTCAACAGGATTTATTTTTTTCTAAGGCCCATAGCACATATTGAGATAACATTTCAGTATCTGAAATAAATTCTCTATATATGGCAATAACATTGTTAGGATCTTTCAAAAACTTTCACTTTTATTTTGCACTCAAGAGGGAAGACTTCTGCTGCAAACTGAGGGCCTGACTCACATCACGTAACTAATAATTTTGTGATTTTCAGCCATCAGTATTTACTACATTGTCACATCGTCAAAAGACAATTCAAACACTGCAGCTATCCAATCAATGACACTGCTGATGAATAATACTGCAGTGTTGTGGTTTAACCCCAGGCAGCAACTAAGCACCATGCAGCCACTCACTTGCTTCCCCACTGTACCTGTGGGATGGGGGAGATAACAGGGAGTGTGGGGGGGAAATAAAACTCACAGATTGAGATAAAGGCAAAAAGGAAAAAAAAATGATAGTGATAATGATAATGATAATGATAATGGTGATAATGATGATTGTCCTGCTTTCAGCTGGGATAGAGTTAATTTTCTTTCTAGTAGATGGTATAGTGTTATGTCTTGGATTAGTATGAGAACAATGTTGATAACACACTGATGTTTTCAGTTGTTGCTAAGTAGTGTTTATACTAAATCAAGGATTTTTCAGCTTCCTCTGCCCAGCCAGCAAGAAGGCTGGAGGGGCACAAGAATTTGGGAGGGAACACAGCCAGGGCAGCTGACTCAAACTGGCCAAAGGGGTATTCCATACCATAGGACGTCATACCTACTATGTAAACGGGGCGGGGGAGTGGATTGCTGTTCGGGAACTAATTCGGCATCAGTCGACAAGTGTTAAGCGACTGTATTGCGCATCACTTGTTTTGTATATTCAAATTCTTTTATTATTATTATTATTATTATTGTAATTTTATTTTTGTTATTATTATTATTTTCTTCCCTTCTGTCCTATTAAAATGTCTTTACCTGAACCCACGAGTTTTATTTTTATTCCAATTCTCTCCCCCATCCCACTGAGTGGGGGGGAAGTGAGCGAGCGGCTGCATGGTGCTTAGTTGTTGGCTGGGGTTAAGCCAGGACAATAACAACAACAACAACAACAATAATAATAGACAGTAATAATAATAAAAGAATTGGAATATACAAAACAAGTGATGCACAATGTAATTGCTCACCACTCGACTACCAATGCCCAATTACTTCCTGAGCAGCAATCCACTCGCCCCTTCAACTCCCCCCAGCTTATATACCAGACATGACATCCCATGGTATGGAATATTCCTTTGGCCAGTGTGGGTCAGCTGTCCTGGCTGTGTCCCCTCCCAACTTCTTGTGCCCCTCCAGCCTTCTTGCTGGCTGGACGTAAGAAGCTGGAAGATCCTTGACTTAGTATAAACACTACTTAGCAACAACTGAAAACATCAGTGCGTTATCAACATTCCTCTCATACTAAATCCAAAACTTCACACTATACCAGCTACTAGAAAGAAAATTAATTCTACCCCAGCTGAAAGCAGGACATGCAGTCAAATTCTGTCCCTTATTTAAGCATTCTTAGCCATGTATGGCTAAGAATAGCCACAGCATTTTCCTTTCAATTATTCTATCACTTTATCAGAGTCCTGTAGTTGTTCAGTAGTGAAGTTCCAAACCACTGGAGGTGAGAATTTCTCTAGATACGTACTCATATTCTCCCACATGCCATGCCACGCATGGTTATCCAGCCTCGGGGCAGATCTCTGGGTGATATTCTTAAACAGTTGTTTAGCCTTAAACAAGACCTGGGACACATTCAGGAGACATAGCAATAGGAACATGCTGGTTTGAACATCCGAAGGATATTCAAAATTCTCAAGAGCTATTGTAATTTGCCTGGAGGAGAAGGGGAATATGAAGGGAGGTTTCTCCCCCATGGATTGGCTCTCCGAGGAGAAAAGGTGAAAGGTGTAATTGTTAATAGTTTCTGATAGATGGCTCCCAAAGTACAGAAGTGGCAGCAATGCTGAGTACAAATACCAGGTTAGTTTCACAACCAGTTATTCTATTGTGTCTAAGCCAGTGTTACAAAGTACAGCAACATGATAACTTTAGCCCGGTTCCCATGTGTGATAAACAGCACAACAGGGAGCATATACTGCAGGTAAGGTATTATAAAATGCAACTTTAAGAACAAGCACACCAACTTTGACAGCAAATAAATCAACATTGTGACCAGCGACTATTGAACCAATATAATGAATGCTTATGAGAAATTTGTTCTAACGTGTTCCAGTCAGATTTGTCATTATCTCAAGCTGTCGAGTCCCATGTTGCACGCCAAAAACAACTGTCATGGTTTAACCTCAGCCAGCAACTAAGCACCATGCGGCTGCTCACTCACTCCCACCCCACCCAGTGGGATAGGAGAGAGAATCAGAAAAAAAAAGTAAAACTCGTGGGTTGAGATAAAGACATTTTAATAGGACAGAAGGGAAGATAATAATAATAATAATAATAATAATAATAATAATAATAATAATAATAATATACAATGAGTATATAAGTGATGCACAATGCAATTGCTCAACACTCGTCGACCAATGCCCAGTTAGTTCCCAAGCAGTTAGTCCCCCAGGCCAACTCCCCCCAGTTTATATACTAGACATGACATCACATGGTATGGAATACCCCTTTGACCAGTTTGGGTTAGCTGTCCTGTCTGTGTCCCCTCCCAACTTCTTGTGCCCCTCCAGCCTTCTTGCTGGCTTGGCAGGAGAAGCTGAAAAATCCTTGATTTAGTATAAACATTAGTTAGCGACAACTGAAAACATCAGTGCGTTATCAACATTCTTCTCATACTAAATCCAAAACTTCACACTATACCAGCTACTAGAAAGAAAATTAACTCTACCCCAGTTGAAAGCAGGACATGCAGTCAAATTCTGTCCCTTATTTAAGCATTCCAGAAGATTTTATGTAATTAAACTAGCTGAATAACTACAAAAATTCATCTGGACTCCCATGATTGCCTTTTATCTATCTTCATTATGTCTTTTATCATGATGCATATGTGTTCAAACTTACAATTATCAGCAAAATTAAAAGGATCACAAATGCAGGCAAAGAAGAGGGATGTGAAAAACATAACCTGGAAAAATATGACGTGGGTCGGCCATGGTCAATAAAAATAAAGATAGTGCCAGTAACTGTATTGCTGTTTTATTCAAAGAGGGAATGTAACTGGTCTACAGTCAAGCAGCTCAGCCATCTGTATGAAATGGAATTTGTATTAAATCAGTTCTCACTTCAAGGTCTTAATGCCACTGTTAGTAGTGCAATCAAGCAACATATTTGCTTAAAATAAGATCTGGAAGAAGGAGGCCCAAAAGGCAAGCGGCCATGAGTGGATGATAAATTGTCCACAGTATGAAAGAATTTGAGAATGACTTCCATGAATGATTTCTTAGAACAGTTTAGCAACAACAAAACACTAGTTTGTTAAGGCTTTTTGTGTGGATGTTCCTTGTGTTAGGAATCTATACTAATCTCTGGCATACTGTACAAGCAACTGATCAGAATTCCCAGAGATTCCAAGATTAAAAAGACCAGAAAGCAATACCAGGATCCTCCTAGTCCAATCTTCTGAGTGATAGAGAAGGTAGAACTGCTCTGAATTTGTATGTTCCACATTAAATTTCTTTGTTACAAATTATACCCCTAAATGTAAAGAGAATATGACTGGAGGCCATGGGTGCTAGTGAAACAAAAGACATTCAGGAAGATGGTGCCAGGATAGAAAATATTTCCTTAGTCTTTTCTGCAGTGGAAGATGAAAGCATCATGTTGTTTCAACTCACAAAGACCAGTCTCTTTCTTAGTAAGTAAGATATGGCCTTCACAGAACAACGTGAACTCTACTCTGGTAACTGAATTTTTATCTTTAGGTTGTTCAGGAATTTCTATTGGTCACTGTAGAAGATTGATCAGCTGTCAAAAAATGGGAATAATTTTACTTCTTTTGACTACACCTAAGACCTCACTCTATAACTCCAAGAGAAAGACCTGAGATCACATGGAAGAATTACTGCAGTCCTTGCTGAGAACTCCTGAGATGTTGCAGTCCTGTGCCAAACTGATTGCTTCTGTTAAGGGAATAGCTCTGTCTTTGTCCCATATTAACAAGTACTTTGGCTTTTTATTAATAGTTTTTTCACTCTCATCTATTCATTTTTCATTGTTTGAACATTTACATTTTACAGATAAACCTTTTTGCCCTAACTTGTATATTTAAAACATAAAGATATTAATCTTTTTCTCTTTTCAAGTCAAGAGCACTTGATAAGCCTGATTTGATCTGTATGGTTTTATCAGTTAGAGTAATCAGTATGAGTAGTCTCTTATCTATTGCATGACATGTTCTTTTTTCATTGTGGAGTACAATTTCTCTATGTTAGGACTACAGGCTTGGGAAGGTCTTTGTGCTTTTTGTCAAAGATAATTATGCTTATTGATTTCTTTATTTTATGTTGTTGTCTACACTACAGAAAATATTATGTTATTTTATATTTCAGGGAAAGATCTTATCTACATGAAGATTTGGACCAGTCTAAAGATGGCACTTTCAGGAATACTTTGGCATTGCCAACAGATTTAGCAAATAAATTTTTGACTTTTTTTTTGGTCCTGCTGGAAACTTGGGCTAATTTTGTCAGAAAACCAAGCTTCTTGATAGTTCCTGACATCACATATACTCATTTTGGTTTATTTATTTATTAAAAATTAGATTAATGAATCTATATAGTTACGAATGCATAGCAGCTATTCCTGAATAACATCTTACGTTGATATTTGTTCTGAAATAAGTTCCATGCATGGATTTAATGTAATCCAGCATTAAATTGAGCTGTAGGATGATGTTCCCATTTTGAGAAGAGTAGTTCCTTAAGAATTATTAATCTTGTCTTACTTATAGATAGAAAAAAAATATTTCAAAGGATCATAAATTCCCTAAGGAAACCTGGTAAAATGGATTAGATAGAATCTTTTGGTCCATTAGCTGGGAAAGTATATTTCTTTAAATGAGGTCACCAATATGAATATATATGGTAATAATGTTGAATTTATATTTACCAATACTTTCACAATGTACTTTTTTATGCCATACCTGTCAAAAAACTAATTCATAACAATGTTCATAAAAATGTATACAGCATGAATGTTACTCACAGTAAATGCAACACTTGAAAACAAATTTGTAAATTATTTTCCTAAATGCACAGATAAGAGCACAAATATATGCTCCAATTACCTTTAAGGGCAGAAACAACAGAAACACTTAACATGAATAACCTACAATTAAAATTTTAAAGTTAATATAATTTTTTTTTTTTTTACCTTCTAAAGATATAATTATGGAGTAAACTATTCTAATGATTCAACAATGTAATGAATCATATATTTACATATATTCACACTTAAATTTCTAGGAAAATATGTGACTTCAAAAAGGTAGTTTTTTAAAAGTAGAAAACAAAAACTGTGGTAGTTCAGTTATCTACTGTGGACCAACTGGTAAATTTACACTTAGAGATAGGTTAACAAAACTATTAAATCCAAATATGATTGCTGACATTCAGAAAAAAGCTAATGATCAAAAGTTTTTTTCTTTAGGCTAATATGAGAATATACAAGAAGGACAAATGTAAAATGATGTTTTATATTACATATGAATCAGAGTATAGAAATGTTTGACTGATATCTCACAGCCTTTGAAAGTACTATACCTTTCCTACATTTTTTCCTAATAAAAATTGTCAATACTACATTTAAAATCTGTAATTTCTGCAGCATCTCTTCCATTTGGGGAAAAAAAAAAATCCAATTATTCACAACAGAAACAAAATCACTAAATTATCCTCCTCAGTAAGAATAAAAGATTTCTTGCAGTCCTCAGTGGTAAGATGTCCTCTATTAATGATAATCCTTATGGTTATTTAGCTTCTCTAAAGTAAAAAAAAACACATAGTGGAGCTGCTGTCAAGTTAGTTATTATCACAGCAAAGGCCCTGTGATACAATTTATTTTGCAAAGAGAGTAAAGAAATAAAATAAGAGGAAATGTTTAAGGACTGTAATGCAAATTTAAATTACTACTTTGATAGGACATTCTAAGAGTGCAGTGTATTTTAGGATTCAGATTTTGATACTTTGAATAAGAAATCAAATATTGATGAACTTGGAAAAGAGAGAGGACTTGTATATGACACATGATATATGCACTTAAAACAACAGAGGCTGACTACAGAGATAATAAACAGTTGGTTTAGTTCTGCAGCTCTGCAATGCTAAAAGAAATGAGGACATAAACAATGCCCTAGGGCAGACAAGTTGCCCATCCTCATGCACATGCTCCCTCTGACAGTGACAGAAGAGGTTAATTTAGGAGATCACAGGAGCCTGGCCAATATGGAGTTAGGGATGTTTGCTAGCTTATCCCTACCAAGACTTAGTTTCCACAGGTGTTAGTGTGAAGCTGCTGCCTATGAATATGCTAAAGCCCTTTCTGACCCTGCTGCTACAGCTCCCTCCACAGTCTACTGTATCAGCAAGTCCCAAGAGTCTGCAACCTGCTGCATAAGGGTACTTTCTTTTCTGAAAGGCGACTGCTTTAATATAGGTGGAGTATCCCTACAGCACAGAGTCTACTGTATTAGTGAAGTCCTTTTCTTTAGAGACATCAGCCAAACACAGCATTAAAAGGAAAAAGATGTTCTTAATGTTCCCTGGAGGAAAAAAAATAAGCTGGGAAATTTCCAAGAAGCATCAGACAAATACATGTTTAATAATATGCCACCAGACTACAGTTCCTGCTTTCATGGGACACATTTTTCTCAGAATTTCCTCTTTGTTCTCTGCAATAGGGGGACATTGCTGATAATGATAAAGCCTTAGCAAATACCAGCAAAACTAAGGTCATGGTCAGCAGAGGAAATTCCTGTGCTAATCCTCACCTCAGCTGGTACATCTCTCTATTTGTGGGGAGCCATACAGAAATGTTACCTTGTGTCCTAGGACAGAATAGCTATGTTAGCACAGTGATATGCATGTACTAAATAGGTTCACCTCTCAGCAGGATTTATTTCAAACACAGTACTACTATACTTAACACAGTTATCCTGCTTTTTGTTCCACAGCTAGCCTAGCTGCTGCTAGAGCTCAGCCAACCTCTTGCCAATTCACGTACAGGGCTACCAATTTCAGAGGTGCCAAGATTTCACCCAGGTTGACAACAATGCACAGATCATTGCACTGAGTGTTTACATTGGTACTCTGACTATCAGCAAATAAATACATACAGAGGATTTGAATCAAGCTTGTATGGAGCATCAAATACCAAAGTACTCATAAAAAGAAATGATCATGCAACTGTCGCCAAGTGATCTGAGTGATAATGGCACTCATAACTGCTTATATGTATAAAATGCTTACATAAATACAATCATCTGTTATTGATCTGATAATATACAAGTATGAATACTGCTCTGAAATAATTTATTATAATACAGATAGGATTTACAAATTTGCTGACATGGAAATTACAACATTTATTTGTATTTCTTTATTCCAGCTATTTCATAGAGATCTTTGTTCTGCCACTCTTCTACAGCCTCATTTTTTTCCCCAGAAATTTCCTAATTTATTCCTCTTTTCCCATTCCTCTTTTTTCCTCTGTTCTGTTTGGGGGTTTTGTTTGGTTTTTCTTTTCCAGCATATGTTTTATCCAAGACCATTTAATTTTCCTTTTATTGCTCTCTGCCATTCCCAGCCCATTCACTAGCTATTGATGAGACAGATAGTTAAGAGTCACAGAGATGGGTTGGAAGGGCAAAGAAGCAGCAGGGACCAAGACATGTGGTGAACAGGCAAACAGAAAGAGGGACACCAAATCATAGAATCATAGAATGGTTTGGGTTGGAAGAGACATTAAAGATCACCTAGTTTCAACCCCCCTGCCATGGGCAGGACATCTTCCACTAGGCCAGGTTGCTCAAAGCCCCATCCAACCTGGCTTTGAACACATCCAGGGTTGGGGCATCCACAACCTCTCTGGGCACCTTGTTCCTGTGCTTCACCACCCTCACAATGAAGAGCTTCTTCCTTACATCTAATCTAAATCTACCTTCTTTCAGTTTAAAGCCATTAGCCCTTGTCCTATCACTACATGCCCTTGTAAAAAGTCCCTCACTGGCTTTCTTGTAGGCCCCCTGTTAGGTACTGGAAGGCTGCTATAAGGTCTCCCTGGAGCCTTCTCTTCTCCAGGCTGAACCACCCCAACTCTCTCAGCCTGTCTTCACAGGAGAGGGGGTCCAGCCCCCTGATCATGTTCATGGCCATCTGCTGGACTTGCTTGAGCAGGTCCATGTCCTTCTTATGTTGGTGAAGTAAGTAGGGGAAGGGAAGTAGGTTTATGTTTCTGGGACTGCTCAGAAGGACTGTGACCCAGGCTTTTAATGGGAAAGGTCTGCCCCT
Source organism: Leptodon cayanensis (assembly GCA_027564655.1). Lineage (NCBI taxonomy): Eukaryota > Metazoa > Chordata > Aves > Accipitriformes > Accipitridae > Leptodon > Leptodon cayanensis. Next base: position 24,254,369 of record JANXJC010000031.1, read on the forward strand.
CCTTAGTCATGTGCTGTTCTGAAATCTGTCTTTCTGTCTCTCCCTCATTTAAATCAGAAATTTCCACATTTAGGATAACAGTGCTGATCAAAATCTAGTTGAAGCTCTCAGTGAAAGTGGCAAGTTTTGTTGAACTTCCCACAATGAAATCTTAGTCGAAAATTCCTCAGCAGCTTCACTACAAATGTAAAAGTTGTTGCACTTCATGTTTGATAAAGAATGTAGCAAATTATTTAGGAGAAGGGATGGAGGACAAAAAGGTTAATGACAGACTTGCTTTTGAAGATGAACTATGAATAATGGATTCAGTTCAGATGCTGTTGGTCACGGTCCAATGGTAATTCATTTATAAAGACAGTTATCTCATCATCAGCTTTAAACATGAGAAGATCGGGAGATGGGTTCTTTAAATTAAAACTTGGGAGCATTGCATTAAGATTAAATTATTGTTTAAAAGGCATCATAAAGTTAAGAGAAGTATGACAAGAGATGTCATAATTTATGCAAATGCAGGCTATCACAAGCAAAGACTATAGCATGCTTTCTGGTGCTTTCATTTTTTGCAGTCTGCATTAATCACAGAAGCCGTTATTACATCATGTTGTTCAAGAAGCCTAATCATAGAGGGTGAAAAGAACAGCTTATCACCAGTAGACAAAAAACCCAAAACAAACCCAGAACAGCAGCTTTGTGCTATATTTAGATTTACTAAGTTAACATGTTGAATGTGGATGTCCATATCCAGACTAATAGTCACAGTAGGTTTCCCATCCATGTCTCTATTTTATTGTATCATGGTAAAATAAAAAGGAAGAGAGATAAAACAAAAAAAAGGAGGCGGGGAAAAAAGGACAGAATCCCTAAAAAAGACAGTGTGTCAAAGTCAAATATGACAATTTTCTGAAATTCATGACAATGAAGTCTCATGTACACAACAAAGGAAAAAAAAAAGTGAAAAATCAGCTCACAGGTTCTGTAATGTTTTCATGTCTTTTTTCTATGTTTTATTTGCTTGTCAACCATAAGAAGTGCTTCCCGTTCCAAATAACTCACTCCCGTTGGAGGGTTTCTCATGATGAGATATTCCCCAGTGCTGTATGCCATGGCCCTGCTCTGGCTCCTAGCAATATTTTTTTTGTGGCAGGGTAGTTGTCCCGATCCAATGTCGGGGAAGGTTTCAATATGATCCCAAGAGTGAGATTAAGACACAAATGAGGTCAAATGCCGTATACCCAAAAGAGTTTTTATCATCAAAAGTATCAAAATTAGAAAATAGTAGCGATAGGATAAAATGGAAGAACAGGCAGAAATCAAGCAAGCAGTTGGGATAGAGTTGCAAGGATAGTCACCACCATGGATCCAGTGGCATCCCATTGGTCCTCAGCCTTCAATTCTTCGGTGGTGGGTGCACACCACGGCTTGTCTCCATGTTTTTTTATAGGGCATAGTTCGATGATGCATGCAGATATGTACTGTTCATGCACTGTTCATGTGCTGCAGGTTTCGTCTATCACAGGTTACGTCTATCACATGGCCTTTGCATGATCAACACTAGAAACTAGTATCTTATCTCAGAGACTACAGTTTCCATGACAATGGTAGCCTCCACATTCCTGCATGCTTCATCAGCTCCAGCCGGTTTCTTCCCCTGGATGTCTCGGTGGCCTGGTAATCATCCTTATGGACAGAGGAGTGTCCTGCTTAAACAGGCCATCCCAGAGACAAATGGCTAGAGATAAATAGTTCACAGTTCAGTCTCTCACATCAAACAATCCTTGAGATGAATGACTTGAGATGACAGTCCAATCTCTCACACATAACAATCTTTGAGACAAACAGCTCGAGATAACAATTCAGTCTCTCACAGTAGTCCTTGGGAAGAAGGACACGTGCTGTTTTGAGCATGTTCGTAATGAGAGGTTACTTCCACGGTGGGTCCCTCCTCCTTACAGCAAGGGGGAAACCATTTGTGGACAGGAGCGCTATGTGTGAGGAGCTGGGCTCCTTGTCCTCAGCTGCTGCTTTTGAGCCTCTACACAAACTCCAGCTCAGCCTGTTGCACAGCTGACATGTTCACCAAGTAGGAAGTAAATTTTACAGAAATACTAATATTTCTCTGATTCTGTAATTAAAGTGCACATGCTAATGATTACACAGGAAATTCAGCTTTTCAAAAATTCTGCATAGTAGGCTTTGTAAATGAAATAATGGTCTTTCACTTAGAGATCTGTAATTTGATTTACAGGTCTAATTGTGGTAACACATCACGTTTGTTGTCTTGGGGAATGAGGGAAAGGCTGTCATTGTGCCATGAAGGCCAGCAGCTCCCCATGGGCTGAGGCCTCCCCATGGGGGTGGCAGGACAGGGCCTGGCAGCCAGGACCTGTCCCAGCACACCAGCCAGGAGCAGGGCATCTGGGGGGGCACTGGGGCAGCCCCAGCCTTCGGCTTCAGGATCCAGGCCAGGATGTGGGCCTGTGGGCAGGCCCAGCTCGCTGGGACCCATCGTCAAGAAGAGCCTAGCTGTGAGGAGCTGGAGGCTGGCCCTGCTGTGGTGTCACTGTGACTGGGGCTGATGGACCTGGGGGGAATGAAACGGGGGCCTGGGCCATGGGCAGAGTGAAAGGAGCTCTGGTTTGGATGGGCAGGGACAGGCAGGGCTAGCAGTGCCCTCAAGGCCCTGACAAAGAAGGCAAGAAGGTCCAAAAATGTAGTTGGAGGTAGAAAGTGATAATCTGGTAAAAGTGCCTTCCTCTTCCACCCTCTAACGTTTGTCCCATGCTGTTATGCATCGTAATAAAGAGGCAAAAGTCTGCTTGTCTTCCCCTGGCACTCAGCAGAGCCACATTTTTCCTGGTGGTGGCAGTCTGCTCCTCGTGTCTTAGCTATTGCTGAGGCAGGATGCCAGTTTCCTTAGAGAAGAAAATCGTGTAAAAGGAGTAGCCGCATTTAGGGGAGCGTGTATTAGCAGCAGCTGAGCACAGCAGTGGGGGGGGGCGGGGCAAGGCAGCACTTCTGCAGCGAGAGACTGAGAGGCCTGTGAATGTCAACTGAGGCTGCAAATAATGAAGATGTCACTGAAAGAATTATTTTGCCCAAGAAAAGGTTACAGGAATATTTCATAACACAAGATGATAGGTAATTTGCTAATGATATCTTTCAACTACAACGAAGGGCCACAAGTTTTACTTCATTCTTTTCCTGATGATACTGTCAGTGACAGGACTTTGGTAACTGCAGGACCATATTCTTCTATACTTTACTTTGGAGTTATGGTTGCATAATTTCCTTTCTTAAATGCCAGTAAACTGAGCTGTCCTGCTCTGACAATAGTTTTTCAGTAAGAGACCCATGTACAGTTATCAGCAGCAGGAAACATATTTGGATTGGCAAATCCCCTGAAAAACAGATGAGTTTAATGTTTTTTTTACAAAGTTCTGTGAAGCAATTTTCAATAACTCATGCCTGAGATATTTCCTTAAAATATTAGAAGCATAGCTAATCTGCTACATGTTAACTACCATATTAATCTTGAAATGTATGCATTACCTAATACTTAAACACTGTAAATTAAGATTCAATTAAGTTGATATAAAACTATGACTCTACCCCAAAAATGTAAGTATATCGATATTTGTTCTCTTTTGGAGACTAAAACTTTCTTAATTATCTGACATGATTTATACAGAATGCTATAATCAACAGAATTGAATTAAACAAGAAACTCAACTATTGACAGAGCTACGTAACCTGCCTAGAGCCTGTGATAAACATTTAGAATCAAGCTCTGATTTGCCTCTTGGGGAAAATGCACAAGCAATAAAACAAGATTCAGGTGTAAGTTGTTATAACAGGCTAGTGCAGTGGCCAAATTCTGTACGTGCTAAAAGAAATGCATGAGTTTGATGGCACAATTACAATTACTAAATTTGCAACAATTTATACTGCTCTTGGTAACTAGGAACTGCAGTCAAAATATAAATTAATAAAAGCAACACTGTTTAGAACTTCTTAAAGCAGAACTGTAAACACGTGTAAATGTAGGTCATTTAGAGCTTGCCAAGCAGGTTGCTAAGCAGAAATGAATCCATCACTATAGATCTGGGCTCTATATGAAAGGATAATAAATGTGTGTGTAAAATACCCCAAGAATTCTTCACATATGGCAATAATCTACTTCAGCACAGAAAACAGTGGCAATGCTCTGCCTGCCTACGTGTAGCATTAATTGTGTCTTACTGAATTTTAAAAGGCTAAGGGAAAACCAAAGGGATGCACCAATCACCATTTTTCACTTCAGTGGTAGAAATGGGACTGACCCAATGTAAGCAATGACATTAGAGTCATCTACAAACAAATTAGGAAACATGTTTCAGCTGCAGAAACATAGGTGTTTAAGAACATCTCGGACATTGTGGGGAATCTGCTTTGGCATTTATCCCTCATCCTGTTTTATAGGGATGTATTTCCTTTTATAAGGAAATGCACCTTGTAAAACAAATCCCAGAGAGTTGTATCTCTCTGCTTCTTAAGAAAGGATAACATCTCAAGGTGCATTAAGCACTTATATTTAAATAACTCAATGGTGTCCCTGTTGCCATCTCTGACTGAAATCAATCAAAACCAATAAGCATTTATATGTCATGATTTATCTTACCCAAGAGCAAATACCAAAATAAACCTATACCTTAGAAACGTCTGTTTTTCTGCACAGACTATAAAGATATGAAAACAAATTCCTTGCAGAGCTAAAGAGCTAAATCCCATCCCAGGCAATGATACAAATTTCACCCCAAAGAGCCAGCAAAGTTTTTTTCCTAATTACTATGATTCCCTGTATCATCTATTCAACAGTGGCCTTCACCAAGACTGAAGGTTTACAGGAAAAATTGCATGTTTACCCATGCTCCTCTCAGCAAACTAGCAGCCAAACAAACAGATTCAAATACTCCAGCTCTCCTCCCCTTTTATCATCCATTTTTAATAAACCAGAAGCACTTGCCTAAATAGAGATTCCCTTGAAGGATGTGGTAGCCTGAGTTTGTTCGTAACATACTGAGACACCTACCTGTGTTTGGTCATTCTGACCAAGTTGTGCTTTGGAGTCATGTCCCATAGCAGGAGAGCAGACTTTTCCAGCATGGGCTCTCTGACAGGCAGGAATACACAACACATGGCATCCATGACCGTCAGCATTTGTACCCACTGCCAGCTCCTGCACAGGGCCAGAGCCACTGCACAGTGCTCCAGTGTCATCAGATCCTGCACACCAGGGTCAGTGGGTTTAAGGCATGTTGCCTATGCCTGGGTTGAGGGCCCTGAAACGTGAGTCAGATGAGGCATGAGATTTAGCCCTAGGCATGTATCTTATACCTAAAGTGGCAATGAAATCACAGAAAACTCCAGCTAATACAGCATGCACTGAACAGAGCTTTTTGGTATCAGGCACATATTCATAATAGGAATAATAAGAAAATGGCTTTTTAGCATCTTAATGCTTTCAGATTTCAGTTTTTTTAAAATGTATTTTATATTCCAGAGAATAATTGAGATAATGAAACAAAGAAGTAATAAAATATACAAGTATCCAGATATTCTTTTTTTTTTCTTTTTAATATAAATGGCAGATCAAATTTTTAGGATGAATGGTAACAAATCAATTTTCTGACAACAGCTCTCTAGTCCAAATTTCATTTTTTTACAACTTTTGCTGAGACACTCAGGTCCCTTGCCACCACATCTTAACTGTATCCCCAAACAGATTAACATCATTGCAGGATAACATGTCATGTAATGATTTTAATAACATTTATTCATAAGATTGTTACTCCTCCCAGCTTCTGCCTCAGGGTCTGCTAGAACGCCATGTAGTTCATTAGCAGACACACTGGGAAATCAATGAGGCAGATACAATGTGTAGATTAAAAATAAAACCATTAAATTTAACTCTTCTGTAACCTTTTAAAACCCATTTATAGGCTTATTTAATACTAAACTTCAGTAACGATGCATATTTTTTCAAATTATATGTAATTAGGAACAATGAAATATAAACAAATTCTGTATAATATGAGGTAATTCTGGGACTGGGACATTTAACAAAGAACAATGAACAACAACCAAAAATGAAAAAGGAGAAAAAAAGAAAAATATGAGGTGAACTTCTATAGAAATGTTCCTAGAAAGTTCCCTAAGATTTTGTGTAAATATTAATGTAAAAATGTAAAGACAAATATTTATCCAGAATAATTATGTCATGCCACGTAAGAAGTTGCATTACATAATTTAAATTACCTCTGTATATTGATGAGTGTATTTTCTTAAAAGGAAACAGGGATAGAAAGAGTGCAAAGGGAAGAAAAGGGAAAAAAAAAAGAAAATGGGATTGTATTCTTTACTTTAGCCATAGATAGATACACATTTATGTATAAAAGTGACCTTCTTTTGTGTAAGGAAGTTAAAATTACAGTTTACAAGCATAACCAACCTGTCCCATACATACCTATATGTAGTATGTATATATATACCTTTTGCATATATTACCATAAATATTATTTTACTGATTAATGTATTTTCCAAATTAAGGAGCAAGGAACTATCTCTAAGAAAAGGGCCAAAATTAGATGAACATTTGACTACATCTCCATGACAAAACTCTCAGAGGGTAAAGCAATGTCTATATCAGCACATTTGATCTGGTCGAGGGATTTTTTTGACTAGGAGGTATGCAAGGGAACCTTTCATACATTTACAAATACAATGTTGAGTTTCCACCTCTTGGGAAAATTGATCTTTCTGCCTAATCAGTTTTGGGGGAAGTAAATCAGAAACAAAACTAAACCAAACTCCACACTTCTCTGTCAACACAGTTCCTTCATCCAGCATGAGGCAAATTAATTGCCCAGGTTTTAAATGATCATTTAACCATGTTTTCTCTTTCACAAGGTTATGTACTTCTCTCTGTAGCAGGTTAGACAATTGTTCACAGAACTCAATTTTTTTCTAGCTTTGATCAAAATAATTTTTCCATGCATGTTGTTTCCTTTTACCTCAGCTTAGATTAGGCTACCCTTGTCAGATCTTCATTTTGAGAAGTTGGCAACAAAGGATTCCTATGTTTCTCTTCATAAGAATAGCAAAGGGATCTGCTTCTGCCATTCCCTAATGAAAGCAGACCTGATCCACCACCTCAGGGAATGGTGGAAGGTTATTTCTGAACAGGCTAGATGCTGAAGGAACATTCAGACTCTCCCACTCTGAAGACTGAAAGTCTGTTAGGCAATGCTTGTATATGGGAGATACAAGCTGATGCCACCTGGTTGGTATATAATGTTATGGTGACCTAATCTATTTGAATGAAGAGTACCATGTTGCTGTACAAGCTGTTCTGTGAGCAAGGCTGGTGTCAAATACAAAAAGAGAATAAACCAAGCCACCAGAAAGGGGCTTCAATATTGGGTGGAGCTTTGGTTTTGAAACTTTCATGTGCCAAAAGCTGAATTAATCAAATCTACGAACAACAACATAAATGAAATCACCTAACATTTTTGCAAATACAATTTAGGCTTTTGAGTTGGCCTAGAAAGCAGAGGCAAACTATAACCACAGGGAGCAAAGAGTGAAGCAGAGCCAGTATGGCATCTGCCAGCCAGTGTGGCATCTGCCAAAGTACCACATTAACTCTTATGGTTAGCATACACCATTACTGTGCTTTAGTGGAAACTAGCTGACCCTAACCCCCATCCCCTGTTCCCCTGTGCCACCAGGGGGACGAGGCAGAGAGAACCTGGAGTGAGGTTGAGCCTGGGAAGAGGGAGTGGTGGGATGGGAAGGTGTTCCGAGGTTGGGTTTTACTTCTCAGTATCCTTGTTTTGATTAGATTTGTAGTAAATTAAATTGGTTTTGTTTCTTCCCCAAGTGCAGCCTGTCTCTTGCCCATGACCATAAGTGGTGAGTGATCTTTCCCTGTCCTTGTCTCAACCCACGAGCCTGCCTTTATGTTTTCTCCTCATCCCACTGTGGCTGGGGGGGAGGAGTGAGCTAGCTGCCCTGTGGTGCTTTGTTACCAGCTGGGCTTAAACCACGACAGTGAGATACATTCCTATGACCTCTGCATAACATGATATGTATCCCCTCAGGGAAACTGTGCTCTGTCTTGCCTTTGGCTAAAAAAATCCAACAATCCTGCTGGTATCTTACAAACATTCTTCAGAAAAAATGCAGATTTACGAATCAAAGAAATAAGGCAATTTGAAGTAATAATTTAGAAGAACATTTTATTTTTCCTAAACTCATCCAGGTGGTATAAGCTAGATGGAAGATCTCCATTTGCTAAATCAAATTTATTTGCTGATTATAATTACAATGTTATTTACTCCTGTGGGTCAATAGCTGGTTAGAAAAAAAAAAAAAAGCAAACCTTTCCCCCAATATTTTCCAATTAATATGATACCAAAGTATTTCAAAGCCACTGGCTCACACAAGCACTCCTTTGTGTCAGTGACATATTTGTTGCTTCATTTAGTTTGCATTTGTACTGAACAAATACAATCCCCCTATATTTCTTCATATAGATGTCATAATCTAGAATGAACAAAGAGAGGAAGAAATAAGTTAGTATCATGTGTTAGCCTAAGAAGTTTAGATGCAGTCATCAACAACATCAAGAGCTGCTTTTCCTGAGCACAGCAATAAATGCATAAACAAATAAAAATCGCCAGTGTTTTCTTCTATTACGTAGACTTCAACAAGAGCAATGAAGAGGCAAAGTAGCCATGAACCATCCAAAGCTTGAAGGTTTTCATCCCAGGAAACTTCAGAATTAGTGTCAAGTGTTTTTCTGAGAAACTACAAACTTTTCCTTACACTTTCTACAAATTGCCTCCTACCTATCTGTTCAGTCAGCTGGTATGTGGCATCCTTCTCCCCATTTTTTTGGTCTTTTTATAGAAAATGCAAATTTTTCAGGTCAGGAACCTGCAATATTTAGAACTAAAAAAACTTAGTCTTGACAAAAGTATTGACAATCAGCAGTGTTCTTCATTTAGGTGCCCAAAGATATAAGCAGAGTGAGTTAATATGCTATCCATGATGAATTACCAAAAACATCAGCAAAGAGCAATTACTGCATGTCTGATCTTAATTTGGCTTCAAGTTAGAAATACGATACCTTGTGTAAGCTACCTCAGGGAACATATGCCATCAAAGAGCAATGAAAAATGTTAAATATTCTGTGGATAGAATTCACTGTTGTAGCAGCTTCCCAAGAGAGTGGATGCAAGTTTTCAAGGCATTTTCTGAACATTAAGAACTTGGCAGTATTTTCATATCCCACCATGAGAATGCTTATCTTACCCATCATTAGCTTAGCATCATATTAGATTGCAGTGCCCATCTCCACAGAAAGAAGTCTGGCTGCTTCCTTGGACTGAAATAACCATAGTTTTATTGTGCATCCTACATATTGTATGGAAGGGATATTTCTTCAACTGAGCCATTAAAAACATGCTTAAAAGATTCATAACTGCAACAAAATAGGCAGGAAGAAAATGACAAAAATATGCGATTTTCTTGAGATGTGAAGGTGGTTGGTTTGGAAAATGTTTGGCTGTATGAATACTAATGCACAAAATGAAAATATTTCTTCAAGTCAGTAGACCTTCTGAGCTCCGTAATTTTTATTGTGGTTTATTTTTTCCTGCATAAGTTACATTTTTAACACTGGTGAGCAACTTCCACTTGTGTGATTTGGACACATAGTAAGAAAGAAGGTGGAAGGGCCTTCAAACTGGTTTTCAGTCTGGGTAATCAAATCTCAACAATTTATTTAAAAGCTTCAATTTTTCAGAAAAAAGACCCCAAATTTATCTTGCAGTAACAGATGTTTGGCCAAAGGCTGCATTGATTTTGAAAGGGTCAGCATTCAATACTTCCCAATGTATTGTAAACTGCCTTTACAAATTAAAAGGAAATAAATCGTATATTCTCTATTGCATTGCTACTTCCTTTTCTACTTTCAAGAACATAATTGGAAAAGCATCCCACTTTTGTTTTCACAAAACAATTCATCTTTCTAGATCTTCCCTACACTAAAGCTGAGATCAAACGAAATCTGAACATAACAAAATGTGGAGTGTTGTGAGGGCTGGCGTTGCGCTCTGATGTTGGCAAATTACAGCTGATACATCTGGTGATCCACTTCAAAGGCATGTTTGGTCATGGTCTGTGTGCTGGGTAATTGCACGCTGTGTTGTACATAATAATGTTTTTTAATTGGCTTGCTCTGCGTAATGCAGATTCAATTATTATATAATTCCTACCTCTGCAAGTTAGTATATTTCTATTTTCTGGTTGATTTAGGAGCAAAACTTTATACAAGTTTCACAGAAAATTTGGGATAGCTTGAGTATCAATTCCTCTCTCATGTATTACTCAGGCACCTAGAATATCTGCTTTCCCTACAACCTACAGATGAAGAACGAAGAGTCGAAGTTACTGAAGTTTGCCATAGAACTTCTCCCAGACACTTCCATGTAGTAAGAACTGGAAGTAGATATTGGATTGGTCACCATTTTTTAATGGAGACGTTGTTTGTTTGTCTGTTGTATAAAAAAATCCCATTTCTTTTTGTTGTTTGGTTTCCCCCTCACTCCTCACCTTGTTGCAGTTGGATAGAAACTGGACAAAAGTAAGTAGGTCTGTAGTATTGTTTCTAAGACCTTTTAAAATAATTTTTGTAAATTAGAAGCCTTTTGAAAAGCTTTCAACTTAATATACTGCATAACTAAGAGTCCAGCCCCCTCCAACACAGACATGCAGTCAGCTACAAAACTCCTGTACATTTATCATACCATTAAGGAACCATTTTGTACTAGTTGCCAGTCTCTTTCACTTTAATGCCATATTTCTAGTAGAAGAGATTTCAGCTGAAGTACACTGAGAGCTTAGTGAAATATCTCTGTCTTACATTGCAAAATCCAAGTGCATTCTCCTCTTTTAAAAAAAAATCTCATTTAGACAAAGAAACACCTTTTAGTTCTCAAAAGATATAATCTAGTACTAATAGTTTCTCAGAAATGTCAGTTGAGCATTCTGATGATAGACTGTACTAATTCTGTGCATCAAAGTGAGAATGTATTGATCAAGCATCCATTGATTACAGTATTCAAGAGTTATCCAATTTCCTTGGAAAAGAAGGATGTTCATGTGACAAATTATGGAGAAAAAGGACTTCAACCTAATTAGTAAAGGATGATTGAATAAAATATCATAGCTATATATCTTCTGTCATTAGGGTTTTCTGGATTAACACAATGCATCTTTCCTACAAAATATTTATTAATCCGTTAAGTCTTTATTTTACAGAAAGGAGATAAACATTTTTGTACGGCCTAGAAAATGGAAGGACAAACATATTCTTCATAAAAGCTGAAAGGAATGAGAACTGCAAGAAAGAAACATTTCTCATTATATTGTGAAGATATAATTTAAGAATAAATGCTTTGACCCTTTTAATGGTATTAGAAATAAATAAGGTTGCTATAGAACAGATCTTGGCAATCAAGATGAATATTTTACTTAGTACAATCTTGCTCCACTAGACAAATGAATCAACATGAAATTAAATAGATCCACTTGTCTGCTTAAAATAAATCACTAAAAATCATCATGACTAAACATATTAGGTAGGAAGCATTTGAAAAATTAAGATTTACAAGATGACATGAATTTCTCGAAATAAGCAGAACATATGCCACATCCAAGTCCTGTTGCTTCCATTTATATTTGAAAGTTCAGCATTTTAAGCTGTGCATGTGGGAAATAACAGAAAGGTTAAAAGAACAGTCGAACAGTCGTGGAAGGGAAGGAAAATCAAACAAATAATTTAAGAACAAATGTTATTGCTAAAAGAATCTGTCAAGAAAGAAAATGCCATGCCAGACAGTCCAATTGATATATAAAGTACTCAGGGCTTGTGTTAAGAGTCCAAATTCAAGACTAAATATCTCAGGAGGATAAACTTACTTTCACCATGGAAAATAAAATAAAATTGATTCATATATCATACGTGTGCTTTTAACTTAAAAAAAGGTTGACTTAATGGGATTTGGCAAATGGAACTAGTTTTAACAAGGTCGAGTTCTGTATGGCTAGGTTGTGCTGGTTAATTAGAATATACTGAACTGGGAAATCCACTTGTAGATGAAACATTCCCCAAAGATCTGATTATACACAGCAATTTTTAAGAGCAGTGGCTGGTGCTTAGCGAGGCTGGCAGCTGGCAGAACTGAAATCTGCTATGAGATCAAACAGAGATCCCTGAAGATGCAAAGACACATTAAGAACAAAATATAATTGAATCATTGGAAGACTTTACCATAAAGGTCATAAAGTAGAGTTTTAGTTTCAAGAAACTCTTCTAGTATCCCTACATCCTTCTAAGAGTACAAAGACATACAGAGGGCTTTCATTATTTCCTGTTGATTTGCTTTCTAGGCTAGCTTCATGTACTGCATACTATGATGGTATGCTGCAGCCTCCCGTTGGGCAAGTAACTAATAGAAGACAGTATCTCCTCCTCTGAACCGGGCTGGGCATGTCAAGCATGGCTTCAGAAAGAAGGCGTTAGTATTTAATTAACAACATAATTAATACTAAAAGGTTCTTCTGAGCAGGAATTTTTGGTAATTAAACTGAACAATCATCTTGATCAACAAAGAAAACTGCTGTATTTAAAAGAAAATAAGCCATTTAAGAAAAAATAAAGCCTAGGGAAGCAATACCAACATAGGATATCAGCTGACCTTTTCAGTACTTCTGCTGAAAACTTGTGCTGCTGCTGTCCAAAACCCGGCCTCACTTAAAAGATTCAGACAAGAGTAATGCCTCTAAAAGTTGTGACATTTTAAGCTGTGGTGTAAGCAGGAGAGAGAAAATATTTCTTAATTTTATTATCTGATTATTGGAATGTTGCCATTATATTCATGTCAGAGACTTGCATACATGAATTTGGCTTTATGAAACGAGTGACGTAGATTGGTTTGGCAGAAATAGACAATGGGTTACATGTTAGATAAAGATAAACATTACATTTTAAAATCTGGGAGGGGTTCACCTGCTGATACTGAGCATATGTGTAAGACATGTTAGAAGTTATTGATATAAAAAAATAATTTACAGAATGGAAAAGGAAATAAAATATGAAAAAAAATTATTAAATACTCATTTTATACTTATAAGCTTATGGTGCTTTCTGCAGTGGCTTTGCCAGTGGAAATGCCAGTAATGAAGCCTGGATCTTTTCACACATAATCCTTTCCCTCTTTACAATCCAAACTGAGATGGAGATGAATAAATTACATAACATGGGCACAGACAGAGCAAAAGTGACATCTTTTCCTTCCCTCCCATGTTATGGATTTCCAGCCATGGCTTGCAAGATGATCTATTACTTGCATGAAGGCAGAAAGAATTCAAATGAAGCAATTATTAGACAAGAATACTTGATAAATGGTAGCAATATGTTCAGTAAAATGTACCTCAGAGTTATTTCTAGACAACCACCTCAATAGTCTTGAAAATTTATTGCTAGGAGATTTTAACAGAGAACAATGGCTTCATTTTAAGCTAAGAAGAATAAAGAGACACAAATATTTTCTTAAATCCTCAACAGTATATATTTCATAAGAGACAAAGACAAGGTGTAGGTACTCAGCTGAGCATCCCTACTCCCCTTGAAATCATTTATGTCACTTGAAGATAGCGCTCTGCATTTGCATTCATACCCTTACAAATGCAACAGCTAAAAGACACACATATGCCTTGAAAAACTGTCTTAATTAAAAAAAAGAATATGGATATTGTAGTACCTGTGACCTGCTTTCCTACAGGTTGTGAGTCAAACAAGCTTTTTACAGGCTGGGCAATTCTGCTGCTCCCAGAGC
>JANXJC010000031.1:24277515-24291754 GCA_027564655.1 Leptodon cayanensis
GGGGGAATAAAAATAATCAGCTGCCTAAAGTACAGCGTGGACCAATATGCCACCAGAGGGAAATGTCATTTACAGGTGATTTCAGCCATGGCAGATCAAACAAACTGCAGTGAAATGCCTGTATTCACAATTTCACATTCACATTATTTGGGTTAAAAGTTCTGAAGCAAATCATTTAACCAGTTCTGAAACAAAGTGTTATGGATCTCTCAATGTAAAGTACTAGATACTTTAATTTTCTTTCGTAGTTTAAACAAAAGCAAATCTAGGAAGTGCAGGGAATTCAGATTTCAATTTAGTTTAAGTACAACCTAACTTCTGCAGGGAAAAAAAAGTATGTCTTCATCCTTATTTTTTAGTTGAAAGACATCTTGGTCTATTTCTCTAAGGAGGTGTGGTACATGTCATGAATTTTATCTATGTATATATATAGATACATATAAATGCCTCTGTCTTTCATTCCTTTTTAATTTCTGAAGTTAGCACTAATCTATGTCACACAGATTTGACAGAGAATACCATTCCCACAAATTTCATGGAAATAGGGTAAGGAAGAGCAGACAAACCCTTCTTTATTTCATGACTGAACAAAAGACAGCATGATGAGATTGTTCCTTTTTCAGCATCACAGAATCTTCTGCAAGACATGAATTTCTCATCTGGGTAGGATTTTACTGAGACAAGTCATAACATTTCCTTCCTATTTAAATTTTCAGAAGGCTTGATATAATTCTATCAAAAAGGTAGTTAAGCACAAGATACAAAAATAAATATTAAGAGACAGTAATACATGTGATGCGAAGTTGTGTGATGATAAGCGGTCTCTATCCATTAAAAATATATGCTCTCAACTTTTTGTGCAGTACAGGTAAAATCCATATTGGTCCTTTACGTTCCTCCAGCACTTAACATCATCTCTACTTGCAAGCAATGATAAATACAAAATATATTAACATAGTTATTTTGAAAATAAATTTTAAAAGTGGTAAGCATACTCATCTAATGATCTTCTGTTCATAACCTTTATCATTCACAGTCATCTGTTCTTCCTGTTAATCAGCTCTTTTCTCCATTCTGCTTTATAAAATTCTGGCATTGCCTCCTTCAACTAGTTTCTGAGCACATAGCACAACTGATGATATCATGACTAACATTCATGGGTAGTACAATTTTTCTGAACTAGACCGAAACTAAATCAGAAGAAGACTCTGAGCTTTATTTTCTTTTCAGCAGCCCAATTCATTTCACTCGCGCTAGAGAAATACCTACCACTTTCACATTCACACAGTTTGGTGTTCTACAAGAAATTTTGTAACTTACAAAAAAAAGAGGAAAACAAGTTTTGGAAGTTAGTCTTCCACTCAAAATTCTTTGAACCAGGTTTTCTTTGGAGCATTCATATCTACCTGCTGACAGCACCTCTTTGTCTTGTGGAGTCTCAAGGGGGATGCAGCTGCAGGCAGTTGCTTCTAAAAGTTAGTATTTGACTGCTTCTTCCTTGACTGTTAACCTTGTACCTAAGACTTCTTCTAATGAGCCAGCAAAGTCTAATAGCATAAACAAAGGAAGCTAGAGATATTGTACAAAGACAAAAGAGCAAAACCATTTATGATATATAACAGGTATGATGTTTTTGTGGGATGGGTCTTTCCTGACAATTAATAAGCAGCTCAATCAGGGACCACGTGGCCTACCTGTCTTCCATCTCCTACCTGGCAATAACTACACCTATGTTATCTATGCATTGCTGGTTAGAGTACATTTTAAAACTTTGCCAAACATTAAATTACATCTAAAGCTTAATGGTAAACTTTATACTTAAGATGGTCTGTTCCAGAAAAACTTTTTTATTGTTTTTCTTAAAATGTTCCCCTAGAAAAAAAAAGCATTTTCTCATTTTTCACCAGACCATATAAGCAGCTTTAGTACGTTGGTCAGTATTATCTCAAATTATTTTTATCAGTAATCACAGGATTTGATGCAATTATTTACACCTTTTATTTCAATATAGCCAAAACAAATTTTACAGTGCTTAATACCGGCATTATTACAAGCATATGAAAAAAGTAGTGACCTGGCTGTGTTCTTTTTTTGGCACCAGTGGGTAGTACAACTGTTCTCTAACAGTTGTACAAGGTGTAAAACACATAGAAATAGCCCTTTTGCTTGTTGTCAAAGAACTTAACAAACTGGTTATTTTTTTTTCCTGAGAAAATATAAGTAGTTGAAGTTTTACAGGAAAATAGCACTCTAGGACTTCTGTTTTCCAGTGGTCTTTGATGGGTCAGTAACTTTCCCTAGCCTTAAGAGATACTGAAGTCCTTTATTACCTATTGCCTTATAATGAAACATATATTTATAAAATAGAGCTTTAAAAATGGCTATAAGTGAAGAGAAATTATATCTAGCTGTAATCCGTGGTCAACCCAAATGAAGTCAGATAACATCATAAAATAAACTGAAAATGCAAACATGAACTACTTTAAATAATCTCAGAAATTTGCAATAAAATATAAGAATCCCACTTAAATATATTTTCAAATACATTTCAATCTGTAATCAGCTACAGTTTTCTAAATGACTGAAGTTGTTTAGAAATACTGATGTATTAACTGCTAGAGCTGAGGTGTTGGTCAGCTGACTAATGATTACCTGACTGGGGTGACATTGTGTATTTGAGGTCAGTCAGTGCTTCCTAATACAATATGGTTTTCTTCTCGAATTTTTAGTTTCAAAACAAAATGATTTAATTTTTGTCTTATTTTTAAGGAACTGGAAAAGAGAAAAATAGTTTCCTCCTGTTATTTCATAGGAATAAACCTTAGTTTATATCAGTCAGAAGCAAGAGGATTATTACATGAATTTATCTTACTTGCTCATATTTTCCCCTGAGTTTTGCTGTTATGGTTTTAGGTTTCTGTTTGGTTTTGTCTATGTATCTTTGTTGAATCACCACCATCTTATGTTTCTGTTAATTAGCATGACCTTTATACTTTCTGAATATATATTTTTTAACACTTATTTTCTCAAAGGAACGTCTATTCTGACCATATATTTGATCTTCTGCTCTACTGATGTGTATCTTTTCAGTCTAGCAAGCCTTTATTGGTGAAATAATGAGTTAGTCTTGTTAAATTTTCCATGGTAGAATAAAGCTGTACAATATATTATTGATAACATTCATAAGCCTACTTATATGAAAGGAGAAAAAAAGAAGTGAGAGAAGAATGAAGAACACTTGAAATTGAAATATAAGAGTCCAAAAGGAAAGCAAATGAAAGGAAGGATAATAGAAATAGATAGCCTAAGGATAGAGATTAACATATTTGAATTCTGGTGGGGTTTCATGCTCACATACAATCCACCTGTTGAGGCAGTAGTTGATTTGCATTGCATTTTACTGTTGTGTAGGAGATTTCCAAACCTATATTCTCTATCTCTATATTTTTATCGTTATATTTTCTCATTCTTTTCTGCACTCAGATGTGTTGTTATATATGCATTTTATGCAGTTATTTTAAACTCCCTGTAAATATTTTAAATTATTTATTTGCATTAATATATAGCTCCATTATTTGTTACATTTGCATCACAGATAAGCTTTGTACTTTTCAGATATACAGTAGTCATAAATAATATCGAGGGTAATGGAAATTTTAAGAGAGTTAAACATTTCATATGAAAGAATAGCTTTTGCTTAATAGTACAAAAAGAGGAGAAAGTCATTTAGATGTATATAAAAGCAAACTCTGCAGTATATGGGAAAAGTCATTATTTAATTTTTTTCTGCTTAGAATTTGATATTTATGTGGAAATTTCCTGGAGATTTATACATACAAGAAGTCTTTAATTTTGGTTTGTTCTCAGATGTAATATTGAAAAAGATATCCTGCTGAAATGTCATTCAGTGAAAGAAAAATGTCAAGCCTTGATTTTCCTTCTGAGACAACTGTGAGACATTGCCTGTACATTCAGTGGCAACTCATCTGTACATGGCCGTCAACATATTTGCTGACAAATGAAGGTAAGAAATTGACAATTTAAATCATCATATATTGTTCATTGTTTTGCTTTGTTTCTGTTTTCAAAAGACTTACTTGACTTATCATAAAAAAAAAAAAAAAATTCCCTAGAATTACTTATACTTAAGTGGGGAAATGACATTTAAAACATCTGGGTTTTGTAATCAGATTGTATAGATGCCTTCCTTCTCCCCTCTCCCCCACAATACCACAAGCCTACACAAACCCAAACCAGCACAAAAGTTGAGACCCCCCAAAATACAAAAAAATCCCAGAAGACGCAAATGTACTAAGCTTAAATATCTAAGAATCTCAGAGATGTTAACCAATAGAAGCAGAACGATTGCTTTTGAGAGCTAATAAAGCTCTTTGAATGCTCTTGCATTGAGCTTCTTTGGGCCTCACTAAAAAAAAAAAAAGGAAAAACTCCAGCCTTTAAAATACCTATCTGAGAGGAGTTTCTTCTTTTCCTTCAGACAGCAACCATGACTTAAGGAACCTGAAAACATGTAAGTAATACAGTGGTCCTGGATCCAATTCAACTCGATGAGTGTATGAATAGTACTAAACAGTGTCAAATACTTTGAAAAAAACCTGCTTAGTCAGTAATGTTGTATAGTAATCCCAACAGCCACAGAACAAAAGCAGTAAAAAATGCAATACAATAAATTTAAATCTAGACCTGAAATATTTATAATTTAAAAGATCAGTTATTTACACAATACTTATATAAATAGACATGCTCATGTAAATGTTTACATATACAGGTGCTCACGTCACTCTCTAAGTCTACACAGGTAGTGAAGAAACAAGAATAGCTTTGAACATACACATGAAATACTTCAGTAAGACCCAACATAAATATCCAGTTATGTATTCCTCTGTACCAACTGTATGTAGAATTTGCTTTGCTTTTAATAATCTTATAACATAGGGGGAAGCTTTGTCATGGAAAGGTCAAGGATGTGATTTATCAAGCAGTACCTATTTGGGAAACAACAGAGTTGTAAGAGCCAAACAGAGTAAACAGACTGTGCCTTTCAGATGATGATTGTTCTGCAAAGTGTGGGAGGAGGTCCAATTTACTTGTTCTTACAGGAGCTTGTAAGACAAGACTTCTATACTCCATCTAACATCTATTTACCACGACAGCTATAGCAGGTATAGCCCTTACAAACCTGGAGTCAAATCACTTATTTAATTCAAGACCACGGTCACTCAGACATTAGAGCTGTGTTTTGTCACACTATCTTTTGTTTGTGACAAGAATAACAATAGAAACTCCTGGTTTCCTCCTTCTCAGCTGCAGCTTTGGCATAGAATGGTAATCAGAACTCTACCTTCAGTTAGCTTTTCCCACGAACGATTGAGAGTTATTGCAATAACAATTAAAATAATTGTTATTGTATATAAGTATACATACTACAATAATCACAAAGTAAATACACGTGCAATCAAGTCTCCTAATAGATCCATTTGACCAGACAGTGGTGAGTACAAATCAGCCGTGTACTGATTTGCCTTTTGAGACAAAAAGAAGTGGCACATGATTGCCTGATTTTGTATTTCATCACATTTCCCTCATGTATTTCCTCACCTTCAAAAGCAAACTTTGTTTTTATTGTAAGAATGAGAATTATGCCTACTCTGTACTTTGTAAGAAATGCGATGAGAGCAATGGGAGGAATTATTGTTTATTGGGGAATGGAAACCGTCATCTTGCTACTGTTGTCATAGCTCCTTTCCTGTGTGCTTTGCCATCACTCTCATACCATCTCAGCAAGTTTGGCACTGATTTTTCCTTTTTGCCTTAGTTTCCAACCACTAATTATATGATTAAATGCTTTATATATTCAAATTATTCCTTGCCTATTCACCATTACCTGCCACTTCCCAATTTAAGTCTGTCTCAGTTGCTTCTCCTTGTTTTCTTTTCTTCATTTTCCTATACTGAAATTTCTTCTTTGATCTCTTTTCAAGAAAAGCAGGTTTTCCATGATTCTCTGCTTTTCTTTCACAACAAAAAAGTCTCAGAAGCCTAATTATGGCAATGTTAGACAACGGTTCAAATTATCTGCAAGAAGAATTAGGTCCTGAAATGCATACTATGTCAATGCTACAACCGGTGTAGTTCTCAAACCTTATGCAACTCTGCATCTCCTAAGAGCAGTATTTGCTCTTTCTCTCTGTGAACCATGTGCAAAGAATTGGTTAGTCATGAGAAGAAGAAAAATGTGACAGTGGAACGCACTTCTGGCAATTTCTTTCCTAACAGTTACTTTGTAGCCTTATCTTCTCAGGACTCAGGGATTTTTCAAAATCCTTTTTCACATGGTCTGACTTTGAAAGATGTCTGGTTTTGTTTCTCACAGTACAAAGCAATGCCTGGAGTACTGCCTGTAGAGATCTTCTCGTTTAAACTCAAACTTTGACTCTACCTTAGAGTGTCTAAGGGATAGGATTTGTCTGCCGTTGCTCCAAAGTTATTAAAATTCATTCCCCTTCTCCATTACATTAATGAAGATTTCTTTCAAAGTTCCTCAGGAGACAGTGCTGTGCAAGAAATATTAATGTGATGGTACTGCTTTGCTGTTTCTCATTGCCTTTTTTTTTTATTATTATTAGTTTTCCTTCTTGAAGGTGGTGTCCTGACTATTACCCTGAGTGAGGAGGAAATTGTGCTGGATAAGAACCCCAAGAATGGAGGGCATCATGCTCAGAGCTTGATCACTACCTTTACAGACAGAGACCATCAGGAGAAATCTAGCATCTACTTTGTCACAGAGCTGTAGCAAATACCTCCCCATTAAAGTAATGCTCACACATTCTTATAATAGCAATATTAAAAAAAATATTGGAAAGACACAATCTACATGGCATTAAAAGTACAAAAATTTCAATTGCATGACAATTTTTAAATTTGTTTTTACCACCAGAGTTTCTAAAAATGATGAAGTAAGGAGAATTTAAACTAGTAATGATTTGCTAACATGAAGACTGTTCAGAAGATAACAGTCATTTTACTGATGGCAGATCAGTAGCTGTATTGTTATTTGTGAGTCACTGGCAAGAGCTGAAAACAAACAGCTGTTCCAGGTTTTTTTCTTGGGTACTAGTCAGTTTTATTGATGTGTCTAAACTTGATATATTATCTCACAGAGACCACAGAAAGTGGAGCTCTTTTAAATATGCAACTTATTACAAAAGAATACTGTTTACACAAATATCTGCTGTGTAGTAGAAAAGTAATTTTTAACCATGGTTACAACTTCTAAAAATTCAAAAAATTACCTGTACATTTGTATTGCCTCTGTGCTATTTCAGTAGCTTCTTCTTTAATTAACCTGGAGTAGCTTGTGATTGGACAGCTGTTTGGGGTCTAGTCTTACTAATACATGGAAACTGAAATTCTCTTTTTTGTGATTGTTAAAAAAGACATAGATGTACTATTGCTTTACGAAAATGGTTCTCTAATTGTGACACATTTTATGACCATGTCAGGAAGAGTTTTCTTTTTCGCTAGCCAATGTCTGCAAATATCTGCACACATTGAGACCACAGACATTCTCAAGTATTGAACACTTTGCTTTCATGAATAATTTTCAAGACTATCCACTGCTAATCCTGTATTTGACAGAAGCCTTTCTGTGGCCTTGAGCAAATCATCATACATTTTCATTTCATTTTTACACTCTGTGAAGTGTTGAAAACTGTTATCTATTTTTTTCCATGAATTATACTTACTAGAATATTTTGCAAGTGGAAAGAAGTTATAAACAGGAAGTGCATAATGATTTTTTTCCTCTTTTGTATATGTAATTTTCTTTTGTTTCTTGAAATCTCAACCAATGAAAATACCAGCTATGCAAACAAAAGAAATTAAACTTTTCAAATGTAGAAGCCTAAACTCATTAAAAAGCTGAACCATTCTCCCCCAAAGAAACAACAACAATAGAAACTTACAGTCCTTAGTTTTTCATCATTGCTGAGAACAGATATTTGGCAGAGTTTGGTCAAAGCATAAGAGAGAAAAAAATTTACCTATGCCAGAGGAGGTGAGGCTAGACTGATCCAACCCCTACTGCTTTCCTACACATCCTTCTGTTCCTGCTAAAGAGGCTGCTGGAGTTTCTCTTCAGCAGCTGCTCCCTCCCTGCAGTGAAGGTCTCTCTCTGTCCTAGTCCTCTCCTTCCCTGTTCAGAACAAGGACCTGGCCTGTTCCTCATTGTCCTTCTCTTTCCCAGTAGCCAGAAATAAGGATAAAATAGGATTAATAAGGAATATGTGAGTAGGGGGAATAGGGAGGGCTATTTACTCCAGTATGAAGTAATAGGACTGAGCTGCATCAGAAAAGGGATGTTGTTCAGCTCTTGGACTTCTAGGGATGGAGAAAAAGGGAGAGCAAGAGGGCAAGCTTCACTGCTACTTATTTCTTTCCAGGAGAGCACCTAAAAGAATCATATTCCCTCAGTCCCACTCACTCACACAGCATTTAAACAAGCCTCCAGGACTTTTCTGTGACTCCTGGAAGCCAGCTAGTTGTTTCTCCCAAATTCATGCAGAAAGGAGTTCTCCTCTTCCTCCTCCCAGGCTGGCACAGCATCTGCCTTTTGGCCATTACAGATTTAATTCTTCATACACAATAAGGCTTGCTGTAGTACTAGATTCAGAAAATAAATGGATTGATGATTTTGGAAAAAACAAATTTGGATCTGTACTTACTTATGCTATTGTTTCTTGGAATAATAATTTTTAAACAAAATTCCAAAATGTCAGAATGAAAAAGAAACCAGGACAGCTGTTAACTGCTTTTAACTTTCTTATACATGATTTTACTGTACCTTTATTCTGTATGCATCTGCAAAAGAGCTGTAGGTAGGAAACTCTAAGCCAACAAATGCTGATTACTATAATTCTTATCTTTGTAAAGGTGAAAAGAGCCCCCACCCCCAAAAAGAACCCCACTTCTGGAACTACCTAGAAGAAGAATGCAACCAATATGTGTGTTTGAAACCCCCATCACCTACTCTTGGCCGGATTATCCCTCTGAAGATTATTCCTGTTCCTGAAAAAGACACATGCCCAAGTCCATTAACAATTCTATTGAAGCCATCAGGGCTGTGCCTATTGCCTCGAGCAAGGAGTTTGGCCCAATATAAGCACATAAACAGCTATTGCAATTAGTCCATCAAATTTTATACACATACATGTTTATACCTTATTAAAGCATTTTCTGTCCTTGAATAGAAGCAGCTAGCTTTCTTCTTTGAAAGTAACAGCAACATAAACTGTTATTGCTGATGTTACTAGAGATGCTTAAGACTTTTTTTTTTGTCTTTTAAATGGAGTATTTTTATAAACGGGACTTTACTTTCTTTTTTTAATAATAGTGATTTAAAACCATTCATCACCCAGGGTTTGGCTACAAAGAACTGAGGCAAGATGTAAGAAGGTATTCTGCTTGTCTTCCTTGTCATTGTAGCTTTGTATTTATCTTTTTATCTGATATTATTCATATGTGCTTGGACAAGGGGTTTACAATCTAATCTCAGAAAGAAGGAATGAATCCCTTACTTTTTTTTAACCTGTTCTAGTACTATAAAGCTGAACCATTTAATATTTTCTGTTGAAGGAAAAGGTGTTAAAAACATCCAGACTGAACACCCAAAAATGTAAGTAAGTGTATAAAGTCTGAATATATTCTGCTTTACTGTAAACCCATTGCCATGAATTGATTTTTACATAGTGCAAATTTTGTCCTCCATAATTGACACAAACACATTTTAATTGGATAAATATATTTTTATATACTTAAATGTATAGATAACTCAGCTAAAAGGTTGCTGTAATTAGTTCAATATATTCAACTTAAAAAGAGAAGTAACAGCTAGGTGTAGAATTGTAGCTCTTACTAATAACAGAAATGATGTTGTCCCACAAACGGGGTTCATTTATCTAGCGTGCAAGCCAATAACGCACAGAGTCAAGGTATTTTCAAACTAATTTAATTGATGTGCATGAATGGATGCCTGTCTCAAGAGAGCACACCCTTGTCTCAAAAATCCTCATAATTATGTACTTAACTAATACATATTCATTGCTTATTCCTTAATGGTTGGTTCTTTCTTCTTCACCCCTCATGTAAATTAATGCACAGACTCTGTCTTCTTCCTTCATTGTCTTCTTTTGGATGGGTGGTATCATTTGAGTAGGTGGTCAATGTCGGTGGTTGTGATCTCCCCCTATACCAATTACCTTTTACCTACTTATCCCTTAATCTTGGAGGTTCTAAACAGTTCTTCAAGGTTTATTGACCAGATCACAATCCATTACCTTTTCTGACATAAACATCCTATTTATTTATAAAGCCCCATTGTCTAGTAGTTAGTTCCTAAACCCGAAATCATGTCTAGTTACTGTTTCCCTATTTCAAATATTAACTAGTGGTGGCTGTACACAGGACTTTAGCAGCTCCTTGGTTATTTCAAACATATTATACATATTAATTGATAGCAATGATACTTTTATAAATGCACATAAAAGCAACATTAAACCTCTTGCAGTCACCCCCCAAAAAATTGAAAACGTCACTGTTTCACTGTTTCTCTGTAAAATGAAATTCAGCCTCCATGTTAACACATTCCAGAAGCTCTTCAGAGCACTCAGACTGCTAATTGTGTTAAAGTACATGCAGTAAATGGTTATGGTATGCTATTTTGTTTTTACTGAAGACTTAGTGGAGTTTAAATTACCCCTCAGACAGACAGCTTCAGGTCCTTTGTTACATTTTATTATCATTTTACACAAAGCTTAGTAATTTTGTTTCTAAGGTGAAGACAAAGCAATTTTTATCTGTTTAGAAAAGTACAAAGGAACCAATTCCTGTATATATTTAACTGACAGTAGATGAGACATTGCAGAATCTCAGCAAAAAACCAAGAGCTTGGAGATCTTGCGTACAACTGGGCTGGAAATTATATTCGTAACCTCTAGTTTTTGAAGGATGAAGATGGACAAGAAAGATGGACACTTCCAAAACTGTGGTTGGAACAGTCACCTGAAAAGCAGAACACCTTTGTGAAAGCCCATTTCTCTTCCTCGTTCAGCTCAGCACTTGAACCCGCACTAGTGCTCGTGATGGGTGACTGCCCAGTCTATAGTTCTTCTGAGATGGGTCTCTTCCAGTCTCTTGTCTTGAAGTTATTTACCTGTATTTACCAGCATCAGAGTTGTACTCCAGTCTTCTGTTGCTGAGGGGAATCCCTGAAATATTGAGCTTAAAAGCAAAGAAACTGTCTATCCTTTTGTCCTTACCTAGCTGCTCAGAAGGGAGCAGCTTTAAAGTTGATATAGAAAAGAAGGTGTCTGTGCTGTAGCCAAATAGGCACCTGAAGTGGAGCGCTGTACTCGATGTCTTACAAGCTGCTGTCCTCCACAGGGCCGGTCTGCGTTCATGTGACTGTGCTCCAGGGCTCATGCGCTGTGCCGAAAATAATCGATAACATGTTTCCATCTGCATGGCGAAAGATGGCTCAGGGACCTCCTCCTGGTACTGTCCCATGGTGATGTCCTCCCCCTGTGAGCAAGGTCTCAGGATGCCACATCACCACCTCTGGCATCATGCTAGTACAGCTGGACTCAGCTGGTACAGCGGCTTGCTGCCATTGAAAAGGAAAGGTCTCCCCTTTACCTCTCTCTCTGTTTTCCGTCATTACTTTTGTGCTGACTCTAGTACTTAAACAACCAGATGGCAAGCTTCTTTCAATTGCTAAATGGCAAGAAAACTGAGTTGGGAAGAAAATGAAAAAAAAAAAATAAATTGTTGCCATGTTAGCAAACTGAATTAGATAAACAATCATCAAACATGGGACATGGGAAGCAGAGGGATAGCATGGCTGGAGAAAAAGAGAAAGAGAGGGTAAAAGAAATGAGCCTTTCCCCTTTTCCTCTGTAGTAGGTTATTAGTTTGCTTTGAGCTGTAGTTTGATTCAACCATAACATGAAACAGTACAGTTCACTTTTTCCTTCTCTAGCATAGTTAGGCTGCTCTCCACAAACGAAGTTTAGAAGGACCCAAGCTTCCAATATTCACTTACATTTTAGGCAGACTGATTCATCAGAGATTCCTTTTGCAGAGATTTTACAAAACTACTAAAGAACCTAAAGTTCCAGACAAAGACTGCATCCTACAGTGAACTGCTTGACATTTAAAGAGCTTTTAAATACATTTCCGACCAAATCCTGCAACATTTATTCAATGGTGTCCAAAATCATCATTCCTTAACACAAGCTAACTGATCAATTTATTTCTGATAGTTTTATATCTAAACACAAAATTAATTTGATTTTTTTCCCTTTCATTCTCTTTTCTTTTGCCTCTGAAACTTTCAAAGGTCTGCCTTGCTGCTACTTCAGAATGAGATGACCTGAAAAAAACCAAACCAAAACAAAACCAAACCCTGAAAAAATAATATATTTCACGCAAGTCAAAAAAAGCGCATGGCTACTTCAAAATCAAAGACTGCATCTGCTGTACTATCCACAACTGCAATCAAACACCATCACTTAAGATCTGCAGGAAGAGACTATTAAAAGAATTTCATCCTTCATTCTTTGAAAAGTAGATTAAAAACTGTTCTTCATTTTACTTATATCATTGTCAGCTCCCAGATAGGAGGTAAATCAACTATAGATGAAATAATAAACAATGCTGATAGGTAATATATTATGAATTTTTGCTTAATTTCTTTTGTTGTGTTTTATGAATTAATTTTATGGAAAAGGTAATTGGTCTCAGAAATATCTACACCATTTTGTTTTGTTTTCTAATCATAACAATTTTTCAGTTTTTATGAACATAAAGACAAGTACATTAGGTTATGAAGTGGTCTACCTCCTCCGCTGGTACCATAGCTATAACCTAGTGAATAGATATGAAGCAGCTTAAACATCTCAACCCATTTATTACAGAGGTAAGTGACATCACAAGAAAACTTCTTTACTGTGTAGACCTGAAAAAACATAGACACATATCTATACAAATCCATTATGGATGATGCATTTGTATGAAGTGTCTAGTTTAAAATCAAGGAATTTGTAGACTAAAAAATATTTTATTGTCAGAAATACATCAACTCTCCTTAATTTGAAAAAAATACTAAAATTAATATGTTGAAAAAAATAATCACTCCTTCCAAAGACAAATGGGTATTATGCACCCCATAGAATGCTAGCTGAAAAATCATCCTTGCATTACATAGAGATTTTCAGGGACTGAGAAAGCATCTGCTTGACTCTCCTCTGCTACTCTTGTTTGTTGTAGACATAGCAAAAAAAATCATGAGATAACTGAGCTCCTGTGTGTCTCAGGGGAAAAAAATGTGTAATTAATGTAGTTACCTTCTCTGAAATGTAAGTTAAGAGTTGAAATCAGGAAAACACAACATGTAACTGAATTGTATAGATGGTCAATGAACATTTTCTCTTGGATTTTCAGTCAACAAAAGAAGGGTGGGAGCAGACAGTTTCCATCCTGGAAGAGAGTAAGTGTGTATGTACATGCACATTGTGGTGGATTGACCCTGGCTGGATGCCAGGTGCCCACCAAAGCCGCTCTATCACTACCCCTCCTCAGCTGGACAGCGAAGCGAATGTATTTCAAAGGGCTCATGGGTTGAGATAAGGAGAGGGAGACATCACTCACCAATTACCATCAGGGGCAAAACAGACTCGACTTGGGGAAAATTAACTTAATTTATTGCCAATAAACCAGAGCAGGGTAATGAGAAATAAAATTAAATCTTAAAATACCTTCACCTCACCCCTCCCGTCTTCCTGGGCACAGCTTCATTCCCAGATTCTCTACCTCCCCCCTCAGCAACAAGGGCGGACAGGGAATGGGGTTGTGGTCAGCTCATCACACATTGTCTCTACCGCTCCTTCCTCCTCAAGGGGAAGACTCCTCACTCATCCCCTGCTCCAGCGTGGGGTCCCTCCCGCAGGAGACAGTCTTTCACGAACTTCTCCAACGTGAGTCCTTCCCACGGGCTGCAGTTCTTCACGAACTGCTCCAGCGTGGGTCCATTCCATGGGCTGTAGTCCTTCAGGCACAGACTGCTCCAGTGTGGGTCCCCCATGGGGTCACAAGTCCTGCCAGAAAACCTGCTCCAGCATGGGCTCCTCTCTCCACAGATCCGCAGGTCCTGCCAGGAGCCTGC
>JANXJC010000031.1:24291860-24305280 GCA_027564655.1 Leptodon cayanensis
TGGACCTCCATGGACTGCAGGGGGACAGCCTGCCTCACCATGGTCTTCACCACAGGCTGCAGGGGAATCTCTGCTCTAGCACCTGGAGCACCTCCTCCCCCTCCTTCTTCACTGACCTGGGTGTCTGCAGGGTGGGTTCTCTCACATGTTGTCACTCCTCTCTCTGGCTGTGGTTTCTGTGCCTGCCACAACTTTTCTCCCTTTCTTAAATCTGTTATCCCAGAGGCACTACCACTGTTGCTGATGGGCTCAGTCTTGGTCAGTGGCGGGTCTGTCTTGGAGCTGGCTGGTATTGGTTCTGCCGGACATAGGGGAAACTTCTGGTGGCTTCTCACAGAAGCCACCCCTGTAACACCCCTGCTACCAAAACCTTGCCACACAAACCCAATACACACATGCATGTTTGTGTGTTTCTGGAGAAAGTAAGGAGAGAAGGTAAAGCATGATCCTCAGGAAGAATCACCCTCACAGGTTTTCTGAGACTATGTGGTTGATTATAGAGGGACACTGTTTCCCCCCATCTGATCAGTAGTCTGGGAGCAATGTTTGAAAAATCATATTGACCCTGAAAGCATTTGTACTGGCCTACAAATAAAATTGCCTTACAAGCTTTTTCCACATGCATTTTAACAGCCAATATCTCATGAACACTGGAGTGAAAGGTTAATATTTTATGTTACCTGAAACCTGAAATTCCAAGCTTACTGGTGGCATTAAAACGGGCTTTTCTAGCTCTAGCACTTCACAAGGTAATGCACCTTCAGTCTGTGCTGGTTTTCTAAGTCTAGCTAGTTTCTACTGTTGGTTTTTGAACCAACTTATTCCCAAATCATGTCTGAAAAAGAAGCGAAAGGGTAATAAACCAGATAGGAATCATAATACAATCATCTTAAGGTCTAATCTCAAGTCCTTCTGACATCAAAAAAATTGCTTAAAGCTAAAAATTTCATCCTCACGGGTAGAAAAAAAAATCCCATTTCTTGCAGGATATTAGATCTGAACAAATAATAGCTTTGTGGTTTATCAGCGCTTTTTGCCTTTATAACAGTAGTAAATACAGCATGAACTGGTCTTTGAGACCCATGTATTTTTCCCATTCCAGCAGCAATGAAATGAAACAAAAATGAAAGTGCTTTTTGTTGCAAACAATCTCTCAGCTTCTGTCTGAAATGCTATGCCTCCTGCATGCTGGCTGGCAGCGGCTCAGGCAGGCATGCAGGTCCGTACCCCTTAGTGAGTGTGCAGGGGAGCATGCGCACCAGCAGCCCCCCAGCACACCTCTCACAGGGGCAACTGGGGACATTGGGGACTGGGTGAGCATGATGGCTTTCTGCTGGCAAATGGTCAGAACCCATCCTGACTCAGTACAAGAGGCTAATATGGCAATTTATACGTTGTCATTTTTCATTGCTTTTGGTAGTATCTTCCAAAACCAAAGTGACACTTCTTGTTTATCTGTGTATTCAACAGGTAAATGCAGCAATATTGGATTCTTCAAGCAAGAGGGGATGTGCTGCTTTACAAACGTTAATGGCATGACAAATGTTTCTAAGTGAGGATTGAAAAATGCTATACAGACATGGAATTCTTCTTCATCTATCTTTTTTCCTCATCATTAGGGTAACTTCAGACTGGTCCAAGCAACTTCTAATTTTTTGTTAAATTCACTGACTGATTTTATTGAAGGGTGAGGAGAACATTAAAATAAAAGTTTCAGATCTTTCATGTTGAAATATTTGACTTCAGATTTTACTGATATTTGAAGTAAAAGAAATTATAATAATAGAAAAAGAAAATGTCATAGAGGATAAAACAGATAATTTTCTTTGGCATGAAATATTTTTATGTGGGCTCTTAAATGATCATTTTGACAAGCTAAAGAAATCATGCAATAATAATACCAGGCTTTTTTTTTTTTTTCCCTTCCCTTTCCCTTCCAAAATGTTCTGTAATGGTTTTAAAAAGAGAAGGAACAGGGCAGAGACAAAGACCAATGTAAGTCATTCACATAGCCCTCATCCTGGCCCACTCCCACCTCAGAGAGCCATGACAACCTATACAGTTTGAGATGCGTAGGCACTTAGGGTTTCCTGTCTGCTGCTCCTTTCCCTACACAACTGTGAAATTTAATGGTTCACAGGTATTTACCAGCAGGGCTTTCATACAAAACTAAATTTCACCTGTAATGAATGCTTTCAAGTCAGGAGGGAAAAGGATATGCCTTGAAGAAACCAGCCCACATCATAGATAACCTCCCTAGGGTCCCTGAGGGAAGATAGGCACCTGGAGCAGCACTTCAGCATAGGAACATGGTTTTGTGTTCTCCCTAGAGGGTCCACCCCTTTTGGTAAACTATAAAAGGAAGCCAGGGAGGCTATTCTGCTTGGGCTGCAGCTACCACTTATAACTTCCCAAAGTGTTCAATTTCCCAACTGGAAGGTATATTTATGCATCATACATGTTTAAATACCTTTCATATTTGCCAATTCAAGAGATTTTTTTTAAAAAGAAACAAAAATTGTGTACACTGTGGAGACTTACACTAAGTAAAGAGCAGAAGTGTCCCTTACCAAGTAAACTATATATTCATGAGAAGAGGTAGGCCGTGCATGTGAAACAACATCATACATAGTTATTTTCTTTACCTTCTAGGTTGCATCCTGTCACCTTTTTTATTGTCAATCTTGAGGTCGGCTCCAGCTGGAAGTGTGGCTATGTGTCAACTTGGTGTGAGTATGAAAGGACTCAAATAGAGTCCTTCACTGACTCGCAGTCCTTCATAATCTTGGCAAGAACTGGGCACAGGAACACTTAATAAATCTCAGGGCAGAGCTTTGGTGCTGATGATCCAGGCACCCAATCAGTTGTATTAATCACTGAAATACCAGTTATCCCACTATAGTTTGTTCAAACCAGGATGGAGGAGTGACACTGCAGGATTACTTCCCAGTTCCCACTCGGCTGCCTGAACACTGCTGGCTCTGGTGTGAGCAGTCTTCACACAGCAGAGGCCCTTTGGAAGCAGTTTCCTCCCTTTTGGCACAGCAGAGCTGGCAGCAGCCTCGCTGATATTACCTGCTGCCCTTTCAGGGCCAGGTGGGTTGAATGTGAATCCCCTTAACTTCACAAATGGTTCTGATGAAAACTCCAAGCTCAAGAAAAGCTCTGTTGATCATTATGCTGCGCTTGTATAAGTTTTAGGACTCTCAGTTTCCTGGGGCAGCAAAATCAGTAACAACGATGCACTTGAGAAAGGCACAAGCAGGACAGTGCTCTGCATGCATTAGCCTAAAGAGCACTTGATTAATGTCAATGAGTCTTACTTGAGTCTGTTCCAGCTCACATTGGGCAAGGTGGAATATTGTTTAATCCAAGGCTAAACTTAAGGCACCTGTGCCTTCAACAATGATTATGGCTGATTTGTATCTGTCATTTAATGCACAAAAATCATGAAAAATAACACCTGTGTCCGCCTCTACATTAGATAACTTGGAAAGGTCATTTTTTTCTCAGTGATCATTAGCTAACTTGAAACAAAAAGGACAAATTTTGCCAGGTAGTGTGTCTCTTAAATCTGTGTTTTCTTATTCTTTAACTAATACCTCAGTGAAGCTTTAGTTATAGACAAGGCTATGCAAATTGCTCACCTTTATTTTCTCGTGTGACCTACAGCTATGTTCTTGAAATGAATGTGTTGGATTCATTGCTGCAGCTCTCAGCACTTCTTGCTGCTATCTCCTGCTGACAATGTGGCATTCAATCAGTTCCATGAGCCTCTGCTGCTCTAATGACATGAGCGTCCCTTATGCACTGCAGATGTCCTGTTGACTCCATTAATTCACTGGACCAGTTCTATTTGTCTCACAAGGCAACCTACAAAAATATCAAAACAAGCCCCACAATGGTCCCATGTTTTTTCACATCCCCAGACATTTTTCTGCTTCTGAAACTTTCACATAGGAAAGGTCCATCACAAAGCCATGAGCATGCTTGCATATCTAAATTTCATAAGACCATGTATGTAATGCCATA
This sequence comes from Leptodon cayanensis, assembly GCA_027564655.1. NCBI lineage: Eukaryota > Metazoa > Chordata > Aves > Accipitriformes > Accipitridae > Leptodon > Leptodon cayanensis. The sequence continues at coordinate 24,295,893 of JANXJC010000031.1, forward strand.
AGCACTAAAACAGAATTTTCCTAAGTTTCTTTCTTATCACACATTAATAACATTAAACTTCATAAAAGGCTTTATATAGAAAACAATAAAAGAATCATAAGATTTTTGTTTTAATTTTTTTAAGTTATAACCTTTCACACTGATTAATCAGTTAGGGTGATGGGAAACATGCTGTCACTGATCTGGCAGACACATGGCAATAAAATGATATATTGTAATGAAAATATCTTCCTGCAATATATGAAACAGTTATTTATTATCCTTAATGACTGTGGTTAGGAAGACATAAGCAAAAAATAAGGAAAGTGTGATGACATATGCTGCTACAGATATCTCTGTGATGAATCGCCCAACAGTCTAAAGATTCAAAGGTCAGAGCCTCAGCTGAGGAAAACAGGCATAACTCAGATGAATTTATTCATCTCATCAGGCAATGTTTCCTGCTAATTGCAGGTTTGCTCTTTTTCTTAATATTATACCTCTGTATATATACAGTATAAACTAGTAAAGTAACAGTGCATAGAATATGGAATTATCTTCTTATAAAGTGTTGGAAGAAAGGAATAGCAGTCTTCCTGGGTTTGTAATCTAATATTTTCCATTAAAATTAATTATAAATGTGTTAAATAATTACCTTTTCTGATCTGAGTTTTGTTCACTATGGTTATTTCTAGTTTGCTACCTACAGTGCAGAAGTTTCTATCTGTATTGAAGACAAGCTGTGGTGGCATCTTACTTCAGCATACTATTTACAAATTGCTTACTGAAAAGACAAAGATAAAATATATCCTGCTGCTTTCTCCATTACATATCAAAATATGCTTTTTTCATAGTGACAAGTGCTCTGTCCTGGTTTCAGCTGGGATAGAGTTAATTGTCTTCCTAGTAGCTGGTACGGTGCTATGTTTTGAGTTCAGTATGAGAAGAATGTTGATAACACACTGATGTTTTTAGTTGTTGCTAAGTAATGTTTAGTCTAAAGTCAAGGATTTTTCAGCTTCTCAAGCCCAGCCAGCGAGAAAGCTGGAGAGGCACAAAAAGTTGGGACAGGACACAGCCAGGGCAGCTGACCCAAACTGGCCAGTGGGGTATTCCATACCATGGGACGTCACACCTAGTATATAAACTGGGGAGAGTGGGGCGAGGGGAATCACTGCTCGGGGACTAACTGGGTGTCGATTGGCGGGTGGTGAACAATTGCACTGTGCATCATTTGTGCATTCCAATGCTTTTATTATTACTGTTTTAATTTTATTAGTGTTATCATTATAATTATTAGTTTCTTCTTCTCTGTTCTATTAAACAGTTCTTATCTCAATCCATGAGTTTTACTTCTTTTCCCGATATTCTCCCCCATCCCACTGGGTGGGGAGGGGCGGAGGAGGTGAGGAGTGAGTGAGCGGCTGCATGGCGCTTAGTTGCTGGCTGGGGTTAAACCACGACATGCTCTTAAGTGAAAACATCACACTGTGAGTCCAAGGCTCATTTTTTCACGCAGTAATACCGGTAACACAAGGACTTTTTTTACAATTTTTGTTTAAAAGAAGTGCTTAAAATTAAGTAGGGAGTCAATGATGGTGGCAATCATAAACCACAAAAAATTCATCTTCTTCTTGATCTGCTTCATATTCTGTGATCTGAACTCTTCCCCCTGTGGTTGCTATGCATTTCACAAGGGTCATTGAAGACTGTGGGTTTGCCTGTCTTACCTGTAACTGTGGGGGACACACCTTTCTTACGTCCTCCGATAAAGCTGATGGTTTCTTATTTGAAATCTGCTATTGCTCTCTATCAAGTAGATCGGACCCTTCTCCCCATGCCACCCCCCCATTTAACAACAGTCAGACAGAAATAAATAACACCTACTGTAGTTCTACTGGCAAAAAATTCTGTACATTCACGCCATAGATACAGAATCAGACCCTAATGATAAGTATTGGAAAAGTCTCTTTTAATTGTGATTCTGTTTGTTTGTTTGTTTGTTTTAGATTTCATTGCAATGCATAGTGAGAAAGTCTACTTTGAAAAGTGATACTGTAGTTATAAAGCATTAAAACCCATCAGCTATAACAAAACCTGACATCCATAGCAGCTGTTCTGCATTTTGGTCATCTGTTACTCATCCTGATTCTTTCTGTCACATTCTGGCAGGTGAAAATACTGAGAGGTCTGCTCAGTCCACAAGGGCTGAGTACATTAATGCACAGAAGAGAGACAAAATTCAGGAATATAGCTCTTTAGACACTATCCCAGGCATGAGAATAAGGAAGACCATACATTTTCTTGCAAAACTCATGGAAAAATTACACTACTGCACAGAGCATGAGAAGATAATTTCTCCACTAAACTAGTTAGAAAAAAAATAAGCGGAACTACTGTCAGAGTTGCTCAGGAAATTCTATTTGCATTCAAACGTTAGAAAAAAAAGAGGGAAAGTTTATTATATTATTCAATTTAAAGTTTTTTTTTGGTAAAAGTTTCAAGTTCTTGAATATATTTATGATTTTAAAAAAAATCATTTTTAAAGTTAATTAAAAGTACCTTGCAAATACTAATGTGCATGTAGATTTAATTTAGATGTAAACAGTGCCCAAGGAAGGCATGGAAAAATTTTGAGCAGGCATATATAAAGGATAAGAGGTAGCTACAGAAAAAAAATGCTGTAATACTCCCTTTTGTTCTTTGTTGGTAGTTTTTGCTGTTGATAAAAGAGGCCATTTTTCACCAGCTGCATGGAGGCAAGAGGGATGAAGCCCTTTCCACGCATAGTGCTGTAAGAGTTTGTGCAAGGAGTGATTTTGCTGCCTACATTGCGCAAGTAGCTGTCCTGTGTTACCGTAAAGACCAGTGCTACAAAGATACACGCCATGTACGCTTTAATACCCTGTAATCACCTGCTTACATCTGAAATGGGGCCTTTACTAGCAAACACTCCTAACTCTTTCCCTTACATCCCTTTATCTGCCACTAGACATGCTCCACCTTTCCTGGGAGCTCTGACAAATACTTACGATCAGAACAAACTTACCTGACCACACTGCTGTGCTGCGCTCAGATCTTCAGCAGTCGTGCTATAATGCCCTCTTGAACTGAGCTTTCCTAATCCTCCCATTAGATAACACCTGAAAGCTGGAGACAGATGCGAGGATTCATGTCTGCTCTCAGTTCTCCTCGCTTGTTACATGGAGTATGAAATCCCTAAGTTTGACTTATGAAAGAGGTTGAAATGGCTCAGTACCTGATCCAGAAAGCATATACAATTGTTAAGATGCGAAACTTGCTTTCACAGTAGTGGACTGAGCATGATTTGCACCAACAAGTTAAACATGTTTTAGCCTGTGTTAGGAATCATAGAATCATTCAGGTTGGAAAAGACCTTCAAGATCAGTTCTTGCTCCCTTTGCCAACAGACTCTGGTGGCTGTGGTCAGTAAATTACAGATGCGATGACTAGTGATTCTGGGACGAGTCACTACCCTGGGTTTTTGAGGTAGCGATCCATTATTCTGGGCTTTTGGTACTTTATTTTAGAGTAATTATTTTATTACACTGTTGTATTTACAAAGGGTCAAAATCATTAGTTACTAAACTGATGACTTGAAGGTAATCATATAGTTATAATTCATTAAAAGTTTAAAGCAATACTAGATATCCATTTAATGTTAAGAAGGAACAAAAGTGTTTTTCTGTTCTGAAAAGGCCCTAATTTTGTTTCTTTTTTTGCTAGCAGCTTAGTGTTTACGCAATTTCAAAATATTTCACATCTTTGTAGTATATTCCATCCCAGGTACTTTATGAAAAAAACAAAAAACAACAAAAAAAACCCCCACCAAAACCCAAAACCCTAGATGTTCATCTTCCTGAAAAGTGGGGTGTAATCCTAAGTGGAAAAATAATAGTAATAATAATAAAAAAAAACCCAGATAGTTTTATATGTTTCAAATTTGGGGTTGAAAGAAGGGGATAGAACAAAAAGGAAAAGTGAAGGCCTTTTTAGTAGTTCTAACTGAAAAGGAAGTGAAAAGTTCATATACTGAAAAGGATTGTCTATATAGTGAAAGACACTACAAAATCCTGTCAAAAAACACCTCAAAAGATAATTAAATTTCTCCCATGCCATAAAGAAAATGTTATTAAAATTTTGATAGGGAATTAGTCAACTGCTAGCTAATATAGAATTAAAATAAATATAATTTTCTTATTATAGGTGGTTGAGAGCTTCTAATTGTAAAGGAAAGAATTCACCAAAAATAATTTTTTTTTTTCATTTTGATAAAATAAGGAAATATGCTAGGGCATATCACTGAGAAAATTTAGGGAAAAAATGCCCATTCTGAAAATTGTTGTGTCATTCATACACATTTTTCTCATGGTATTCAGTGTTGTTTACTGCTAGAGATCAGCTATCAGACTATGTTATCTATTGCAAAATGACAATTACTATGCATTTCCTTGACAGAAGATTTTGTAGAACTAGTTCTTTACCCTTTTCTATTGTTATGTTACTGATTGATGTCTATCTTCACTTTTATTTTCCTTTCCTGAAGATACAGGACATGACATATTCAACTTGATAAAATGTAATGAATTACTGTTCACAGTGCAGAATTATTTATAGTGTTATATTGTTGATAGGGTCCTAATAAAAGGTGTAGCACACATGCCAGCTGCTATTATTTGCTGTCGGAAATAAAAAACTTTTGACTGCTTATGCTAGAAATAGCAGTGTGCTTCCTGTTTCTTTCCTGCTAGAAAAAGTGTGCTTCCTGTTTTTTTCTGTCTTCCTAGTCTAGTTACAATATTCCAGTGCAGCATATTGTTTAGATGTTTCACCAGAAAATAAGGTTAAGAGTCTATCTGCCACCACAGCGTCACCAATCATAAAGGCTTGGACACAGCCTAGTCTGAGAAAGGTCAACAAACAATTCAACCGCCAAAAGGAAGTTTAGACCTCTTCGAGGAAGTATATTTCCCTGAGAACAAACAAACCCAACTACCATTTAAAGAGGAATTTCATTTCTGCAATTAAGGTAAAGGCTCAGATAGTGCTATGGTGTTAATTTGGCTTTTGAAAGCGTTATGTGCAAGATCAATGAGAGATACTTTGGGGTAACATTTGACTATGCACGTCCAGTCTGAGACCACATAAGCACTTGATGGCTGTGGTCCAGTTGACATAGATCAAACATCTGTGACTTAACCAGCACACAATGGGAAGCGGAGGCAAAGGGAGGGGTGAATAGTGAGCCTTGGTGAGAAGCTGGAAGGGTAGCATTTGCTGACAATAAAGCAGAGACAGATATTCTAAGATCCAGTGGCTGAAAAATCATTCTGAGGTTTGGGAGAAGTTTTTAGGCGTGGTAGAAGGGAGAGGTATTACCAGATGAGAGAGTTTCTGCTATGTCCCTGGGAAAATATTTAATGCAAATTATAACAGCAGACATTGTAGATTACCAAAGCAGCAAAGAGCTGTCCAAAAGAGTAGAAATTGCACTGTTGTACAAAGGCACATAAGATTTCTGAAAACAGATGCAAATTGAATGACCAGTAATAACAAGCAGTTTTTCTTCTCCAACTTGTCCTTTAGTTTGAGCAATACCTAACATTGCTATTGTCTTCAGTTAGATCACTTGAGAAATAAAGATCAGTTTATGTAATTTATCTTTTATTGACATAAATTATGTAATCAACAGGTCTATATTAAGGAATTGTTTTCAAAATTACATTTATATACAAATAAAATTAGACCAACTAAAACAAAGACAAACAAATCCAAAACTAATTCTGTCACTGGAATGCCAAAATAGACAAACCTTCTTGGCAAAATTGCAGCTGTAGGTGATGTTTTAATAAAATTACAAGAACAATTTGACAAAATGATTTTGCTGTGTCTCAAGAAACAAGAACATCTAACATATTCTTACTTCCATTTTCCACTGCATATCTGGAGGCTGTCTTTAAAAAAAAAAAAAGAAAAGAAAAAAAAAGAAAAAATACCACATTGTTTAATTGTTTTTATTGCAGAGTTGGAAAGGGGGGGGATTGCTCAAAATTAAAGATGTATATATTATTGTGGGTTTTATGTCTAAAGCCACAAACATCATCAATTGCTTCTTTTTTTTTCTCAATCTGATGCAATGAAACATATGTTTATTTGAATTAATGTCAGTGTTTAAAAAATCCAGAGCTATTTTTTCTCCTAGACTGAAAAATAAGTTTTGTGCAAATATACTTTCTGGTCTCTGAAATATAAGCATGTGAAAATAAGGGAAAGTACTGAAAAAAAAAAAAAGCAGCACTGTCTGCACAACTATTATCTGCAGGTACAAAAATAAGCAGTGCCTTATGCTGTGTTTGAGTGTTTGGAAAACATTTTACTGCGATTAAATTTAATCTAAAGCAAATATGAAACATTAAAAAAGTGTCTGCAGGCTTTTTATCTCTTTAAGTCTACTTCATAAATTAATGGGTATACAACTACACCATTTCCTAATGTGCAATATAGCACTTACATGTACAATATAGCTAAACACCACTTCATATTAGTTTCAATTGCTGAATACAAATGTTATGGATAAATATCTGTGCTTCTGGATACAGGGATATGAGACCAATCATTGCAGTTCCTGTGTCTGGCATATTTCACCTCTCATATGTCAACTCTGTAAATCTTAGAACAGTTTCTTTTTCCTTCTTTTTCCTCTATAAAGCAAGAATATAATTGCCATTTTTATTCCTGCTCCATAATATCTGTCATTGGATAATGGAAGAATCAATCAAACATCTTTTCTTCATGTCCCTGAAGCAACAGAACTTTATTATTTTTTACTCCACTGACACTGAGAAACCTGAATCAATATTGACAAAACATCAAATCTTTTTGAAAAGTTTAGCTATGATATTTCTTGAAACTTAACCATTTCACATCTGTCATAAGTACAAAGGGCAACGTACCTATCTTGCTTTCAGGAATATGAGTCCTTAATGTGACTCACATCCTGGAAAGGTATCTACAGTGACAACATGGTAATGAGACAATACCAAGATTTCATTGTATTGCACTCATTAATAATTGACTTATTAAGTGTGCTTACAGTCTCTTACCCCCTTCTCTTCTGCCTCTTGCCCCCAGTTGTGTCACTACTGTAGCAATGCCCATACCTATGTGTATCATATTGGTGGGAGTGAAAGAAGGAATGCTTGTTTATATTCAGAAATTCCAATATGAAGTGTTTTTTGAATCTCTTCCTGTAGAATTCCTCTACGTCTATTGCGAAGTTGCTTTCAACAGTATATTTTGCACTCTACAGGAAGAAGTGGCAGTGATGAAAACATCACACACAAGTCTGCCAGGATTTTGGATATGAATAGCCCTTAAAAAGGGTGTTATGCCTCTCCAGTACTCTTACAAACTTGTTGGAGCTAATTGTATAGGTCAGGAGTAATGACAAGAGAGACCCACTACACCTGAGCCCCTGTAACACCCTCTCTTTGTAACAACAAAGTGACTATGCTAAATCTCTGACCTGTGGGCCGCAGACGACCTTGAATAGAACCCATCCTGTCTGTGTTGTGTTAACTGGTGCTCTTCAGAAAAGGCATCCTTACTTTTTAGGGAAGTACTAATAAGTCAGATTACTTTTTCTGGTGATTAACTTAGCCAATCTCTACCTGAAAAGTCCCACACAAGCACTCCTGTTAACTAGATAAGGTCTAAAACAACCAGGCAAGCAAGTGCAGTCTCCCATGCCATGGGAAGAGCACATATTTGGTCAAGGGACAGGAACACCCATACACATGTGCACAAAAATGTACATCCAGATATTTGGCTGGTTGTGCATTCATCACACAATGAAAGGAGAACATGAGTAGGGTATGTGGTAGATGCAGATGCAAGACACTATAATAAAATATGTATGTTACCACCAGGCATAGTAGAAAGATATGCCGTCCTGCCGTATAACAAGGAGCTGATCTGCCTTGTGGTAGCAGAATGTACATTTGGTCAAATAATGTATACATAAAATTAATGACATTTCTCCCCCTCAAGGTTTTTTTCTGAATGGAAGGAATAGCAGGAACTGAAGTCTCCTTGTATGACTCTTGGAATGATGAACCTTTTGCTGTTTTCTTTATCTAGGACTGGTACAAAATACTAATTGTCAAAACTCCCAGGCAGGTCTGGTTTTTATGAAGCAAGTGACAAAGCCAGTGGAAAATTACACATTCAGCATGCTTGTAAACTGCAATGCCTTAGCTCACACGTGTGCATTTACAAAGGTTACCAAATATATTTTCAGTCAACACATATAGATAGAAGATTCCAGGTATATTTTAAATCACTGCTGATCTGCATTAGTGCACGTATTTTTGCAAGTGTATAACATTTCGATATCTACTGCTGTGTCCTTAAAGTTTTTCCATAGCCTGCCAAAGCTGATAATACCAGTCAGTAAAAAGGTACTATCCTTACCCAGATTAGGACTATCTAAGCAACGGATGTCCTCCAAACAGAATGGCATGCTATTTCGGGTATGTGTAATTGTACACATTGTAAATTAACATTCAAGGGAAAATACTAATGTTTCCATGGAAAAATATCTTATCTCCTTTTATTAGACACAATGTGCCAACAGTTCCTTCTTTTACTTGCAATATAGACCAAGATCTGGCCTTACATCACTGATGCGAACAAAGTTTCGTCTAGTATCCATTTCTCTAGAACAACCCCGAAGTGTTTTGAAGAACTGTGTCCTGAAACTGTGAAAACCTTGCACTTCTGGCAAAGATGTTCTGAGTCCATCGTGTTTCAGTCTCAAAGAGTAAATAAAGTAGTTTTGTAAGGCCAGAATTCACTTTAATAAGTGAATGCTACAATGGCATCTTAGTAACCTGTGAATAATGTTATTTTTTTAGACTGTGCAGAACAAGAATGTGCTTTTAACCATTGTTTAAATTGCTCTCTCAGGTAGTATTGACTGCTATGTAGCATACTTGTTCTTGGTTGAGGTGACTTCATCCATTGCTGGTCAATTTTCTCTGCTGGTTGTTATCAAACTTATATTTACTGTATTAATATAAGGGTACTGATATAATTTCATTTGCTTAAAATGCAGTATCATACATCATGACTTAGTAATAGCTGCCTTCTCCTTTTTCCCTTTACCTTAGTGTATGCCCAAAATCAGTATGAAAATTCACAAGTGACTAAGTCTGCCCAAACACCACTAATCTGAGAAATTATTTTAAATCCACACAAAATACAACTGTTCTTAGTCATGTTGGTGACTTTAAATAAATGTTGTGGTTTAACCCCAGCCAGCAACTAAGCACCACGCAGCCGCTCACTCACTTCCCCCCCCACAGTGGGATGGGGGAGAAAATCGGGA
>JANXJC010000031.1:24311514-24334274 GCA_027564655.1 Leptodon cayanensis
GCCAGATATGCGCTCCTGTGTTAGTAGTATTGGCTGTATGCCGTTAGTTCTTTCTAGATCTTTGTTGAAACATATATGTTTGATCTTTTAGTGAAATAAAGGGAACCTTGCACAGAGAGCTTGAGCGCTTGATTCAGTCACCACAAATAGTTTTTGATACACTAGTCCATACTCTATCCACAGAATTATTAAGGCAAAATTTGAATCCCAGATTTGTTTCTGAGACAAAACATGACAGGGAACTAATGTTCTTCTGTAGCTGTTTTTTGGTGTTACTATAACATACATGGTGCCGTAAGGAGGAAAAACATAGCTGCATTTATTTGTGGATAGGAACTTTTGGAATGTGATACAGCATCAATATAACACAAGTATCACCCTTATATACTCGTACTAACAATGTCTTGATATATTGCCATTTTAATTTAGAGAAGATGACACACCTTGTAAAGAAATAACTTTACCAGGTGTTTAATTTTGTTTTGGTTTTGTCTTTTTTCTGAATTTGATGAACTATCAGCATCTCCAAGATTTTTTTTTTTTTGAGCTTTTGTAAAGAAATTAGCTTTATAACATTGAAAAATCCATGTAGCAACAATTTCAGGATAATTTCCTTGAAAATGTATTTTCTAAAAAGAGTCAAATTTGAAAATGAAAAGATCAGCAATAGATTGATCAACCTGAACATACTAGGGCATGAGGCATCTGGAATCCAAAATTCTGTAAAATTAAAGTAGTGCAGCAGAGAGTGTTTAGTTGGAAAATTACCCATCTGGAAATCAAAGGGAGGATTAAACTAAATCAACAAACTGTCATCACTCAGTTCCTTTATGGAACTGGCAGATTAAATGAATCAGCATAGTTGCATCTTCTTATGTATAACCTGGGTTTAGTCCATGGACTGACATAAATTATTTTATTTTCTATTAGGTCTCTGTTAAAGCCTGTGGAGTCCCATCTTGAAAAAGAATTAAAAGACATGGTGAAATTAGATGAAAGTAAGAAAGATGAATCCTTGCTCGGTGGTCTTGAACACCAGAAGATAAGATTCAGATAACTATTGCAAAGATTTTTCAGATTATTGTATCACCAGCACTCAAAAATAAACTTTTTCATATTTATTTGATGGCAGATAAGGTTATTTTATCTGCAAAGTCTATCTATTTATTTTTTTTATTAGATGGGGTAAAGATTTTCAAGCTTACATATTTTCATAACATCTCCTCTACTTGATGACATCTAAAATTTTAACTCATCTTTTGAATTATATTTTTGATCATGCAGTGTATACTGAGTGGAATTTAAATGAATTCTGTTTATTTGAGCCTGTTCTTGTTTAATTACTGTTTTTCAATACCTGCTGTGTGGTTTTTGAATCTTGATTTATTTGGATTCTTAGTTGAACTATCTTTAAGTCATTTTAGTATATGATAAAAAGTAAGCCTCTGCTGCTTTAAAGTATCTATCTCTGCCATATTAAAATAAAGCAAGCAAATGAGAAGAGAGAACTTGCCTACTTTTTTTCTAATCCCGTATCATATAATGCCTTGAGGGCAGTGCATGCTGGGGTACCTCTGAACTGGGAAGTGCCAGAGCAGGGGAGAATTTAACAGAAGAACTTGCAAGAGACACTGCTAATATATCATTGGTGAGAGAAGGCCATTGGGAATGAGTAAGAGCAGATCCTGGTTCATGAGACAAAAGGACAACACAAAGAAAAAACAACAGAACCTGGTAAGAGGAAAAATGGAGAACTAAATAACAAGACAGCAGATCACAAACTTCTTGGATAAGCATCTTAAGCTTCAAAGCTGTGACTGAATTTGATTTCACTATTAAAGACATTAAAAAAGAGGTAAATATGGCACTTAGAAAATAAAAAAATATCAAATAAAAGAAATACCATACTTTTGAGATTTTTAAATACAGATACAGAGAAAGAATTTGATGCTTTATGTTTTACTGATGTTGTATTCTATCTTCTGTTTTCACAAGAGAAAATGCTGTAGGGCCTTTAAAGTAAGTGATAAATAAACATCACACAACATTTGTCATCATTTCAGAACAAAGGCATGAAAGGCCAGGATAAGATGACAAAATGACTTTTATTTTGTAATGTGGGATGTTTCAATTTAATTCAGTTTAAGTTTTCACTTCTTTTTATGTTTTATGTATGTCACAGTGGGCAACATGTGTGCTTCTATTGTGTTTTGTCTGGACATTTCCTTGAGGGGAGGTTAAATAGATTTTCATTCATGAGAAAATTACTAAACACAGTCTGAAAAACAGTTGACTCTTTACGAAAAGAAGCACAAAATGGCTGAAGTGTATTTGGAAACCAAATAAGGAAAACTTAAAATAATACTTCTGTTTTTTTTTTTTTATAAATTAAATAACCATATTTTACTTATACATAACATATTTTATATGTATGTATCAATGGCAACAGCATTTGTCTTCTTTTCCCACAAAGATCACCTGACCCATAATGTCTGTCCTCTGTAAACTACACTGGGGTTGACAAGAGATATCACAGATCAATGCTTCTTTGATACCCAAGATGGTCACAAGTGATGTGGCTTCCCCCCAGTAGAGGATGTATTTCTGCTGCAAACCAGAAAATATGGAGAGAATGTTCTTTAAGAAGTATTTCAAAATAAAATGCACACCAGCTTGTTGCTGCTTACACAGTTGTCTTCCATTTGACCGCATCTCATTTCTACCAGGAGGTTAGGGAGGAACTTGCAAGAGATCCTTTTGGAGCATCCTTTTCCCAGAACCTGTCCTCTGGGTTTTACCATGAATAAGTCTGATCCTATAGTATAATTTTTTATGTTAATGCTACAGCACTCCCCCTTTGGTAGGCATCAGCATGAATATTTCAAAATAATTTTGGTATGAAGGGGTATTTTCATCACTAGCAGAAGCATAGAATTCTAATCACAGTGGCTTAAACTCTTAAGGTTTAGTGGGGCAAGATCTGAACTCTCATGATCCCTCTCATTTAATGGAAAGAGTATCAAGAGAGACTGAGTGTTCATAACCCTTGCTCAGTGTTAACATTTGTGTAACATCCCTTTGTCCCTCTTCTCAACCCAAACTTTGTAGCCTGTAATTAAGAACATTCTCACCCAAGTCTGTGAGAATTCAACTTGACTGTAACCCACAAAATTTAGAATTTTAAGTGTTCAATCCTTTTTTCGTGTGCTTGAACCAAAGCTTGATGAGCAGTTTAAAGAATATCATCAATATATACTTACAACATATGCACTGCAATGACTTAGGGAAATGGAAAAGTGCAAATAAATAAGAGGATGCTGTACTTGTAGCATCCAGACTCTTGGTGTACTTTTTTCCTTTATTTTCATGTAAAAAGAGAGAAATTAAGAAAATAGCTAATCTGTAACATTTCATGGAACTCTTCAAAACTAAGCACGCTAGCAGAGATATGCATTTATTGTTGCCAGCTAATATATGTATATGAATTGAACAGAAACTTTATCCCACTCTCACTTTCATGTGCTATAATCAGAACAGCTTTAGAAGTCTTACCTCGTGGTATCACACCAAAGTTTTAACAGCAGAAGTGCAGTGTGTCACTGAAGCTGGGCTGCAGTCACTGAGAAATGGTCTACGGGCATCTGCTAGCACAGTGGACAAGTGGAAAAAAATGATAGGGAGGTAAAAAAATTGCTAATGGGAAACAGAACCCAAGTAGTAGGCAACTGTAATCTCTCTGGCTATAGATATACAAGTGAAAAAGAGAAAGAGGGAGTGGGTAAAGGCATAGATTTCGCCACTGTTTCATGATTACTGTTAGATCAATAGTGCAGCCCTGGGTCGGAGATTGCCAGTCTCACAAACTGTGGCAAGGCAGGTGTGGGAGACAGCATTGGCCAGGTTCGTTCCTGATGGACGGTTTGGATATCACGACCCTGTTTTGCAGAGCAATGGAATTTAGCCTTGTAAATAGAGGCCATGCTATATAAGTGAGTTTTGGGACAGAAAGCAAACCGTATACTATTTTGTTACTAATATAGTAAGGTCACAGTATTATAGTGTAGCATAGCATAGCATAGCATAATACAGGACAGTATAGAAGTGTTTCCTTCCTGTTCTAGCCTCTCCTCCTATAACAGAACTTTAAAAATGCTATTTGCCAACTAAATAATTTCAAACTGTGAAAAAAAAAATCTATTAGTGTGACTTGCTCGTAAATCTTCACTTTTTCCACACACACAAAATTCTAACTCACCCTCAAAGCTCTTACCCATGAAAGTCTCTTACTTGAAAGATCTCCTGAATTTACACTCAGCCTTGCCAGCTCGCAAACCTTCATCTTTCTGCCCAATCCCTTCTGCCCAGCAATTTCTGTTTCCTTTAACAGTGTGAAAAAGGTCAAGCAGAAGCACAGAAGAAGGGCTGCAGCAGCTAGGGAGGTGGCAGGACATGTCACTGAACACTGCACCCCTTGTTGGCAAACTAACCGTAATTGAATGGCAGCTAGGTTTGGATTAAGGGTAAGCACCATTTACAGAAAGCTAATTCTAGATATTTGATGACATGACTATATCATACCAGCAGAATTTAGTTCATAGATTTAAGAGTATATTTCAGTCCTTTAGGATTATTGACATGAACTGAGGAAGCTAGAGGGTAACCAGTGCCCTGATGTCACCTTTGCTGACATGCTAACTACCTCTTAAGACAGAGTCCCCCTTTCAGGAACAGCAGAGCTCCATGTTTCTGTCAGATCTGGAGAGGTTCTCCTGCCAGTGATGTTGCAGAAGAGGCAGGTTTGGAGACCAGGCTTGCATTTTCTGGTATGCACCCTTTTGTAGCTTGCATTCCTCCTGCACAAATGGCAAATATCCCCTGATCTTCCTCTATTTTCTCTACCATCTGTTATTATTAATATGAGGCAGAATATCCTAGTGACTCTAGAGAGCAGCAGAAAAGGACTTTACAGAACAGCCTCAACACTATCCCATCTGTCAACTTACACCAGACACTGATTCAAAATCTCTTGAAGACCTTTTCAATATACTGTTGGTAATGTATGTATAAATGCACGTCTGCTTCTCACTTGATTTTTCACTATATAGCCTAAGGTAGCTAAATAGGCTCTCTCTGCAATTGACAGGGAGACTGATCTGGGAAACAGATAGTGTTCAAGATGTCGAACTGGGAGTAATTAAGGAGTCTGGATTCTAAACTGAATTAATCCTTCAGTGGAATTCTTTAATGTAGACATATCTTACGACGTATCTGAGTAAATTAATCCAACAAGATAATGGGGAACATAGAAAGTAAAGTGAGAAAAGGGAAAGTGTCTGGCAGGCTAAAAGTGAAGATATAATTGAGGAAATTGCGGACATATTTGTAATCATCCATCTACGGTTATTCTGTTTTTGTGGAAAATAAAACTTCTTTCTACCTAGAAATCTGCATCTCTATACTGGTACACGTTATTGCCAGGTGAATTAAAGGTGTATTTTGCATCTGTTACCTTTTGTGGGAAAACAAATTAATTTTGGAAGGAAGCAGTAGATGCTGATTTTTTAAATAATCTGTGCTATCATCTTTAAATAATATTCAACAGCCCGTGTGAAATTTATTATTAGAAAATGAATGCTGAAAGCTTTTAATTTAAAATGTGATTTCGCTCCAGAGGGAATATAGTTATACTTCAAAGAAGGACTACTTTTGCTATCAATGAGCTAGACTATAAAATTTAGATTATATATGATATATATCAATACAACACTACTATGTTATGGTTGAGGTATTAAGAACAGGAAAAAACACCACAAGAGGAAGAGCAAAAAGGATTTTTACATCATCATTAATGGTTAAGATAAGGCTGTAAGAAACAAGACACATATAACGAAAAAAATTATTCATTGAATACTAGAATATTCAAGACCAGATAAGCATTATTACAATTATTTAATTTTTGTACTCAAATTTCTCATTCCCTTCAGCTTTCAAAATGAAGACAAGTCTGTGTGTAAAGTAAAAGGAAACAGTGACAGGGTGAGCTCTAGGGATTGAATTGAAGTGAATTTGCAAAGCTAGTAACAGATGAAAGAGAAACTGAAAACCCTAATGGTTTCTTTCCTGCAGATCTTCTCCACATGCTGGATCATGCCTACAGGTCAGGAGATGAGGGCAGTGAGAAAGAAACAAAGTCTTTACTGACCTTGTTCTGAAATGCAGAAATGGGGTGGTGAGCCTAGAAGGTGGTTTTATCAAGTATTGAAATAAATTGCCACAGAACTGGCAATTCAGCCAGTATCTGTGTCATATCTATGTGTTATCTTTCTGATGATCATCCTAGTTATTTTTCCTCTTGACCCAGCCTCCTCAAGCACCCCCCAGTAGCACTGAACTTTTTTCTAAGATCCAGCTGTTCTTTCTGGCCTATCCTATTCAGTCAGGGCTGACTTCAGAAATGAATGCTCAATTGTCTCAGAAATTAGCAAGAGCCCTGCAGGCAAGCATCAAAGATTCATCCATTTACTCAGTTTTCAAAGGCTCATTTCATCCCTTTAAAGCTCCCCTCAGGAAAGTCTTTACAATCAGAATGGGTCCCATGTTCTTTGCAGTCACCAGCATTATCAAATAGGGTCTTATTCTTGTTAAGAAAGGTGGTATTAAAAGCCCATCAGTCAGCATACCTGGGGGGGATTTTGTGATGTATGTCATGATTTAGTCTGGAATGGTATCTTAATCTTCTTAAAAATTCTCAGCAGAAAACTACTTTAAAATATGTGAAAGAGTTCATTTCAAAGAGTTGGAATTAAATTAGTATATAAATAGTAATTACTGAGATTCATCCAGAGAGTGATAATTCCTATTTTGCAGGAAGATGTTTAAAAATTTGACTTTAAAATTGAATAATAACATTGACACAGACTATACAGTTGAAAACCAAAAGGTTAAAGAAAGACTTTTTTCCTGAGAGGCAGGTTTTGTATGGCGGTTGTTTTCTCTTATGAACTTCAAGCTTTATCGTTATTAAGAAAACCCTTACTATATTTTAATATATTGTTATTTCCAAGATGATCTTTTTTTTCCAGTAGTTTGTAAGACCATGTGTTTTTTTTTTTGGTTTTTTTTTGTTTTTTTTTTTTTTTTTTAATGTTTATATTACTGTGAATGAACTATGTTTTTCCTTTGCTTCTGGACTTTACAAACAGAAAAGTGTGGGGAATTTCGTCCTCTCATTTTGTTTTCACTGCATTTCAATTTAAAGTTTCCTGTTAGCCTCTTATACAAAGTGAATACAGATTAATCCACTGGTTTTACCAATGTTTATTTTTATTTTATAGAAATAAACTATTTTATTTTTCTTTAGAAGCTAGGACAAGATACAGTAAAACTTTTCCTGTTGCTAACGTCATATACTTCAATATCACCTACAGACTTCCAACAATCTTTTTCATGGTAATCAGATTTTAAAAATGTTCCTGAAACCTAGGGCAAATGAACATTACAACATGTCATGTTGTCTTCTATTTTCTATGTTATTTTTTAGATTATGTCTCACTTTGGTACAAATAACAGGAAATGTGGAGTGGACGCCTCTGAAAAATTAAAAAATTCTAATTTTTGTGTCCTTAGAAGCATAATGCATCACTAAGAAACTAAAAATATATTACTTACAAATGACATCCATAACAGTACTTTTAAGATCACCGTACAAAAAGTCCAAAATACCAGCAGCTAATTGAAATTAATTTCAGACATTGATTATTCTGCAGTGAATTTTTAAAAACTCATGTTAATTCCTATGCCTGAGGAAAATAATTATAAATAATTATAAATAAATTATTGCACTGAGATAAAATTGCAACTATTTTAGTGGAGTATTTTATTTACTTTCTGCTGAAATAGTAAGGCACGTTTTTTTTTTTTCAAATCAGCTGGAATTGCTTAGCTATATTTCTTGAGGCTGCTGTAGATTTTGTGCTGGAAACCTTATATCTTGATAAATGGTTTGTTTATCTACTTCCATATTTGGCATCATACACAGTCATTGCTTAAATAGATGGTGGTACTAAATCCTCTCTCCTGACTTCAAACGTTATACTTTACCAAAACAGACTGAATCTTCTTTTGCTAAGTTGCCATTATAAGTATAGGAAATCTGCTGAGTTTTGGTTAAGAAAAAAAGAAGAAACACACCTTTTCAGCGCATCTCTGTCATTTTTGCTCTGACAGCAACAGAGCTTGGAAGCACATACCCTGTCTGGTGAAACCATTTGTGCAAATGCTAAGAGCACTTAGATGCCTGACAGTGACCAACTTCTGTTTCTTCCAAAGCAAAATCCACTCAATGAAAACATTTCACAAGAAATTGAGTGTTGGCAAGCTGTAATAAGTAAGTTCCCTGACATTTGAGGAGTTTACCACATTGCATGTGACCTTATTATAGTACTCCTAGTGGGTAGTAATAGAGTTATTAGCTTATAAAAAACACATCTTGCATAAGTCAGGTTTGAAAACTCAAACCTTTATTGCAGCACAAGTCAAACTGCTTAGCTAGTTTGCTGAAGTTTACCTTAATTTTCCTATTAATTTAGTTTCTGAAACAATAAAGCTCTTCTATTTCCTCTTACTGCCAGTGTTTAAACACTGTCAAGGTCTGTTGTCGTACTATTCATGACTCTTTTATTCTCTTTCTATAAATCAGACAAGAGAAAAACTTTATTTGCAAACCGAATACCACCTTGCCCCCACCAATATTCTTGCCCTTTCCCACCCCACCACCCAAGAATAAATGCAACATTTGGGAAACCTAAGTGATAAAGGAAAGACAGAAGGAAAAAACAATAAAAAAGAGGAGTGGATAGTGTGTGAAAGTCTTACAATTATATATAGACTGTGAGTCCTTGGGACAGGAGATATTTTGTGCTCTGGGTTTGTATTCCATCTGATACAACAATTCATGATTAGAGCACCAGAACTTTACTACCATCAAAGAGTAAATCAATAAATTAAGACTTCAGGGAGAGCAACAGATAGGGTTGCATGACAGAAAACAGCATTAAATCATTAAATGGCAAATTCATTTGAGCCACCTGTCACTAATATGGAATCTTATACAAATAGTAGGAACACATACAGAGTATATAGCAAGTTTTCAAGAAAGACAGACGACTGATCAAACAAAAGGCATGTAGAAATATGCAAGGATTTATTTTGTTTAGTTTCAAAAAATAAACCCAAAGATCCCCAAAGAGTTGCAACAGTTGCTCAAATACCAACTGAAGTTTGAATAGTTAATCTAGCACTTTCAAACCTAAACTTATGTGATGTAGGAACATATATTTTAACTAGTTTTTTTATATAAATTACTTCTAGATTAATAAAGAAAATGCTGCTCTTTTTCATCTTATAAAAGACTTTCATTTAGGTAAAAATAATTTTTTTTTCTAGACTTAAAATAATGTTTATTTTTACTTTAGGAATTCTCATATATATTACCTCATGCAACTATTATACTGTTATTAATGATCACTAAGTCTTCTCACATTTAGACTAAATTACACCATTTTTCAGAAACTTTATTTTATGGATATCTCAGGCAACTAAGACTGCTAATGCAGTGTGTTTTGTTTGTTTGTTTGTGGTTTTGTTGTTTTTTTTTTTTTTCTTTTTCCTGTATGACAAATTTATTTATATGTCCCAGAAGGAATTTGGCTTACTTGGGGAGAGCATGGAATAACTGACATGACCACTGTAATGTCCTTATTTTTATTAGCTATTAGTCTGTCATTCCTGTCATTTATTATTTCTATCAAAATGAGGAAATATAAATATGCTTTACATCTTATTTTTCCCCATAATGACTTTCCATTTGCCTGAATAATTTTCAGTTTGAATTCTGTCCTCTGATGGCTTTACAACTTATCTTGTCCTGCCATTATCTGAAAATATAAATATTCAGATTGAGAATGGATACATTAAATTGTAATCATAGCTAGGCTAGTATGCAGAATAAATCACACAATAGTTCTTCCAGTTTCACTGCAAACAATGGAGAATAAACTACACTCCAAAACCACACTGCTAATCAGTTGAACAGCCATTTACTAGTCCATACAAAAATAAAAATCCCATTTCCTTCTTTTCATTTTATTTAATTTGAAATGGTTTTCTAAAATCAGAACAAACTCATAAGTAGTTATCCTTTTAATAATGAATCTTTCATGAATAAATAAATATTTCAAAGATAAATAACTATGTTTACAATGGCAATTCAGTCTATTGAATGAAACATTAGTTGTCACTTATTCATCTGTCATCAACATCAAAATTCAGTATTTCTTCCCTGCCTCTTTTGCTAGTGTAAAAAATTTTTAGTCATCTGGCTGCTTTAACATAAAATGCCCATGAAAACTGCCTTTTATAAACAAACATGTGTCTCATTTATGCATAATACATTAGCTATTAAGATATGGAAATTCACAGTTCCGTTTTATCATAATAGAGACTAAAAGTATATCTCAAGATTTACACTTGCAGTAAATATTTTAAGTACAATTTTTTGATGCCATGGAATGACCAAATTATGCTTTCACCCCCTTTCTCCCAAAATATTACTTTAGATCTGATACCAAATAAATATTTTATATCAAAGTAGATTGCAGTGAACTATCATTACTACGCATTAGGAAATAAATCCAGACATATTTATCTCAAGGAGGAACATTCTGTAGCAAATAAATTAAAACAAAAAATTGAACAAATAAAAATAAATTTACTGCTGTGTAAATTAGAATATGTAAATACAAACAATAAGGACAAAGCATTGTAGATAAATGAATAATAATGATTGAAGCATTCAGTGATTAAACTATCTTTTGAGGTAAGTTAACTTTTCCATAATAGAAACACAGTAACAACTCAGATTACAGAGCAAACAAGATCACAGAACTCTAGTTCTAGGTACAAAGGAGGAGGTCTAAAGAAGTTTTAGGGGGAAAATAGATCAGTTGAGGTGTCAATACTGTGAAAGCCTCTTTCCTAATGAGAGACAAAAGCTCATAATGAAATGAAATATAACTCCAGTAGGAGGAAACAACAAATTTAGTACTCTTGGAAGATGAAGTAATTTACTAAGTTCATTGTAGCGATGAAAATGCTGAAAATAATTGAAAACAAAATTTGAGCTAAGCAGGATATTCACATTTCCTGAGCTCCTAATGAAAGAGTATTTCTTGGAAAAAATCTTTCTTAGGATTTCATTTATTGTTGTTATTTAGTCCACAAGTAGAGGCTTCCAAATGATTTATATGTTCTTAACAATTTGTTCTTCAGAGTTTAGTTTCTTAGGATAGAAGATTCAATCTTAAGACAGTCAGGCAAAGATATTTTGACCTTAGCTCCAGAATAATGTACTATTTCAATTTGAGATACCTTTATTTTGAAGATGTTTCTAAAATCTATCAGTTATGATTATTCTTTCTCTTCAGAGACTAAGTAGTTTTACTAAGAAAGCATGTTGCAACAGTGAATAGACTTCAGAGTCCTAGTACAATAGTTTAAAATTCTCTACATGCCACCTAACAAAGTTTGTTTGTAAAAATATGACACAGCCACTTCATTGGCTCTTATTTTGTATGACCTGAATAATCCAGTCACCATTTAATCATATAAGAAGGGAGATTAAAATATGCTGTTGAAATGTAAAGTATCCCAGTACCTGCACACTCTTTTGATACATTTCATCTTCCTCAGTTTTTGTGATTTTGATTAGAGGAAGCTCTGATGAATTCCATCTGAGCCTTTTGGTTAGATTTTGGAAACCAGTCATAATATCTGTGGCCCAGTTAAGAACTCAAGAAGCAAATTCCCAACCCCTCTTCCACTTCACTCTTTTTTGGAACCAGTTAGGAGGGCTTAAGTTTCCTCTTGCAACCAAGAAGCTGCTACCACTGTAGCTGTTAGTTAATTTTGCTTCCTAGATAAAATAGCTGAAATGAATTAGAAGCCTTTATGTATTATTGCCTTCTGGAGCAATGGATGATTTGGATAGTAGATTTCACACTGGTTTAGCATGAAGCAAATGCTCTGATCCAGTCCTATTCTACTCCTGCTCATCTTCTATCAGAGCAGCAAATGGCATTGCTAAAACTTGGGTGGAGTGGAAGGCATCCGGGGAGCCCTGTAAGTTGTAAATCTTCGGTAGACTTTGGTAAGAGCTCTGATCCTTCAGAGCAGCCTGTGAGGGAAGGCTCTAGGTGCAGGAACTAAACCTGTCTGTACATGAAATCAAGAATTTGCTCCTGAAGAACAAGGTGCAGGAAATAAATGTGTTTTAAATTACTGTTACGAAATCAAAACAAAATCTGCATTGTGCACTAAAAATGCGTTTTTCTTCAGTTGTTGTTTCTTCATTTGATAGTTCTTTTGTCTGATTTATAATAATAGGTTTAGTTCTGGGAAAAGAAAATACCTTGCACTTAATGTACCTTTTTTTATTGTTATACTGTTTTATTGTTTTACTCCATTTCAGAGAGTAGACTGGTAGAACTGTAATTTCCTATACTAATTGAACTTAAATTTACTTTTAACCATCTCTAGTATGTTATTATATATTTCTTCTTTTAATATTATTATCACCCTCTGACAGGTAAATAATTTTGCAAAACCAAAATAATTTAAAATATTTTTAGTTTACTTATACTTTCTTACATGAACAACAACTTCTGGTGGAAAACAGTACCAAATGGTAGAAAAACACAATTTGTTTTGCTAAAGGAACTGAGAGTAATTTGCCTGTGTGTATGTGCTTTGGTAAATATCGTGAAGAGGCATAATTACATTTGGTCTTGAATACTTTCATAATGGCAATTCAAATCCTGTCAGATTAACTAAGTCCTAAATTTTGATGACTCCCTAAAGTGGAGATTAAAAATGTCATATTCTTAATATATTATGAAGCATTGAACAGATTTGCATTGCTACAGGGCTTTGAAATAACCTAAGAAAAATTAATCTGAAAATTGGCTCATCACTCTTATCAACATAAGATTATAAATCACAGAATGCTTTGTCAAATTCTTTAACACACTTATTGCACATATTTATTTAGAATAAGTTCCCATGATTCCTAACATGGAGCCATGGTACTGAAACTTTGCAGTTTAACACTAACTGAAGAATACTATGCTGACCCACTAGTATCTCTCATCTGCAGATATCCCCATTGTATTTTTAATATCATAGATAAATTAACTAATTTGTTTAGAAGTCAGATGTCAATAGAGAATAATTCTTTGACTACACAAATTTGTAAAATATCTGGTTAAAAGCTGCATGTTATTAACTGATGTGCTGAGCTCCAAGGCATTAGGAAGTAAAGCACCTGTACATTATTTAAATGATATCTACGGAAAGCATCTATAGGAATATTGTAGGAAAAAATGCTATAAGGTTGTCCAGCAGTAAGATAGTCATAGTTTAAACCAAAAAAAATGGAACTTGAAATGGTGCAAAGAGTAAATGAAAAACTTTGATGACCAAGTATTTCAATAACTTTTTTTATCTAATTTGGAAAATAAATCCTGGTTTTGAATCAGATATTTTAGTTATCTCTATGGTGTTAGATGAATCTAAGCTTCCAAACCACTCTGAAATCAAAGTTGTGAATAACAATTTTTTCAAAAGTTAAGTTGGTGAGATAACAGTCAGTTTGAGGACTTATAATTATATTTTTCTACTGGTTGTAGGTACAATTTACCAAACAACTACTCTATTAAGTTATTTATTGACTCTGCAAATCTTTCCATTGGTATCAAATTAGTGATTGAATAATTCAAATAATGATGGGCTGATTCAGGTGAATATGTGCCTGTTTAACTATGATTTGACTTTCAAGACTCTGACTTAGACCACAGTGGAAGCATCACTAGAACCATTTGTCTTATATGGATCTGGTATCTCCTTCCTCAGCATGAGTGTTGGCATGGTATTTTAAGGTAAATTGCATGACTAGCGCTAAGCTGATTGATTTTGGGTTCAATGGCAATACTATGCCTGAAAGATCCCTTCTCACATCATTGCTCTGACATCAGTCAAAACTTTCAAAACTATTAATTTCTCATTTTTTTCAGCAATACTTAAAAACTAATCTCATAGCCAGAAAGAAGTGAGACAGCATCATGATTGCAGTGACTTTAAATATTCAAAATTTCCCCTGTATTTGGCACTGGTGAGGCTGCACTGTGAGTACTGTGTTCAGTTTTGGGCCCCTCACTAAAGGAACAACATTGCGTTGCTGGAGCGTGTCCAGAGAAGGGCAACCAAGTTGGTGAGGGGTCTGGAGCACAAGTCTTATGAGGAGCGGCTGAGGGAGCTGGGGCTGTTTAGTCTAGAGAAAAGGAGGCTGAGGGGGGACCTCATAACTCTCTACAACTACCTGAAGGGGGGTTGTAGTGAGGTGAGTGTTGGTCTCTTCTGTCAGGTGGCTGAAGATAAGATAGGAGGAAATGGCCTCAAGTTGCAGCAGGGGATGTTTAGATTGGATATTAGGAAAAATTTCTTTAGTGAAAGGGTTGTCAGGTATTGGAACAGGCTGCTGAGGGAAATGGTTGAGTCACCATCCCTGGAGGTATTCAAGAAGCACGTAGACAAGGCACTCCATGACACGGTCTAGTGGGCATGGATGATGGTTGGACTCGATGATCTTAAAGGTCTTTTCCAACTTAAATGATTCCATGATTCTATGATTCTAAAATTGCCTGTTTCAGATGTTTTGCAGAACAGTACATACTTGCTTGAGATTGTCTAAATAGAAAAGAATTCCTTTAATCCTCCGAGTTCATACATGAACACAGATATTTTGACAAATAGGTGCAAATTATGCACCTTTCCATAAGATCTTGTACATGTTTTAGTATTGTTCACACTGTAAAACTTACAATACATGCAGCATTCATAAGGTATGAAAGATACATGTTATCCTTATACATACATCTGAAAATACCAATAAAGAATTACATCTAAAACTTGTTTGTGGTTTCTTCAGAGCAAGCAACAACATTTTGCTGCAGTATTTTATATCCTATGTCTGCTTCTCTCTGGGTGGTCTGTAAAGTGAAAAGCAGTGAACTTTAAAAAATAATACTGAAAGTTTTACTTTCAGTATCTCAGTCACAAGGCACAATCCAGAAAGGTGGAGATTCGGTGGCTGAAAAATGAAGAATAAAAAGGAAAAGACAATTAACTTAGAGGGAATGATTAACTTAGATGGTCACTGATCTGGCAGAGGATAATTACCCCAAAGCTGAATTTATCAACCAACCCTAATCAGAACATGGCTTAAGTGTATTCTTTGTTTTAAGGATACGCTTTGAAATCAATGCCATCAAAGTTATATGGCTCGAAACAGAAACATGATGCACGTTGTGTAATTATGGGTCAAGAAAGGAGGTGGTAAAAGCTTAGGCTTTTCATCAGCAGCAGATGAAAGCATAGCAAAAGGGATTTTATCAGTAGCACAAGAACAGAAGCATAATAAATTTAGAAAAAACAAATTCCAAATAACTTTCCAAAAGTTTGCATTTGAAGATGGTAGAAATATACTTCAAATTTTTTTCTAAAAGATAACACAAAGTTACTCAGATCCATGGTGACATGAAAATGTTTAGTTCTGTGGCAGAAACACTACCTGCAGTACTCCACTGAGGTTTCCTAAGCAAGCAATTTTTATGGCTATTTTTGTTTGCTTTTGCTTTCTTCATTGTAGGCTTGGCAGGTGCAAAAGTTGGTCCAGACAACTCAGATCTGGGATATGCTCATTCTACTTTTGTTTTCAGTATTATGAAAACTATAGTGTTTTGTTTAGATTTTCCAATACTAAATTTATAGGTATATGAAATTGCAATGCTGGGGGAAAAAACAAAACAAAACAAAAACCAACAACCAAACCAAAAACAAAGAATAAAGACTAGTTTCTTTCAAAGAACAATGTATTTTAGCTTCACATTCTATTTTTATAGTATCCATGAAATGAAAGGTTATTTTTTTCAGACACAAAACTGAGACAGACACTTAACTGAGAAAATCTGTCATCTTATGCTCATTCTGGGAATATGGTTTTTAAATTGTACCCAAATGGGTACAAGTGTACAAACACTTGTCACAAACAATATCATCATCATCATCACCATCAATAACTTCTATTCTTATACACCATTCTTAGACTTTTATTTTTGTTATTCAGTTTTTAATGTACTTATCATTTTCAAATGAAAGATACAATACAATTAAATAACCATTACTATATACAAGAAAAAACCCAATAATATTCATTGTGAGAAACAATTCATTTTTCAAGTCACCAGAGGAAATACTACATCAAGCTAGCAGTTAGATTTAGGAAATTTAGTTAAACACTGTTACTGGAAAGCTCAAGAAACATTTGCTAACATAAGAGGCAACAGCAAGGATATTTCCATTGTAAATCAGTCTTCTGTTAAGACCTAACATAAAGGCCTATTCTGGCAAAGTACATGAGAGCTTGTAAGTCTGCAAAGAGGACCTTAATAACTTAGTCTCCCATGTGAAATTCGTCAGTGTAACATTATCAAAACTTGTCCTGTTCGAGCACACGTTTGCTTACTGCACGATTAGTGTCAGCACCAGTTTCCACATCACGTTTCTAGTCCAGAATCAAGAGCTGCTGTTCAAGTACTTTCTCTTATCCTATGCCTGCCATCTAAGTTATGTATTAATCATATTGCTTTTTTTCCATTAACGTTTATGAGATCTTTTTTCTCTACCTCTGCCAAGTTATTATCACCTCCTGTATCAAATTTGATTCCTAGTTATTTTGTAACTGCATCATTCTTCTGTTGATTCACATCAGTTTCTAAGTTAACTTTCCATCCATACTATTGTGAACCCGCTCCATTTTATTAGCTTCCCTGTTTAGCTGCATCTTTCTTGTTTCTTGTGTTCACATTCAAATTCCTTTCAGTGCTACCACTCCCATGCATCTGCCCATCTCTCATCGTATTGTCCTCACAGGAAACAGTGTCTGCTCCCTTCCTTTCCTCAGTGTAATAGGGGAGGAGCAGGAGGGTTGAACAAGTTGCTTTACACCATGGTTGGAGCAAAGCAAGAAATGTTTGCACAAAAAGTCATCTGTTGCAGAGGAGAGTCAATTATCCTAGATATACTGCTGTTGGTGTGAGGCCCTTTGAGATAGTGCTCCTCTGTTCAGGAGCCTGAAAGTCCAACAGGTAAGTTTAAACTACATGTAGTAAGAGCTGAGGCATTGGCTTTTACACCAGAATGAACTAGAATAGATAGTGGGAAGCAGTAGCTGACAATAATATATCTTATGTTGCTGTCCCATTTTACAAAAATATCAGCTGTATTCAACATGGTGCCAGCTTTTCACACTAGATATTTCTGGTTTAAAATAATTCGCTTGGTGTATCAGCACCAGGGCACAGAAAGCTCAGTCCATGAAAGAACAGTGCTTTATGATGCAAACCCAGATACAATAAATGAATAACTAAAAATAGCGCTAGGGGACTTTCAAAGCATGAAAAGGGATTCCATCTGGGCCTTATCCAGAATAATACCAAAATACATATTTTTACAGAGATGGATGATTAATTTCCCATTCCATGAACTATGAGCCTATTTTTAATGTAGCTGCCCATTATATTTAAATGCACTGAATATTTACATGGGTCATGCTGTACTGGATCAGTGCAAAAAAACCCAAACCAAAACCCATCCTAAATCCTCACTTTAAAGATATTTCAATTAAAATGAGATTAAACAAAATCAATCTTTTACTTAATGGAACACAGTACACTAATGATCATTCTAACCAACACCAGAAAGGCCATTTCTTTTACAGAAAGGAGAAAGGTTAGTTATATTAGACAGCAGCAAAATGTTTTTGTACTAAATGGTATTTCTATGTGCTTCCATACAGGTTGATCATCTTGTTAGATAGAACGAAAAAATGTGTTGATTATATCTTGGATGTATGAAGTTGATCTAATATCTGTACAATTTGTATCTTCTGTAGACTTACTAGTCTAAAAAAATTAATATACACATATACATATTTATATATGGCACAGAGTTTAAACCTGTCTTAAAAGAAGCTATTGTGAATGATTCTTTATACAGAATGAGAGAAGAATGCTTCTTGTAGAGCTAAAATACGAAAGAAGCATGATGGTACAACAGACAATGGAGAAGAGGGATTTAACAGCAGATGAGAAGAGGCTGCCAGAGAAGGGAGTATTTACAGGTGAAATGTTAAAAGATGTAAGTTTTGCAGAAAGAACTGGTGTACAGCTCGAGAAGATAGAGCAAATTACTCCATATTTGTGGAAATGTTAACAGGGAGGCTAAGAAGCAAGTTTGAAGTTAGCATGAGGTATAAATGAGTTGGTTGTGAAACCAGTAAGCGGAGAAGAGTGCATGGATGTAATCTGACATCATGGGCAAAGCAGCGATAGGCAAAATGGTATCCCCATGAATATAAAAGCGATACACACCTGATAATGTATTGGGAGAGAATAATAGTTAATGAAAGAAAAGAGATCCTAGCTCTCATAGCTCACAAGAAGGAAAGAGAGTAGGGGATATGAAGCAGGTAAGTAGTGAAGGCACTGAGTAAGTGTCCAAAAGAGGATATGGGTCTGAATGAGAAGGGAGCATGAGGACAACTAATGCCACCTGCACAGAGTGTTGACAGGGAAATAAACTGAAAAATACTCCATAAATGAAATGAGTCAGTGAGCTAAACAGCAATTTAACATTGGCTAAATTCATGAGAGAATGAGGCAAGAAGGTGTACAAAGCAGAGAACTGCCGCTGAACGGGAACAAAAACTGCAGGATAGATACCACTGGGGCTTCAGCTGCTGGCTGTGCAGCAGAGCAGGGCAGAAAAAAACAAAAGGGTTTTGGGTTTGTTTTGGTTTTGGGTTTTTTTTTGGTGGAGGTTGTTTGGGGGGTTTGTTTGGGAGATTTTTTTAATGGAAAGAACTGATTTATAAAAAGAAAATTCAAACTTTCTTGAAAATGTACAAAGCTTAGCTGGAAAAGCTTTTTCAAAGCTAGCATAGCTTTACCAGGAGAGGAGAGAGCTTACCTCAGAGTAGGCAGTAGCCTGGAGGCTAGGGCAGTGAGAAAACATTAGGATCTGAGTCTGTCCCATACTTGTGGAGCCAAAAGCACCAGTCTGTTCTGCTAATCTGTAAAGACAGACAGAGGTGGAGGAAAGGAACAAGGTTCTTCCTGAAGCGAACTTTTACTTTCAATTCTTTCACCCTGTGAGCAGTGGGACAATGGTGATGAATTTAGCTAAGCTTACTTGTTAAAAATGAGTGAAGACTGAGAAAAGTTACTTAGAGTAATAGCCACCTGAAGTAGAATCTAACGTCACCTATTTGGTTCTAGCTTGCTTCTCCTAACTACATAGATGCATGAAGAAATGAGTTTTGCTGCAAAAATATATGCGCAATTTGAATATTTGGTCTGTTACTAAGAGTAAAAGAACCACAAGACAACAGCAACTCTTATCAAGCTACCAAGTGCGGTTTAGGTAATCAAGGAGAGAAAAATAATATCATATCATCTAGCCAAGAATAAGCTGATATGTTTCACTGAGACCTTCAAATCAAGACCTATGTTCTTTTTAAAAGATTTCTCTCTATTTAATCACAAGATATTGGGCACAATAAAAGAAATAATTGATGATGTTTTGTAGTCTGTGGTATACAGATGATCAGACTAGAATACGCTGGCTTTTCTCACCTACATCAGTGGAATAACCTCTTGTTGTTTTGTGTTGAGTAGGAAGAGATTTTAAGCCCAGGAATAAGTAAAAATTTTTTTTTTTCATTAAATATTGGAACCATTTTAAATAGAAAATAAACTAGACACTAGTGTATTTTTGGGGGCATTTATTTGAACATTGAAAGGCTAAGCAATAAAAATCCACCATTTGTTGTTTTTCTTGCATTACATTCTCTAACCATTTGCTTTATTCAACACAGACAATTTAGTACATAATGATGGTGAGATTTTAATGCAAAATGTCTTCTGCGTATTATAGACAAGCTTTAGCAGGAAAAACATTACAGCTATATATGCTACAAGTGGATAAATAGAATTACAGGAAAACAGTGATCCTAATTCTGTTGATATAGAGTATATCAGACATGTTATTTATTCAACAGAACTGATGATGGTAGAACAGATGTGTAAATAGAAATTAACTTATAGTTTAAAACTTAAGATGTGTTTTGTCACTTGTTAGCCAGTAAGCAGACAACAATAGTAAAATGACTTTAAAATCATTCATTCAAATCATTCATTCAAAGTCAGAATTGTGCTGTGATTTTTACATCAATTTGGTAATTCACTGCTGGTATAACCTATGTTGGTTTACACTGCTGAAAGAGCTCAAAATAGACATAATGTATCAATGAATTAAATTTATCATACCTAGTCTGATAAGTTATAACTGTTATTATTTATTTGCACAGCAGTGCCATTCTGCTGATTCTATACTACTTTTTCATTCAGTATATTTTTGTTTTCCTGCCTTAAAAGTCTGATGAAAATTTAAGTCTTTTAAATGGGTGACAACATTTTAAATTTGATTTCTAAAAGCTAGACAGGTACATTCAGCTTTTGCTGCCAAAGGGCATCTAGGGTACAAACACAGCAGCACTAATGGCTGGTTTTATATTTAACAACAATATATTCAACAAAAAAAGACAGATTAGCAGGGCTTTTATTACATACCAACTTTAAAATAAATTCTAAAAAAAAAATCAAGTGTGTTTTCCTCTCCTCTTCCTTGGAAAAAAATACACCTTCTGCCTGCCTGGGAAGAAAAAAAAAAAGAAAAGAAAAAAAGGATGGATCACCTGGTATGATTTTCAAAAAATAGAGACTATTTTTCTGGCTCTATCCATTTCAAAACAGCTTTGTGCACTCAGAAAGGGACTTCTTCACCAGTACTAAATGAATGAAAAAGAGGGAGTCAGTCTCCAGAGCTAGAGTGAAAGCATATATGAGAATAGTTTACTAGAGATAAGTGGGGGTGAAAATTCAGTTTAGTGGGTCAAAAGGTAGGAAGAAGCAACTCTTAGGCCTACTGAGCTTTCAAATAAAACTGAAGGAGGATCAGTAGAAAAGTTTTTAAACAGAAAACGAGTGCCCAAAACAGAGAGAAACATAAAAGGCCAGAAAATAGCCAGGGCATGAGAATGAAAGTTCAAAGAAGTAGAAAACTAAAGCCAGCCTAAGACTTGATCCTGATAAATGCTGAGCATCTGCAACCCCCAGTGGGCCCAGACTCTGCAAGTTTGTTTACACATAACACCTCTATTGCAATTTTCATGCCTGAGTGCAAATTTTAACAAGATTTAAAATCTTCTTTACATTGCAAAAAACTCTTAAACTCTCCAATCACCGTTAAGTTTTACTATATGTCATGTCAATTCGACATATAGCCTTTATATTCTATTCTTTACTATCTTATCCAGACGCAATAATTAAAACAAGAAACAAAACAAAACACACACAAAAAAACCCCAAAACATACTATCACTGGGAACACACTGCAGGAACAGAATTGTTATTAGAGGACAAAAAGTGCAAGATCTTTCAGCATTGGTTCTGTCATTAAGCATTCATCAATAGCAAGTGATAATACCTAGCTATACGTTTTTATCTTACATGAAACTGTGACAGCTCACTACATTGTTTCTCTAGCTGTGGCACATACTATTTGTCCTTCACCTTTATTTTTTCTTCCAGTTACATTAGGTATGCACTCTCTGAATCAGTCCACAGAACAAGTTACACTTAATACTATGCTACAAAATACACCTCAAGCAAAGTTCTAAGCTAAACCATGTTCTTTGCCTGTCTGATAATACATGTTGTTTTATTCAGTGATAGAAATTAAAGAAATAGCATAAAAGGTAAAGCCAAATACTTAACTGTATTGTTGGGCACAGATAGTGTATCTGTCTCTACTACTTGAAACAGTATGTTCCAAATAAAGATATTCTTTGGGTCTTAAGTTTAGTAAACAGGAAAGGTCCTAATACCTTTTGGTTATGATCACTTTTACAGTTTGGGAAATGGTAGTACCTACCTGCTGAAATCAAGGTCTTTCTTTTCACAACAACTTTATTTATAAAAGTTTTTCTTCTTGGTTTATTAAATATGAATTGACTTTGAAAGCCTGTGAATTTTTTTTTTTAATCCAAGAAAGGGAGAAAGAAACCTGAGCAGAGAAAGGAAGTGGTTCTCAACCAAAATTAATTAAGGTCATTTGTTCCATGGGGAAATAGAGTGGCATTCTTCATTATCTTACCCCCAAAGTCAGTAATCTGAGTCACCACTGGGAACAAGTCTAAGCTATGAGATCTAAAATCTGATTTCAGTTTTATTGGTTTTTATTTTATGCCAGTGCTTTGCACAAGATGATAGCAATAAGCAATTCTGTTTGATAGAACTGCCGTGACTTCCTCCCAATCATACTGACCTGAATCTACTGAGACCTTTGAAAAGATGGTCTTAGTAGGTCAGCAGAACTCAGGCTCCCATCAGTAATACTGCTGCATGGCAACACATAATTAATATCTATACCGTACTATAATAACCTAAAACTCAGTTGTATTGGGTCTGGCTGAGACAGACTTAATTCTCCCCATGGCAGTCTTTGTAGTGCTGTGCTCTGCATCAGTA
>JANXJC010000031.1:24371421-24397888 GCA_027564655.1 Leptodon cayanensis
TTTTAAAAAGATCAATCCACCTCTTCTATTTGAAGTAGACATTCTGTATCACAATAGAAATATTTTCTATTTCAAAGTCCCCTTAACTAACATCTCTTACAGCCTATGTATTTTCTCACTTTCCAAGTTTTGACTTCACGTAACCACTCTCAAGTCTAAGATTACATTGCCAGAGAGCTATCAGGCTGTCTGGAGGTTTTTTGCCCACATTTCAGTGTGTAGCTGAATGGATATTAAAAGAGATTGGCAGAAGGTAGTCTAAGGAAGATAATAACAAAAATCCTGAAATAGCTGTTAACTCATAAGAGGAAGAGCCTGCTTGTAGGTAGACAGAGAAAGCCTTTAGATTGTTACAGCAGTGGTTGTCTGCGTATTGCAGCAGGTGATATGAAATCTGAAAAAGGAGGATCAAATTCTCTGATGGTTGACAAATAGAATAGAAAGGTGTGGGTTTTTTCCTAGTTTACTGGCAAACTATTGAATACATTAAAAAAAAAAAAAGTCAATTATCTGGCATCACCAGTGACTTTTTGTATGTTTATAGGAAATAGATAACAATACGAAATTTCTTTATTTGCTTAACCTAAAAATTCCCTTTTGCCTCAGTCAGTTTCAACTTACTTCCTGTCTGTCAGATAATTGCTTAAAAACCCACCACTAGTAATACATTGTCCAGTCACAAGCTCCCACCCACCTGGTCAGATGTGAGGATACAGGAGTCCTCACAACAGAACAGAACAAAATCTGAAAGTAGCAGGAGCTCCTTACTATTAAAAGTACTAAACAACTGTATTCAGAAAATTAAAAAGAATTAAGTATATAATGCATGGATGATGAAATGTGTTACAACTTTTTGTGACCTTCCCTTAGAGAAGCTACACAGTCAGTTCTTTCCACCTTCTTACCTGCCTTTGCTCTGTTGTCTTTTCAGGCAGAAGTGAACATTCAAACATTATAACCAAAGCAGACAGACATATCATTACTGCCACAACAGTTCATTATGTGAATAGAAACTTCTTCTAAATAATTTTGGTAATAATAATTATTAAATCAGTCCAGAAATAAAGTGAATTTTCCAAATCAAGCAGGTACACATGCTACAACAATACTGTTGCTTCAAAGATATTTAAGTGTGGACTATATGTCTTTTGAATAAATAGGCTGTAAATAATTTTCTTAAAAATTGTCCATACATGTGAGCAGAATCTGATAAAAACTGTATTTAAAAAATATATATTAAAAATTGACAGTCAATAAAATTTAAAAAGCTAAGAGGGCACATTAAATACAGAAGTTAAAAATGCATAACTAATAAAAGGATTATAGAAATGTTCAGGGTTATAATAAAGAAAAAATATTAGGTGTATTAGCTGTTATTCTTTTGGATAGAAAACACTTGGGAATACCTTGGATTTGGAAAATTATTTTTCAGAGCTTCTTGCTTCATAACCATGGTTTATAAGAATGTTGTACTTTCACTGAATCATTTCAGACACACTCAGAATATAAGCACACTTATAAGGCAAACTCTCTATTTCTAGTAGTATTTAATTAAGAAATCTGTTAAACTAATAGCAAGAAAGAACAATGACCCTTTCATTGGAATACTATTAGAAAACACTGAGGGAATTTAATTCAAGTATAACATGTGTCACTGGAATTTAAGATTTGATTCTGACTCTTATTTAAATTCATGTTTTTATGTTTACTGTGCAGATAATAATGCTATGTTAATAAATTTTGAAGACAACAACAAATTATACTTTTGTGTCCTGAAAATGAGTAGTCAGTTCTTACAGGTATTTTAAATAACATGAATCACTTTACTGCATTTGAACCAATCCTCATTACCATTTCTCTGTTTCTTGCAATAACTAATTTTGCATTTTACAAGTTGTCTACATAGTGTGAAGTTTGCACAGTGTGAAATGTGCAGAGGGGAGGCAGCATTCCAGGGGTTAAATAGGATGGGAATGAGGAAGATAATTGTCTTTGAATGTCTGCCAGAGCAGACTGCTCTTCCCAAGAAGGCTTTAACAGAGAAAAAAGAAACCCTAAAATTTCTGCTATACAAACAAATAAGATTGAAAAAGTTTGCATGTAATTGACAGAGCAAGCCAAGGATGCTTCCATCACAAGAAGTACTACATTTCACAAAAGAAAAAAGTCTAAAAATCATCAAATAAAGAATGCAAACTGCCACAAACCTGTAAACAGGTGCTTTCCATGCTCAATCCACAGCCCACCTGAGCTTTCTAAAATCTGCCCAAACCCCAGTATATATTGAAATAATTGTGGGGTATTTTAAAATAGTAATTTATTTGCAGAAAAATATAAATGTTATTGTCCAAAAAATTGGAGCAAACATGGCCAAAAGGGATTTTCAGAAAAGAAAATGAAAGGTGAAACTTTTAATTTTGGCATTTTAAAAGTGAATTGTTCTATTTTTTTTTTCTTTCTTAAATAGCTAAAAAGACATCTGCAGGAGAAAAAAACATAAATATGAAAAAAGTTCCATTTCAAAAGCACAAGACTTTTCACAGGGAATTGCATGTATTTTATCTGGGGTACATAATCTTTAGTCTTGTTTGATCAAAAAAAAATTATTATTCTCGATAAACCCCTACCAGAATATTAAGCCTAAACAATAATTAATAGTGTAGAAGCATTGGTAATCACTGCGTAAGAAGAAAATATCAGATAAACAACTTTTCAAAAAATTATTTTAAAAGCTCATGCAGAAGACTAAAGTATAATAAAAGATATAATAGAGCACTACATGGTAATTTGCATAGATATGTTACCTCTCACCCCCCTGTCCTGTCCCCCTGTCCCCTGTAGTTCTGAGGTATTTAAAATGTCTCATAGAAGATTTTGCTTTGTCTGATGGAGAGGACAAACTGCCAGGAAGACTAGAGGTAGGTGTCAACTGAAACAGCTTCATCTGTGAGTAAAGGGTTCTGGAAGTGGTGGCTTAGGGTTGCAGAAAGATGGTGATGACTGCCACAGGTACACAAGAAGACTGCTGGACTTGCCACTACAAAAGGAAAATAATCTTGCTAACTTTTGATGCCAGCTGAATCCTTTACCAGCAAAGCATTGCTCAAAATAGCCAGAAAAGATGGCAGAGATAGGGGGTGCAGGGAGAAGGTTTATTGCTCTAAAATACTGACACTAATTAACTCCTCCCATCAGCTCAAAAGTACAATTTGCATTTCAATAATTTTATCTTCTTTCTCTTCCTGTCAGTATTTTCCAAACCTGGTTACAAGAAATTTAATGTTAATGGCCATTTTGAATGTACTATATTAGACAATAGCAGTGCCAGAAACATTATTCAAGATCCTGCTAACAAAATGGTCAGTGGTTGTAGAGTAGTTTGAAATGTTGTGCAGACTGTCTTTAAATTCACAGAAAGCATCACTTCATTGTTAAGCTTTATCTTATAATTTTAATGGCTATCCAAACAAGATTATAGCTTAATTCAGACTCAAAAATCAAGTCTGCCATTTCTGTCTTCATTACATGCTATAACTAAAATGGAAAACAGAAAAAAAGTAAAAGGAAGGTTTCAAAGCTTTTCAGTGTTTCATTGAAAAAAGAAAGTTCTTACAATTGGTTCATCTCCTTTGACTGCCACAGTTTAGATATTTATCTTTCAAATCTTTGACAC
Source organism: Leptodon cayanensis (assembly GCA_027564655.1). NCBI lineage: Eukaryota > Metazoa > Chordata > Aves > Accipitriformes > Accipitridae > Leptodon > Leptodon cayanensis. The sequence goes on from JANXJC010000031.1 coordinate 24,375,095, forward strand.
AGCGCACAGTGAATAAAAGCTATAAAGCAGCCTTCAGCTTACCACCTATGTTTTAAAATGCCTTTTATTATATAGAACCCTTCACTAAAGAACTGTATGATACCTGCTGGTTAAGAACTTCAACAGCCTCTCCTCTACTTTCATCCATCCTTTCAGAATGACTGTACCATCCCTGGTCTCCAGGGTCTTTACTAGTTTCTACCATCTTTCTAGATGGTATCTAGTTCAAGATATTCATTTTATAGCCCAAATACCTTTTTCTGTGGGCTATTGCTGAGTGAAAAACTTCATGTCCTCTGTAGTAACAAAGATATACTGAAATATGTAACCCAAGATCACTTTATTTCAACAGGAGGAAACTGGCAGAATACTGGTAATTTTTAGTAAGACATCCTCAGGTCAGAATACACTTTCCTTTTTGATCTCAGTACACAGACATTTTAACCAGTGAAGTATACACAGAAATGGATAAGTAATTTCTCTCTCAGACTTTTGAAAGAGGCAATTTAAGAAGACACTGAAAACCTAAACTTACTGAATATCTTTGTGTCCTACTGTTTAAATGCTAAAAGGAAAACTGTATTTCTGAATCAAAATGAGTGAAAAGAGAGCAGAAGTCAACATAGACCCTCTTAAGAGTACTATACTCAGAAAACAGAACATAATTTTCTTCCTTTTTCATTGCAGCACAAAGGACAGAAAATGCAACAAAAGATTATATTTGCATATAGAGGTGGTAGAAAACTTGCACTGAAAACTAATGGAAGGAGTATACTATGGATTAATTTTAATTATGAAATTATTCATGAATCTGGATTTAACAGTCTGGATAAGGAACAGAGTAGAGAATAGATGTTAGAACACCTTCTGAAATAAGGACATCTATATGACATTTTCAGTGTGTGTGACATTTGAGTTTACACTATTGGAAACCTCCTCTCTTGCAAATGTTTCTGTTCTCCAGACTTAAACTTCACCTTCTGCTGCTAAATTTTTTCCCCTTTCTCTGCACTGTAAAAGGTAGGGGCTGAAAAGGAAAGGATGCGATTAAGATTTAGTGATCTTTTGAAAGATGACATTGAGCATTCTGGAAGGAGCAGAAAGAATGGGGGAAACAGAGATTTTGGGGAGAGGGATAAAGTGGGAGAGAAGTTGAATATGGTGACAAAGATAGAGTCATGATGTGAGTGGAACAACAATATTATGTATACGAAAAAAGAAGGTGGGAAGGAGAAGGGAGGCATAACTGAAATGAAGATTACTGAGGTGGGCAGAGGGTAGAATCTCTGAATGAGAAGAAAGGAGATGTTTTGTTTAAACAGCAGAACAGCAGGTACGAAGCAGAGAGAACAGTGTAGGATCAGAACTGTCAACAAAGAGAAGAGAAAATGAGTGGAGTAGGAGATGGGGAGAAAAAAGAAGGATCACAGATTTGCAAAGGCAGTTCACTAGGGTTTGGGCATAAAAACGAATGCATGTAGTTTCTGTCTTGCCCATTTCTTACTTGGTTGTTGTTTTTGTAACCAAAGTCTCTTAGAGTGAGATAAGTTTCTTCTACATTAATAGGCTGCATGCAGCAGTGGGCAAAGGGTTGAGGGAGAGATTTTATTGTTGTTATTTTTAAGGCATAAATGGTGAAATTTGACTTCAGAAAAATTTGAGATGACTCTTATTTGCAGTGTCTGCTATAGAAAGGTTGAAAAAAGGTGGCAAAGTATTAATGATAATGCAAGATTATCATCTTTCAGGAAGATATACTGTGACCACAACTGGCAAATGTGTCTCAGAGGTAGTTCTTTGTAGCTTCAAGTCAAGAAAGAATGTACAAAACACTTCACTAATGTCACCCCAATACATTTACTGCAACATCCCAGTGTTCTGTTCTGCATCATCACAACCATCCGGCAATAAAAAAAATTGACCAGGTGTTACAGGAAATAGCTGGCATGCAATTACATTGAATAATACAATCTTAAATAGCACTACCAACAAGAAGAGAATTATAAAATTAGGAAGAAAACACCGCAGAGATTTAAGGCTGTATGACTTTTTTTCCTAGAAAGACTTGAGGAGTTAAAGGGAAAACAAAACAAAACAAAAAACCATCTCGCGCAAAAGAAATTTTGCCATTTTAGAAGGAATAGACGGACTTTGGAATTAAACAGAAAAGAAGCAAAAACTGTTAACATCTGATTTATCAAGACTTTAAGTGCTTGAACTGTTGTGACAATAGCCTCCTACATATGTCCTAGGCTACAACAAACGGCACTTCTAAAGGATAATCCATTATTTAAATTTAGAAACACAGCTGTGAAAAGACATTTCTTAAGACTCTCAAACCATGTTAAGACTGAACTGGATTTAAAAATGAGCGTCACCTACTTTTCAGTTTGGGTATTCATTAATTCCAAATGAAAAAGTACATCTGTGACATTTTATGAACATGAAGTTTCTTTTCATGTGAAGAAATAAATATTGCATAAATATCACTGCCACCAATATAATCATTCCATATGAACGAAGAGAGTGTACAGATAGTAGAATATGAGCAACATAATGTGTCCAAACATACATAGCAATTATAGACAGGTCAAAGTAATTTTCAGTATAGCTGGAGCTTGCAATGATTCAGCTGAGAGTTATGTTAGTATTCAGCATAATTTCCACACTCAGTGAACAGTGCATTGCCTAAAAATAATCTAATAATTAAAAAAATGGCAATGCCCACTTTCTGTTTATTTAATTTCACCAAATAAAAGGAATGGTAAAAGTCTATATGCATCTTGCAGCTGGAATATTTATCTCATTACTGAAAGCCTACTAAAATTCTAAATTTTAATATGGGTTATTACAATATTTTCCCAAATGCTTCACTGATATACTTTTTGCTAAAGAACTCCCAGTGCATAATACTATTTACAGTCCTGTTCATCCTCTTCCAGTATATTGAAGTCTGTGTCAAAGGCCATTCTTGAGACCTCCATTTTAATCTGCAATTGATGAAACCAAACCACATGTATTAGTACATAGCTCTTCATAAATGGAATGGCTATTGTACTTGGGAACATGTACACAAGAGTCTGATGATACCAGACAAGCATTTGACTTGAAGCAGGTAAGGATCTCAGGATATTTTTATGGCAATCTGTGGTGAATGATTCACACATATCATTCTTTTAAAAATTACAAGAAAAGATCAGTTAGTGATAAGAAATGGATGGATAAGAATCTACACATAAAAAAAAAAGGGAGATTGTTATTATTTTTAATATATCCTAGTCAGTTTAGTCTGAAGAGATACAAGTTTGATTGTCATTGCAAAGAAAGCCCACTGTTTAGGCCCAATGATTCTAAAACTTAGTAAATCCAGGAAAAAAAAAACCCATACAATACTCTAAAAAAGTATTAAAAGTATGGAAGTTTTTATATCATTGCAATTTAAAGTCTTTTATTACTAGACAATCCTTCCACTAACAAAAATGATGTCATTTCAGGAAACAAGAGTATAGCAGAAGTTTTGGTGATACATATTAATAACTGTTATTAGATTAGGATTAGATCAGAAGTGATTAGGTAAGCATACCAAATTAGTGATATACAGTTTTTCTTTTCTGTGACCAATAATGATGTCACAGAGCATTGCCATATTCCATAATATATGAATTCAATAGCAGATAAAAGTAGAACACAGAAATTCCACAATCACTTTCCAAATAAACACTGTATGTTTCCTGTATAAAACACAATAGCTCAAGCTGTTGGATACAGAGATCTACACGGATCTACCATGCTTCGACTCTTTAGCTCGTATCAGGTGTTTACAGATTATCTGGGACTATAGTACAAAGTGAAAAAGAGGGTACTGAGAAGAAGGTGAGTTGCCAGAAGCTTCCCAAGAAGAGCTGGTAAGCATGATGTCTGAGGAGATGTGCAGAGATGCCTGCCCAAAGGAAGGCACAATCAGAAAGAGGGTGTCTTCTGTCTGTAGACTGAGGGTAGCTGCATAATTATGGGTTTTGTTTTGAAGTTATAATTTTTGAAATTTTTGATACTCCTTTTTACAATTCCTACTGCACTGGGAGGGATAGAATTGCATGTTCTAACACAGTTGGGATAAAGGATTGCAGCTGTCTACTGCCAGGGCTGGGAAACCTGTTTATTACCATTCTCAACTTCTGTAGTAGTAAGGACAAGTAGACCTCTGTGTGCGTGTATTAGAGTGTATGATTTATTTGAAGATAAAAAAAACCCAAAAGACTCTAATCAGGAGATAATACAGGCTCATGACATTATTTATCAGGAGCTGATAGGTATCTGAAAGGATCTTCATCAAAGCTTTCAGCCAAATTCAGACATACAGATTTAAGTGACAACAAAAAAAATATGAAGAGGGGCGAGTTTATTAGTCATTAGTTTTGTCTAGTTCCTATACAAGTACAGTTTATCTGAATCACAGTGTATAGAATCCTATAGTGATGGAAAATCAATTTAAATTGTTGACTGATGATTTGACCTCAACATTTTAATCTAATTCTAGAACCCCAAATATTACTGAACAGAGACTCAGTTTGCTAAAATAGTTTAATGTACTTTCCATTCATGTTTTATATTAGACATTATATAGAAATGGTGATATGAAATTATAATTAAAAAATGTCTTGTGGATGAAGGAAGTCACAAAAGTGATACATATCCTTCATCTGCCATCAGAGGTAAACCATTATAAAAGATTTATCCCTCGATAAACAAAATACTTCAGCCTCCAGCAGCACTAAAACCAGAACATACGGGGTCTTTATTAAATAATGAAGTAGAGCTTACCATCTCCAGCAACAGTCATACAAACACAAAATAATTTTGTTTATCCTGAATTTGTAATTACTTTAGAATCATAATTCAATTAGTATTATTAGTTCTCTGGCACAATGCTTGACATTAAGACAAGCTTTAAAAGCCATAGTAAATTTAAATTAATAATTTGGTGCGATTGCTACTAACATAGTTATTCTCTGTGGCTGACCTTTGGGTTATCGTGCTTTAAAATTGAATTCTCATGAAATTAAAAAGTAGAATAGATCTATAACGTGCTATTTATTCAACTGTATGTATTCATTAGATCCTACCAAATGCAAAATACAACCGTATCAAATATATATTTCACAAATTCATATTACAATAGTACATATTCCTCTGCTGTAAATCCTCAGGTTACACCAAAACTAGTTTTTAACTTTTAATATGTCTTTTTTATTATCCATTAAGGTTTCAATTATTTTTATTACAGTTGCATAGATATAATTTGAATTAATTTCAGGCAATATAACCTCACAGTGTTTTTGACTGAAAGATCGACTTTGCCAAGCATCTGCATAAGAACTTGGGGATAATGAATCTTCCAGAAGTGAAAGAGAACATTGAAAGGCATTGAAAATTAAGAGGTTTCTTCAGTGAATATTCTGCCCTACACTTACTCAGTCATGAAGTTTAATGGTTCAGCAAGTAGCTGAAAATGAAAGATTTTACTTTAATCCTGAAAACTTTCCATCCTACTATATTTAACATTCCATGATTCTGCATAGCTTCACTGAATACAGAACTATTGTGATATTGGGCTTTTCTAGGACACTCACAACACAAAAATGTTTAACACTCCTGGAGTTAAAGCCCTGTTTTGAAAAAGGGCTTGAAGGCAGGATCCAGAAGAGTATTTGGGCATGTCAAAACTTGACTTCTAAATACTTTGGTCTTTGAGTGAAATCCCCACTATTAACTTGTGGCACAATATATAGATGCAATTAAGTGCTTCAGAGTCAGGTTTACAACAGTCAGTGTAGTAAGTAGAGAAGTTACTTACAGAAGCAAATAGGAATCTCTAAATAGACAGGCATGATTACACAGTTTGGCTCCTGTGGAAACTTAAGCACCTGCATCTGTACAGCAAGAAGAACCCCTACTAATGCTTTTCTTGAAAAAGGCACCAAGAGCAACTCCATTTTATGCACTGAATACAGGACAGGGAACCTCCAGGCTGATACTGATGGGCGTTAACTCCATTTGATCTAAGAGCAGGCTGGCAACTACAGATTCACACTACTGTCGTTCATTACAGCTACATTAACTTTATATGGGAACTAACAAATCATGACTTTGGCTCTGCATTGCACTTCTGGGGCTTGGGACCGACTTATGAATAGCCTGCTTGCATAGATCTGTACTCACACTATTGAGGTAAGGGCTAAGCCGCCCTTTAAAAGTTCTGACCTACAGTGACAGTGGTGGGACTGGCTTTGACACAATCACTATGAAAGTCATTATTATTTATTAAGTGGAAAGCATTATTCAGAAATGTTGCCTCCCCCTGAATTGTTCTGCACCTTTTTTCTCTGCTCCCAACTATTCTACCCTCATACTTCATTCTCTTAGGAATTAAGTAAGGATTTTCAGAAACATTTTTTAACTTCAGATTCAAATCCCACTGGAGATCATAGAATAGTTTTGTTTGGAATGGACCTTTAAAGATCATCCAGTCCAACCTCCCTGCCATGCCTGATCTTCCACTAGATGAGGTGGCTCAGAGCCCTCTCCAACCTGGCTGTGAAGACTGTCAGTGATGGGGCATTCACAATTTCTCCAGGCAACCTGTTCCAGTGTCTCACCACCCTCATCATAAAAAAAAAATCTTCCTTATATCTCATGTAAATCCGTCCTCTTTTAGTTTAAAACCGTTACCCCTTGTCCTATCGGTACAGACCCTCATAAAAAGTCTCTGTCATCCTTATAAGTTCACTTTATATATTGAAAGGCTGCAATAAGGTCTCCGCAGAGCCTTCTTTTCTCTAGGCTGAACGACACCAACTATCTCAGCTTTTCTTTATAGGAGAGGTGTTCCAGCCCTCTGATAATTTTTGTGGGCTTCCTCTGGACCCACTCTAAGAGGTCTGCATTTTTCTTGTGCTGGAGACCCCAGAGCTAAAAGCAGTACCCCAGGTGAGGTCTCATGAGAGTGGAATAGAGGGAGAGAATCCCCTCCCTTGACATGCTGGCCACACTTGTTTTTATGCAGCCCAGGATACAATTGTCTTTCTGGGCTGCAAGTGCACGTTGCTGGCTCACATTCAATTTTTTGTCCACCAGTATCCCTAAGTCCTTCTCTTCAGGGTTTCTCTCAATCCATTAATCCCCCAGTGTGTACTGATACAGGTGACTGCCCTGACCCAAGTGCAGGACCTTACACTTGGCCTTGTTGAGCTTCTTGAGGTTTGCATGGGTCCACTCCTCAAGCCTGTCAAGGTCCATCTGTATGGCATCCTGTCCCTCTACCATATCAACTGCACCACTTAGCTTGGTGCTGAGATGTATAGTCATTTTCCAGATGCATGCTTTCTCCCTTCCTTAGTTCACCAGTTGTTAGTTTTACAAACCTTTTCTTAAGCTCAACATTGTGTATTTTTTCCTATCCAAAATATTTTTTCTTATTTTCATTGAAATCTCTTGCTAAAATGATTTTCCTTCAAATAGAATCCATCAGTGTAGAAACACTGATATTCAAATAGAAAAAAAAAGAATGTACTTTGTTGGCAGGGAGGATTTTTGTGACAGCAACAAGTAGAGAAGATAGAAGGATCAAAACAATAGCTAATGAACAGCCAAGGATACATAAAAAATACAATATTACCTTTCAAAACCCACACTTGTTATGGCATTTGCTATGTATTAAAATTATAATATAAGGTTTAATTTTTTGTTATGCACTACTCTGACATGCACTTTTTGAAATCTGCATTATTTCTTCCAGTGATGAAATTTGGTCCTGCATTTGCCTGGGGTTTTTTATTAAAAAAAAAAAGAAAAAAAAAAAAAATACTGTAAGCTTAATAGAAAAGTAAATAATCCTTATGAAAAAAGTGTTCATTTAAATTAGTGCAAACACCTCTGCACAGTACAAGCTATTAATTTTATGTTAACATATTTTTGAGTAGTTTTTAAGTTCTGGTATATTCAGCAATTATATTAAGATCATATCAGCGAAATGAAATCATATCAAGAAAGCAACTTCTATGAAGTTGAGATTTATCATTATTTAAGTGGGTGTATATTCTTGATACAGAGGTGTTTGAGGAGTATTTGGATAAGCATACAGAAGTTTAGCTACCAGGCATACTAGAGAGACTGTTGAACTACCTTCAAGTAGATCTGGTAAGAATTTCTTCAGTAAAGCATAGTTTCAAGGTAAAAGAAACCAGGTCAGAGACCAAAATTTTGAGTTTTGGTTATCACCAGTTCAGCAAATCTTTACAAATTGCAGAGCAGACTGCTCTTGGAGTGCTCAACATCTGGTGCTAGAAATTAAATGTCCCTACAGCTTCTTCGAACCTTGACGCAGTGCCTTGTTTCATTGTATCTATTGAAATATCTGTTGACCAAACAGCTACATATCGAGAGTGACCATTTATCAAATGAACTGGGGATATGATACCAGTATAGACTCAAGTTAAAACTTCCATGACGGTTTCTTCTTCATGAGAAAAGACATTACATCTAGGTCTCTATGTGTAGACTTAGTTACAATCCAGTGCTATAGCTTACCCTAAAATCTGTCCCCAGGAACTCAAGCATGGAAAAGTGTGATGGATGTACGCTCGGTTGTTTCCAGTAGTTAGCCTGGGTCTGGTGTGGCTGCAACCGTGTTGAACCCAGCAAGCCATGCTAGTCCCACATGTCTGAGACTACTGTCCCCAGACTTCTTGGTTCTTGGAAATATGCAGAAGCACCGCACAATGACTAAACAAACAACTTCTGAACCTGGGCTACCCCAAAATCATAAATTTGAGTTCTTGTTATGCTTCAAATGATCCAATAAATTCTGCAAAGCTCTATCTTGAGCTCCACCACATCATTCCTAGAACAATATCTGGCATGCCTGCATATTTTTCTGCATCTCTAATAGCCCATTACAAGACCCACTTTTACTGAAGAAGACGGTAATCATTGTGATTTTCTTCCCACCTGCCCGAGATAATACGTAACCTGAAAAGGTGTCAAATTGGGACTGTAGCAGACAGATGCTAAAATGATCACCACGGAGACAAAGATTAAAGTCTCAATGGAACAAAACTGAGCACAGCTAAATGTACTGCATTCTTCAGTATATCCCACACTACCTCTCATCAGTTTTCCCATTGCCGGGCATATGCTGCTGCCCACGTTGCCAGAGATAATGGAGAACTTATTGTGCTGTGGCAGCAGCCAAATACCTGGCTAGCAGTAAAAGTGCCCAATCATATGGAAATTAGTCATTACTGTGGAGTATTCAAAATGTCACCCAAGGCACAGAAGGGAAGTGATGGTGTGGCCTCAATTGTGTCTCATGCAATAAGACCCTCTACCTATTAAATATGAAATAGCAGTCTCCAGGATCAACTGAAGTGTTTATGAATGTTTTCATTTCTAAACACAAAGATAAAAAGCTCAAGCCAAACTAGCAATTAGGTGGCTCACCAGGTTGCTATATTTGCACATCAGTGATTGTTAAGATTCACACTTTCGTGCAACAGATCAAAGTCACTGGGACAGTGCCTCATGAGCAGAACATTACTGTTAACCTCACCCCTGAGGATCTCGCCAATTAGTTTTTTTACTGGTGCAACTATAGGAATTTAAATGTAAGAGTTTTTCAGCCTTAAAATAATAGAAATTAAAGGGATTACTCCATTTTAATTGAAATTTCCTTAACTTAACAATAAAAATTTTAAAGCCATGTAATAATAGTTAACAAAAATACTTTATACTCTTCAGTACAGTTCTTATAGAAAACTGGGGGAGAGTTGTGCTCCTCCTTTCCAAAATTTGCTTTCTTCCTTCAGTCTCTGAAAAAACAGCAATATTAAAGGCAACTGGAGCCATATTTTAATCCTTTTTTCCAAACCCAGAAACATCACGAATTCTACACTTCTAACAAAACCATTAATTCAGTGTTACAGCAACTGCCACTAATCCTGAGGGCAAGATTAAACAACTGGAGGATGGCTGTCATGCTGGCAGCCAGGATTTCTGACACTTCGTCACATCTCCAGCCACTTGTTCCTGTTCCCCCACTCTCTAATGCCTTTCTGATTTGCTAGAACTCCTGCTGGAGGTAACTGCAAGATCATGCTAACAGGCTGATCCAAAGGGAAAATAAAACTAAATGGACAGTTTAAAAGATCTTGTTACAGTTGTTTGTGTTGTTTGTGGTAATATCCAACTACTTAATCACAAAGAGGTCCCAGATTTCAGAAAATAACATATTTTTCTGATGAAGATGTAGTCTATGTTTTTTGTGTTTAGATAATTGAATACCTTTAAATTGAAAGAGATGAAAATTTCATGAGAACACTCTCTTAACAGTCATGAAACAGTTTGCATGCCATTGCCAAAAATCCTTCAGAGTAACAGTAAAGAATATATAATTAAAGCATCAAAGTTTAGCTACGCACTTCTACTTTACTTTGTACCTCAACAAGGAGGTTTTGCTTATCCTTTAGCTAGCAAATTAAAATACTAAATATTCTGCTTTGCCAATAAACCTTAATGCCATAATTTGTATCCTAAAGCTAGTCTTTGATACAGCCTGTAGCATTATGCTTCATTTATTAATGTAATTTAATTTCGCAGCTTTTTTCCAGAAACTTTCTAGACCTCTGTTACCAGAGTAAATACCTCTCATTTTAAAGCTCACTTAGAAAGAGGTACACACATATGCCTTTTAAATAGCTGTAAAAGATAATAATCTTTACTAAATTATCAACTAAAATTCTCAATTCCATCTCATGATGGGACAGAAGTGGTGATACAGAAAGATGGGAGGCCAGATAGCCAGTTACGTCAACAACTCTAAGAAAATAAAGAACCCAGTATTTTAAAGAGTCACTGCTTTTTGGTTCACATTATAAGATGGAACTTTCATGCAAAGAGAATCCAATGCAATCCCTGCACTTATTTTCATCTTCCATTCCAATAAAGACTTCTTAAAATACATGAGTACATAGTGCTATCCTTACACCAAAGTGCTGCAAGTGTTAAGTCTTAACAGCTTAAAACACATCATTACCACACCACCGTAAAACCACAAAGTATAAAAATACAGTCATAGGAAGGAAACTTTGGTTATGGAATTCTGATTTCAGTAAAGGTTATTAACTAGAAAGAAAGTTAGTACTGGTACTTTATGACCTCTTTGCAAAGTCAGAAAAACAACATAGGACTTCGTTCACTTTTACAAAATCTTCTAGGCCAACTCTGAAATAACTAGAGATTATAACAAACACCTTTTCTTCCCTCACTAAAAAAATAGTAAGCTATTTCTTCAAAATTATCTTTTCCTTCTGATTTTTATTTTTGAAATAAATTATTTTCATCTTCTATAGTGAAAAGTAAGGAAAAATAGATTTAATGGATAAAAAGCAAAGTCCACAACCAAAATAAAAAGTTTTTTTCCTAACTCAAACCAGAGAGATGTTTTGGGGTTTGTCTCCCCATCACTTTAAAATAATGTTTTCAAAAGATTACCATTTTCTCCCCTCCTTCGCAATAATTTTAAACTGCTTCCTTTTTATGGTTTTGCTGAAGGAGGAAAAAGTGTATCCCCAAAATATGTTATTTTACACAGGTAATTTTGCTTGTGTTAAAATAAAACCCAAATATAGGTTAAAACAAACAAACAAAAAAACCCCAAAACCGATCAGGTCTAGGAATTCTTCGTCTACTCACTAGTCAATGAAAAAATAAAGTTAGGAGAATACAGATATATATTTGCCAAATTTATCAAGAGGCTTCAGGATTTGTCTCATCAACGCAACCTACTTTTTCAACTTTCAAAAAGGGAGAAGAAAGAATAAAAGGCAGTAACTAATTTATTTTAGAACATATTTTCAGATGAATTAAAAAAAAGTTCAGGGCTTAGCTCTTTCTTATTAGAACACAGAAAGTTAGAAAAACTGAACACAAATTTAACAGGAGACGATCTCTTTATTAATGTCTGCTAAAATATTATATGTATCTAAAAAGCACATGATGCACAGAGCTAAAATTTCATTCCATAACGTGTTTAGGTACTCCAAAGACAATGCTGGACAAAGAGGTCAGTTTCAAGCTAGCATCAAACATTTTTTGACTTCACCACAAGATATTGCTTGAATGCTTTATAAGCTGTTGTGTACCCTAACTCTAAAATGAATGTGTGCAAATGTATAACTAGTATAAGCATGCATACCTACACAAATTATTGAGACTCTTGCAACTCCAAAAGTTGTATTCCCCCACTTCATTAAAAGAGCTCTAGCTTAGCACAATGCCAATCTAACCAGCCTCTTGGCAGCATATATACTGAGATTTTCTGTAAACAACATAGCAAAAACATCTGAAACATTTTTCTTACCTTTACAAATATCAGCTTCCAAAATTGTTTTGTAAGAGAGGATTTACGCATTGATGATCAACATGTATTTTCTTATTTATCCTAGAATTTATTTTTTTTTATGTCAGAAAACCTAGAGATGTAATTGCTGAATTACAACCTAAAGGTTATCTACAGTTTCAGATCCCAGGAACCACATAAGGACCAGAGTAGGACAGTAGAGTATGTACTGTCTTGGTAGCATGCATTAACTAATAACTACTTCCTTAGCAGTGACATAAATATTTCACCCAAACTGGTCTGCTTTGAATCTGTCTACTACCAGTCTCCCCATTCAATCTTTCTTCACAAATCCACCATAGCAGACTGCCTCTGTTTATCATATTGTCACTAAGCACTTTTCTGGTGAGAGGCATCTTGTGTCTTATATCTCAGTCTTTCTTTAATTCCCTTCTCTGATTACACTGAGAGATATGGAAGTTTGTGTTGACTGGATACTGGTTAACTCAGTACCCAAAGGTGGGTCAGTATGTTCTTGCCATGCATTATAACCCACAGCTGCTGTAATCCCATACAGCAGAATTCAGTCTGTTTCACTGCAGTTAGGTTTTGCTTCATTACAAAATAATGGATGTAAATTCTCAACACTAATTTAGCAGTAGAATTAAACCATGCCCTAACATCCTAAAACTGCAGCTCCATAGTATCATAATGAATAACACTGAAAATACATGCATTTTTAAGTAATTCATTTACTTTGTGATGGCTGTGTTGCTTTAAGAAAGCTCAAGGTGTAAAGACTTTCTTTTCTTCCATTACTGTAAGGAGTTACAACATCATACTATATTACTTTCCAATGCATAAAAAACTTCATCCAAACCTGTGATTACTTGTTCCATAATGAATTCCTGACATTTTTTAAGGGCTTATTAAAAGTGAGCTGCATCACTTCAGAAGTACCAGTGGTCTTAACCAGGGATTGTAAATCTGCTGCAGTAAGCAACGAAATTACACCTGGAGTCACATTTGCAATATTTACCTCCTAAATTACTGCTAACAATCATTCATCTATTAAGAAACAAAAATAATTTCCCCTGCTCTGTAGCAACACCTGAAGTAAAACTTTATTGTTTTCCTGTAATTTTTCAGTATACACTTAAAACTTTAAGAAAGTTATCAAATGTAAATTATGAGCAAGTAAACCATTTGCTATGATTGTTTATAGTAAACTATGAATATGAGGAATGATACAAAGATTTCAGGAACTGCAGGAACTATTACTTTGTGTCTTTGCATTCATTTCAGTACCAATCCTAATCTCAATTTTCTAGTGTACTTTTCACTTTGACAAAATAATATGAAGTATTTTTTTAACAGTTTAAAAAAAACCCAAAACAACACAGCCAGCTTTTCATACAAATGCTTCAGAGGATATATGAGGAAAATAATTTTTTTTTTTTAATACACAAAATTCTTTCACCACTATTATTTTCTAAGTCTAATTATAGCAATTTTCAGTACTATACATTACTCTCAGCTCTGGTATACAACCTTCGGTTTTCACAAAAAAAGATTTTACAACATTGTACCTAATAAATGTATCCTGGTCAATCTGAAACACACTGAAAGTTCTTAGTTATCTTGTCTTCTGTACTACACACATAAAGAAAGAAAACCATAACTGGTACTTTCTGTACACCGATTCTGTTGGCTCGAAACATGAACCTGAAGCCTCACTTGCTAATCTTTAATACTGTCACATCCAACACCTACTCAGAACTTTTAACTTCAAGAAGACTGCTCCAATTACAATATTGTGAACACAGGTAGTTCCCACCAGTTGCAAGCTCTTTGCTTGATAAGGGCTCTTCTTATCATTGCTATTTGGCACCTACTGCATCAGATATAAAATCATCACAATTTTTAACACCTAATTAAGCACTGTTTAATCAGGTGGTATTAGTCATAGTGGTCCATGCTAAAAATAAAAAGGGAGTGAGAGATTCATAAAAATAATGTTCCAATTAAGCCTCAGCTACTACTTTTTGCTATCATTCACTGGACTAGGTCAGCAGACATCCCTGGGAGACATCCCAATAAAGTAGCTAGTCTAATTAAGTGGAATATGGTATATATTGTATTATATGATAATGAGAAGATTAAATATTGGCTCTCTGCATACTAGCTTTTCTGATGAAGAGTGATTTACTGAGGTCATGTTTGTTGGGGTCATGGCAGGACCAGTCACTCTTTCTATCTCATTGTAATGAGAAACAGTATAGGTGTTTTCCTACGATGTAGTTTCTGACATTTTCCCCTAATAATAGTCATAAAATCATGATGCATGAATGGCATGGAACCAACGTCTGGCAGATTTTCCAGAAGTTGGACAAAGTATAAACAATAATGTGGTAAAAAATAATAATAATAATCATAAAAAAGACTATCCAAAAATTGAAACCACACAGAAAATAAGGAGCCATGAAACCACAGACCAGAATTTACTTTCAAACAACTAGAGAGAAGGCTGCTATGAAACAAAAATTGCTTGAAGAAACACCAGGAATTTGGAATCAAAGACAAATGATGTACAATATAAATACATTTAAGAAAATAAAATACTTTAGAGCTGTGAAGGACACATGTAGGCTATGTGACTGGTGATAAGGGTGCATGAAACTTTGTAGTGTCAGAGGACACTAAGTTATAATGATCTTAATACATATCTTGATATATTTTATTTTTTTAATAAAATCTATCATTATTAAAACTATTCATTAATCATATACTATAGTGTTAAAAAATATTTAGAGTCAAAATTATACTTTCACGTTTAAAAAAAGCCATCAGTTCAAGTCACAGTAGTTTTGCATTCTTAAAAGTATAATTCTTGATGCAGGACTGCAAACCAAAGAGTGCTTACAATTTCCGCTGCTACTATTAGCAGAAGTGCAGTTCTTTTTAGGGATAATTGTGCTTGTTTACAAGATCAGAAATACAATGCTAGCAAAAATTTGAGGTGCACTGAAATATTCTATAAAGATCACACATTAAAAAACACATGATATAATTATATTGTATTTGAAATTATTGCTTCTCTAACTTAATAGTTTCCAGTGGAAGAAAATACATTTTCAATTAAAAGATTTTCTGAATTAAAAGAACTTTTAGTTTTCTACAATAAGTTGTTTATGCAACAATAAATGTATTAAAAATAATAGCTTTTCCCTGAAAGTAAAGATGTGATAAATTAAAAGAGCATTGTTGGGTATCCTTAGTAATGCTTTATGGCAAAATACCTTATGGGAAAGTGTCATAAAACTCTGAATTATGACAGTAAACTCAAGGTCTGTCTTCATATTTTATTTCTAAAAGCAGAGAAAGTGAATCCTGATAGGAAACAGTTTACACACAAAGCTTCTTCCATAGATGAGAACAGGAACATAAGATACTTGATCCAGAGGTGGTATGGAATACTCTGGCAAAATTCTGCATTAAGAATTTTCTTTTTTTTTTCACAACTTGACATTTTTCTGAAAATAATCTTTTATATCCAATTTCAGTAAAAAGGTTTCACTTAAAAAAAAAAAGTACTATCTATCTTGACTGGAAAAACATACATAGATACCAGCACTAAACTTAACTTTATTTTTATTACATAAGTTTTTTTAAGAGTAGAGACATTAAATGCTTCCTGAAATCAAGTTTAACTACTGTTACACTCCAAATTGAAGATCAATCCCAAGTTAATATAAAAGTATCAAGTACAAGTGCAAACTACAAAAGGGATTTTTTCATTTGATAATATATAAATTATACTATAAATTGTATATAAAATTATATGAAAGCATCCATTCTTCATAATGTGAAAATTAAATGCTGAGGTAAATTTCAAATATCATTAGCATCATTATCATAGAAAACCAATACTGGACCTGTTTTGTTTTATCTGTCCTTCGTCTGAAGTAAACAGTCAGGGTGACTAAGCCACAGCTAATATATAGGCACAGTATGAAACAAACTTAATAATGTACAGTAAATGCTGTACTGTATGACCACAGCATCACAAGGACAGGATGTATACTACATAGAAGAAATTCAGATACATATATTTTAACATCTGAAAAACATAAATCATACAGTAAAGAATGATTGGAACAGGCTGCTTCAGAACAGGTGTAAGTTATTTCTCATTAATTTCTATGATGATAACATATCCAAGATTAATCTCTCTATGCTTTTAAAGAACGAGGTATATCACTATGAAGATACGTGTTTAGTTGACCTTATCTACATTTTGGAACACATAGGTTTATGTATTCATCTCCCAAACACTATATTAAATAGAAGAGACTACAGTTCCAGATGTTAATCAATATATCTTCTTAAGATGTGTTGAAATTGATAAGCTACCGAGGAAAAAAAGGTGATTTTTCTAAAAGGCCTATGTGTATTAATTTATAATGAAAGAGGGAGTAAAGACAAGAGTATGCATTCCCGAGTCTAAGCTATAGTCATTCATCATTAAATCAGCTGAGACAGCTTCACTATATTCATATCAGAATAATCTTTACAGTAGAACTACAAAATTTTAAACAGGATACATCTAATTTTTATCAGCAGGATATAATGTTATCAGTTAATGTTTGTTCCTAAACCTACTTATTGATTAAAATATACTGGTTATTTAGAATTCAGCTATTTTCTTCTGACAGGATTTAGGACAAAGCTATATGTACCTATTTGTGTAATGAAGTGAGCCTGGGGTACAATGTAATATGAATTTAAATGAGCATAGAGGGAAGGATGTTTAGCATATACAAAAAGACAACTGATCTTTCTCCTTACAAGTGAAATAATATTTCATTTTCATACAGAACAAGCAGAAATCTACCTTTATAAGATCCATGTAGAAAATTTTGTCTTTCACAACAGTACTCTTTGTGGAACTCCATTACTGCTGGCAATAACATTGTGGGTTGGCTGGAACTTGCAGCTTCAGAAAGATTAATAATTTCAAAGAAAGGTGATTCTTCTAATACAAACTTTAATTTCCCCCCCCAAAATGCTAGTACACTCTCTAATTCTCTTAATATTTTAACAAAAGGCGATTGCATCTTGAATTATTAAATAAACACTGAATTCTCACAAAAACCATAGAATCTAATTTATCTCCATCATGGTTAACCCCAGCCAGCAGCTAAGCACCACCCAGCTGCTCGCTCACTCCACCTCATGGTGGAATGGAGGAGAGAATCAAAAGAGTGAAAGTGGAAAAACTTGTGGGTGGCGATAAAGACAGTTTAATAGGTAAAGAAAAAGCCGTGCACACAAGCAAAACAAAACAAGGAATTCATTCACCACTCCCCATGGGCAGGCAGGCGTTCAGCCATCTCCAGGAAAGCAGGGCTCCATCACGCGTAACAGTGACTTGGGAAGACAAATGCCATCACTCTGAACATAACCCTTTCTTTCTTCCCCCACACTTGAGCACGACATCACACACTATGGAATATCCCTTTGGTCAGTTGAGGTCAGGTGTCCCAGCTGTGTCCCCTCCCAACTTCTTGTGGAGCCCCAGCCTACTCGCTGGTGGGGTGGGGTGAGAAGCAGAAAAGGTCTTGACTCTGTGTAAGCACTGCTCAGCAGTAATGAAAACATCCCTGTGTTATCAACACTGTTTCCAGCACAAATCCAAAACATAGCCCCATACTATCTACTACGGAGAAAGTTAACTCTATCCCAGCAAAAACCAGCATAATCTCTAATTTATAACACAGATATATCTGCTAGTCTTGCTTGGCCTAACAAGAGTTTGGCCCCATAAAACAGAAGCAAATACTGATAAGCCTAAACATATAATCTCAGTGGGAAAAAACAACAACAAAAAAAAGACAAAAATATTTTACATTACTGAGCCTGATTCATGCCATAGACTAGACAGTCAAAGTAATTTTTAAAAATGGAGCATGTAGTCTAATTATTACACGCCGAGTTGTCAAACTGAAATATCTGAGCCTTTGAGTAGTTCAGCATCAGAAGACAAGAGCAGTAATGGGTGGCACTGATTAGCTAAAGCATCTGACAGAAAAGGATCAGTTTAAAATAAAATCGTCTTCCATTTCTAGAAAATATGCAAACATGACTCTCCAGGAAAAGGCTTTGGAAGGAAGAAAAAGAAAAGCATTTAAGAAGCATGAGGAACAATCATACTTGGCTGATGGTGTTTTTCACTTTTGGTCTATTATAAATACTGTAAGCAAATAACATTAAAAGTTTAAGCTCAAAAAGAGAAGGAATTATTATTTTCAAAAACTTTATACATTGTCCTTGGCTCTTTCTTTTAGAATACATTAAGAATTTTTAGGAGTCTAATATTAAAAAATATATATTTTTACCAAAATGTATGACAACATGATCTTTGTGTCCAGTAGAACTGGCATATATTTTATTCAGAGATTAATTTGCAGCAAATTTATAAACAAGCTATATTTTCCAGCTGTATGCATTCAGAAACAGCTCTAATTCAAGCTCCAGTTTCATGTCTGGTCCAAACTTACAGATTAAGTAGCTACATTCAACTTTGAGCATTACATAACCTAAAATTATAGCACTCGGAAAATTTCAGAACTTTATACACAAAAGTGTGCCGATACTAATATTTGCCTTCCAAATACTGACTTTAAAACTTTATCTGTAACTCTAAAACTGGGGTTCCATTTTGACATTTTGCCAGCTACTTACTGAAGTACTGAGATGAATGATGTATTTGGCACTATCTACACTTCTGCAGGTCTACCAGCAAAACTCTTTTAGAACTTTAGAAATAAGAACATTTAAATCTTGTCAATTCCAAGATTAACTCTCAGGTCTTATAATTATCCTCAAAATATAACAACATGGCATGCATTTAAAAGGAGTCAAAGTTTCCATGAAGGACTCATTATAATCTGTCTATATGATAACATGGTACTTACAATTGTAGAAGTGACATTAAAGTGCAGAAAAACGTCCTTGTAGTAGCCACTATATCAAGAGTAAAAAAACGCTGTCAGTGCAGTCTGGATGAGCAGACTGGCTGGCTAAGGAAGATAACTTCTCACAATAGCTGATGCAAGGGGTTTCTGCTTGACCAAGATGCTTGAGAGTTTTCTGAAATAGCGAAAGGCTGAGTGAATACATCTAGCTGCAAATAGGGTAGACGTATCATTCTGGTTTCCATTCACTGACTTCAATTTTGTTTTCATTTCAGGTCATAAGAAAATCAGAGGTGACAATCTCAATTACATATATTCAAGGAAGTCTTAAGACAACATAATGAAAAATGTAGCTGAGGAAATAGCATTTAGATTTGGATCTGAACTGAATTTATGGCATGTTTCAGGTTCAGAATAGGGCCACATGTATTCCTGCGTAGGCACCAAATTTTTGAGTACTCTTTCATGAAAAAGTATCGATATTTCCAATAGCAACAACTCCACTGTTTTCTGAATAACCATCCCCATACATTTCTTGAGGGATAAAAACTGTGTCAAAAAACTCATATCAAAAATTAAACTGCTTTAGGTCAAATTTTCTCAGACTGAGCTATCTGAAGAATTTACACGTCACTAAGGAAGAACAGTTAACCTGTATTAAAAATGCATTTTAAACTGGTGCTTGAAAGAACAGAAAATAAAGTTTTCCTACTTCTTCAATTACTGATAAGCTTTCAAGGGTTTAAGACTATTTCATTAGATGCAACTGATCAATGCATAGTGGTATCTTTATAGCACTTGTTATTTAAAGTGGTTTAACAGACAAATAGATTTAATTTATGTGTACAGCTGGGAATTTTCCAATTCTAACACAACTGATGCTTTTGGATATGGAAAGAAGAAAGTGAAATTAATGTAGTTGTATTCCATGGTTTTTACTAGAGTTTATAAACTAAGTTTTTTTAATTCTGAGAGATGAGAAAAATCCATGCTTGAAATGAAAACTTCTATTTGCTTTTGAAAAAATCCATGTCCTTGTTAAAGCTGAGGTCTTTATTCATAGGGGTAAGTTTATTTTGGAAATAAAGAATTTGGGGTAAGGTAACATTTTTTTAATAGCAGTTCAGTATTGATCTTTGTGATGATCCTATCTGGAGTTCAATCCAGCATACCAAGAATGAAGTAATTTTTTTATGCATAGAAATAACTTACTTTTAGTCAATGGCTCAGTAATATGGTTTGTGGTGATGATCTTATTGTAAATAATAATTTTGCACTATTTGCAAGAAAAAAAAAAATCAGAGGATATATCTGCTTCAGTACTGATCCTTAAACATGGAAATGTACCTGCCTCCTTTAAAATTGTAGATTTAAGCTGCAAATATATTTTAAAACCATCATTAGCAGGTAATAATAGCAAGGTGATTTGAGTACCAAGACAGTGGATTCAATATTAAAATGTCTTTTTTGAAAAGGTGTATCTTGCTTCAGTATTGCACTGAATGAAGACTGTAA
The DNA here is from genome assembly GCA_027564655.1 of Leptodon cayanensis. NCBI lineage: Eukaryota > Metazoa > Chordata > Aves > Accipitriformes > Accipitridae > Leptodon > Leptodon cayanensis. The sequence continues at coordinate 24,395,981 of JANXJC010000031.1, forward strand.
AATAGAAGATTAAAGTTTCCACAACCAGCATACTCTGCAGATCTGATGGGGGTTCATGAGAGTTCTCCTGTGTTGTAGATTTTGCCATCTGAACCACAGATGTGCACTATTGTCTGTGGGAAGACCTCAGCTAGAAGCAGCCATGGACACTACCCAGGGAGCATGTGGAATTCATCTGTTGGAACAAATACACAGGCACAGAAATATCATTTCAGTGAAGGAGACTGAATCTGCCTGTGGATAAAATGAATTCTGGCTTTTCACTTTATACTAAAAGCAACTAATATTAAAATGGACACAAAATGCAGCTACTAAGGTACCAGGAACAATAAAAAAACCCATGCTGATCACATAGCATTTGTAAAAGACTGTAAGTAAATGCTTGTATTTGACAAGTCTAATTGCGTACTTGCAATTTTGTAATTTTTACTTCTTCTAGTAATGATATTCAAAACTTATGATCTATTGTTATGCAGTGGAAATTGAACTAAAATAAAATTCATCATGTTTTTTAAAGAGGTTGATAAAGTGGTATTACTACACATCTCATTGCCAAGGTATTAAAAATAAAAATTTAGGAATTATTGTAAAAACATATTTGAAAAACAGCTTCTCCCTACCTTGTTTCAGGGCAGAGCAAGAGTTAGTGTCCACACACTCAGAGACAATAACCTTATATGTTAAACTTTTGAATTAGGCTGTAATTAGTATTAAATCACAAAACAGACATTGTAAAAAATAGAACTTACTTTGCATCATTTTTCCAGGCAACGTAATACCTGTAATCAGAGTGACTTCTTTAGACCTACTTGTTATTAATGTCTTCTTCTGAACCCTTGTGTTTCAGAAAGTCAGTCAGTAGGATTACAATAACAATTTAAGAATCCAGACATAAGCTTGTTAAGAGCACAAGTATAAATTAACAAGGTTAATAGTCTATTCCCTGGGTAGTGACTGACTGAAAAAATATAGAAGACACATTTTTTTACCAGTTAGCCTGGCTTTGGAAGAATTGATCTGCATTAGAAACATTGCTAGTTCAGTCATTTTTTCCTGGAGAAACAGTAGTTCATTCAGATGCAGTTTGCACTCAGAATAAGAAAATGAATAATTTTTTTCTCTATCTTTATTCTAAAGAAGTGAATTTGCAAGCAACAAATGGTGAAATCATTTATGAACACAAGCCTATTATAACTATATACACATTAAGGAATCCTTAACAGACAAACAATGTAGGAAAGGTTAATTAGCTTATCTGTTATTTGTACACCTCAAACCCCAGTTTCTACAGAACCAGGTGTATTTCATCAAAACATTACCTAGTAACTCTTGAATGGCTGAACTGTCTTTCTTTTCTGTAACTTTTTCTTTTTTTGTAATGTGAACACAAAAACGAAAGCGTCAAGATCCTTGTATATTAAGATAATTGGAGAATATCACAATATTAGACCTAGATTTTCTGCAGATACATGCAACTGAAGCTTCTACTGAGATGAATTTCATTTGACAGAGAATAGATTTTTTAATTATTGTAATTTCTTTTAAGTTCTTCTTGCAGTTTTCCTCTTTCTCAAGTTCTCTATCTATATTTTGCTATTAAGCAAAGAAACTTGACCTGAACTGTCTTTGAGGACAGCTATGAAATTCATTCACCAGCAGCTAAATGAGTTTCCTAAGATCTTTTGCTTCTTCATTAGAAAATGTGGGTACATTATTGTATTGGCTTTGAGTGGCAAGGTTTTGGTAGCGGGTGGGTTACAGGGGTGGCTTCTGTATGAAGCTGCTGGAAGCTTCTCCTGTGTTCGACAGAGCCAATACCAGCCGGCTCTGGGACGGACCCGCCGCCGGCCAAGGCCGAGCCAATCAGTGATAGTGGTAATGCCTCTGTGATAACATTTTTAAGAAGGA
>JANXJC010000031.1:24445023-24464771 GCA_027564655.1 Leptodon cayanensis
TTAGCAACAACTGAAAACATCAGTGTTATCAACATTCTTCTCATACTGAACTCAAAACATAGCACTGTACCAGCTACGAGGAAGGCAATTAACTCTATCCCAGCTGAAACCAGGACAGTGTGCAATAAATGTCAGTTTCATTACTGGAACATAAAACAAGTCTTTTCAAATATCATGATCATCAAAAATAACAATAAGCATCTGCCCAAATTGTGGCAACGTCAAGAGAGATGCAAATGTATGTCAACAGCTACAGGAATCAGATATAGAAACGGGTGAACAGCTTTAACATAACTGCTAAGTATTTCTCCAAAGACAGAATCTTTAAAAACTTTTTTGAATTAAAAAATCATGAGGTCGTAATGGAGGCATCTGCACCCCGACTGTGCTTTGAGCACAGCTGTGTCAGCCTTCATGTACAGACAGGCAAGAGGAATTAGGAAAGGCATGGGAATTACAAAAACATATCCTGGATGTCTGGCTCTTGCTTAAATTCCTTTATCCGTGCATTTGGAAGATGTTCATTTCAGTGGCTGACAGAATGAAGTTGTCACAGTCCTGGACTTCGAGTCTTGAAAGACAGAATGATTTGGAGCCAAATGAAGAGCAAACCAGCTCTTTCAATATTTTAAGGGGCCTTATAAGAAAGATAGGGACAGACTTTTTAGCAGGGCCTGTTGCGATAGGATAAGGGGTAATGGTTTTAAACTAAAAGGTGGTAGATTCAGACTAGATATAAGGAAGACATTTTTTATGATGAGGCTGGTGAAACACTGGAACAGGTTGCCCAGAGAGGTGGTAGATGCCCCATCCCTGGAAACATTCAAGGTCATTTTGGATGGGGCACTGAGCTACTCGATCTAGTTGAAGATGACCCTGTTTATTGCAGTGGGGTAGGACTAGATGGTCTTCAAACATCCTTTCCAACCCAAACTCTTCTATGATTTTATGATTTTCTCGGGTATCAAAAGGACTTTAGGCCACTGTGGTAAATAAAAATATATAACCAAGTAATAGCCTCACATGAGGTTTGTAAACACTTTGGTTGTTTTCTGCTCTTTATAATTTCCTTCTTTTTCATCCTTGTGCTGCTTTTTTTTCCATGTGAAGTACCTCTTTGTCTCCTCCCAAACTGCTTTCTGTACTCCCTGCTTCAGAAAACTTCTCTCCTCCTTGTAGGAATTAAAAGACTCCCCAACGTTCTCAGCATAATGCTGCTGGGGCTTAAACTTAATAAAAACACAGAAGCCAGGAAGAAGAAGGCTAGTGTCACCAAATGCAATAAATACAAGATTGCCATTCAAAGTGGAGCAGTCAAGGACATGAATGTAAACCAGAAAGAACCTTTCTTGGCATGAAGCTTGAAAACAGACGGTGTTAGGCCTGTGGGCAGGCACCAGCAGGCTTTAGTAAATACTGAGGGCATACTGTAGTCAGTAAGTACTTGGTAGGGTTGGAGATGTGTCAAGTCTGCATTAATTTGTGATTCTTTGTCTCTCTAGGCTAGTTTTTTACTTCATCATACAGTCAGACTAGCTCCCCAGTTAAACACTTTCCTCAATTATTTGGATATGAACCTCAGATTCCCACATCATAGCTTAAACAAGTATCAAACTCACCTGCATCAATAAGTATTGTCTTATTCAAGAGTTTATTAACAAAGAAGATTAAAATCCACTACTACCATGAACTATTTCAATTGGTCAAGAAATAGGTACAAGGATCTATCAGCTCTGATGTTCTTTCTGATGCAAAGGAACAAATAAAAGTAACAAATGTGATGCTATGCTTCTTTATTGAATTTGTTAGAACAAGTACGCCCCCCACCCCCACCCCCACACACCTTTCTTTAACCTTTTTTTTTTTCCATTTTTCTAAATGTAATTCTTCAAAGGCAAACACAAATTGTTGAAATCTTACTTTAAGCATCTTGGGCAAATGTCCAATAGCATGTCTATATGGCAGGCTCTATATTATGTATAGATAGCATTAATATTCCCTAATTATTACAATTTAGACTTTGCTACTGTAATTTTCTTTAAATACAGTGTTCTTTATAAACATGTATCCCCCCTACTGGAAGACACATTTCTACTCTTTTTAATCCTCTCATTTTTCTTAGTCACTTAAAGAATATAAGATAAAGGGTGAAGTGTGCTGTAAAAGCATTTCAGGAAAAAAAAAAAAAGAACTATATTCTGAGCACTTTTTACGCATATGCAATAATATTCCAGGCTTATTAAATGATGGGACTTGTAAGAATAAAAGTCTCTGTGAAATCATCCTAGCTGAGGCCAACCAGATTTAAACCAACGGAGAACTGAGGTCTGCATATGTAAACTTATTTCTGAATAAATTAACCTGGTTCAAACAATAGGATCAAATCCCAAGCTACAAGAATAATGACACCAAATCTGACATTCTTGTATTAAGTGGATCAAATCCAGAGAAAAATATCATCCTATTTAATCTAATCTAGTTTATTGTTTTAGTGTAACAGCAGCTCCACCTCTCTTTAAACGTATTTAAAAGAGATTATAAGAAAATGAGATTTAAAACAGTAATAGGATTGAAACAGGTGGAAAAACCTCCTATTTGCTCTCATGAGCTGATGCAGGGTGGGGAATAAAAGAATGTACTGCCAAGAAGTAAATTTTTAACTCTATTTCTAACCTTCCTGAACTCAAAGTTTAAAACCATGCAGATTGATAAACATACAGCTAGGATTCTTTGTTAAGTGGCTCATCTCAGAATACTGTAGAAAAGACTGCAATATTTGAAGAAATGAATACAGTTTCTCTTTCTTCTCTCCAGTCAATCTAGTTTTTCTGCCAGCATGTGAGAAATTGAGACCATTTCAAATGCTTTTCACAATGATTTTTCTAAAGTAAAAGTGATACACCTTTTATTACCAAGCCCACCTTAAGCTAGCCTAGAAATTACGTGGAAGCTACCTCCCACCACAGCTCTGATTTTGTGGGCTTTGATGGAGTGCAAGGGAAGAATGAGGATAAGCTGCAGGATTCTGTAGGAGTGAAGGGGACTGTAGCTTCTCTCTTTGGAAGGAGAGTGCAAAAGTGAGAGCACAGCACAAGTTCTGCATCACTACCTGAGCCCAGAGACATAAGTGTATACGGAGGGGTTAAAAGATGGAATTCTGGTCCGTGGATGAACACTGGGGGAGAAGTTGATAGCTGAGAAAAATGCAGTCAACACAGAAAATGGGTGGTTTGTTGCCTGTTGCTTGGAATGCTGACCACGGAGATAAGAGAGCTGAGCAATACTGGGGGAGGACGGGCAGCGAGCTGTTGCACAGCACAGCTGTGAGAATGGTCGGCGTGTGACTGCTGGATTATGACAGTATGCTGCAAGTACAAAGCCCATGAACCAATAGACAGGGTGGCTATGGCTCGTGCAACACGCCTGGCCAGCGAGCGCATGTGTCATAGGCTCCCTGTGTTGTAACCAAGGCATGTTTTGGCACCCGTTGGCCACGTGTGCTGAAACCCGTTCCTCTGCAAATGTATAAATGCTGGGATTTTTCTGAAAAGCATTGGGCTGGTGTACGGCAAGGCCACCGTTGCCTCCGTGGGGATGCCCACGTAGTGCTGGCACCTACCTATTGCTGGGCTGAGCTCGTGGCGCAAGACGGCACAAGAATGTACGGATGATCCATCTTCCTCACGGTCCTTGGGTCGGTATGTTAATTTGCTTTACAAGATACCCTTAGCATAACCCACATCTGCAGTTAATAAATGCTTGCTTTCTTCCCTTATAGTCAGCGTGTGTGTGTTTGCCTTCTTGGGAATCCTCAAAACCACCCTAAGACAACAAGATATACCCCAGAATAAACTGCCTTTTCTTCAGGCTGCTTCCATCTACGTACACCTGTTCAATTTACCACTACAGACTTCCTCCTGAAAAATAACACCATCAGAGGCAGATTCGTCTCCTGTTTGGAGAGGTACATTTGTCTCCTCTCTTTCTCACAGGACCCTCCTATGTGATTTTCTTGTTTGTTTCAGTTTTGTTGGATCACAGGATGAGGTTGGAATAAACCTCAGGAGATCACCTACTCTAATATCTTGCCTAAAGCAGGGTCACCTATAAGATTATACCAGCTTATCCTGGGCTTTATTCAGTCAAGTCTAGAAAAAATCCAAGGGTGGAGACTGCATCCATGCAAGTTTTTCATTATAACCTCTCTCTCTGTTTTGTTTCCATTTCTGTCCATTGTCTCTTATTCTCCTACTATGCAACCCTGAGGCTGGCCCTATCATCTCAGTGACCCATCCTGTTGGTACAGACAGGCAACCACCCTCCAAAGCTATCCGTTCTCCAGACTGAACAAGCCTCAAGTCCCTCACCTTCAACCACCTCTGTCCCCTGGCCTCACTCCAGTTGATCAACATCTTTCTTGTATTGGGGTACCCATGCTTTCCACAGTATCTAGAGGTGGTCTAATGAGCATCAGGCAGCCATGAATAATCCCTTCCCTCAATCTGTTGGCTGTGCTCCTGTTGATACAGCCCAAGATGCTGCTGGCTCACACTTAGCTCATTGTCAGGCCAATACCCCAGTCCTGTTGACAGAGCTGCTCCCCAGTCTGCTTGTTGTCAGAGACACTTCTTGCCCATAGGTAACTGTGTAGAAACTTTTTGCTGTTCCTCATAAATAAGGCAATTTGGTCTCAGTTGGACCTGACGTGCAATTTGGACTCTCTGGGTGCAACTTACATGTTTATGGTTTTAATCTGGAGTAGGAAGGTGCCTTTGGAGTAAGTTTCTTGACCTTCAAAATCTACTGAAGTTTGGCTCACATTTCAGAGCAGCCTCCTAGTGTACCAACAGTTTTGGATGAAAACCAAGGTGAACTTCAGGAGCTTGCTAAGTGCACTTTAACTGCTTATGGATATTTACACCACAAGACTACACTAGAGTTCGCCTGAAGTCAAAATTCCAAAACTCAGCACCAATGCTTCTGCCTGAGAAAACTGTTCCTAGAGGGCTTGAGTACTAGCTAATATATATATTTTTTTCCTTCAAAGCTTGATATTTACCATCACAAATGGGAAAGAAACTAAAAATCAAGGGTTTGTAAGAGACTGGGGACTTTCTGGAGCATGAAAATTCTTTGGTATCACAGTGACAGAAATTCATGGTCTGATGAATAGGACCTTTTATTTCTGTAGTCAAAAAAAGTAATTGAGAAATAGTTACTTATCTACATTTTTTTCCCTTCTGTAGGCAGAAACAATCAAATGTAGTAAAGCAGTATTATTGCTCTGTTGGTGCAAATCCTAGAAAACCTAGTTATCTGAAATATAACACTGTTAACACATGTTGAAAGGTCTAATGCAGAATAAAATGTAAAGCCCAGAGATCTTGTTTTATAGCTACTGTTTTAAGCCGCTCCGTTTTTTCCAAAAACCATTACAACTCAAGGAGAGGCAGAATCGACCTGTTATGAACTTTTTCCTATTGCCATCCCTCTGCTCTGGGGGGAAGAAAGATGCTTTCTTTAAGTCAACTGTAGAACTTCAGAGAAGAGTAAATTATTTTAACTCTGTTAGTGTTTGGAAAAAGACACAATCTCACATAACTCTGTCTTGATTTATTTCTATATAAAACATAACTTATAGGTGAAGATTAAAGGAATTACATTTATTTAGCTTAAAGAGGTGACATTTAGGGAGGAACATGATAACTCTACATAAATAGTTAAAGGGCAATAATATAAGAGAAAGGAAGAGCTAGCCACACTGAACATTAGTCATAAAACAAGGTGTAATGGGCCAAGTTAGAAGGATAAATTTACCTTGGTTATTACAAGAACTTCCTGAGAAAAAAGACGGAGTATAGAAAGACTTCTCTTATGAAATAGTTATTGCACAAACTTTGGAGACATTAAAGGTAAGATTAAAAAGCTATCTATAAAATATCATAAGTTTTCAGAGACTGAACTGGATGACCAATAATATCCTTTCAAATATTCTTGTAGGGGGTTGACCCTGGCTGGATGCCAGTTGCCCACCAAGCCACTATATTAGTCCCCCTCCTCAACAGGATGGGAGGAGAACATATGATGAAAAGCTGGTGGGTTGAGATAAGGACTCAGAGGTCATTCACCAATTACCACTACAGGCAAAACAGTCTTGATTTTGGGAAATTAATTTAATTTATTGCCAATTAATAATAGAGTAGGATGATGAGAAAGAAGAACAAATCTAAAAACACCTTCCCCCCACCCCTCCATCCTTCCCAGGCTCAGCTTCGTTCCTGCCTTTTCTACTTCGTCCCCCTGAGCGGCACAGGGGGACAGGGAATAGAGGTTGCAGTCAGTTCATAATGCTTTGCCTCTGCCTCTCCTTCCTCTTCATGCTCTTCCCCTGCTCCAGCAAGGGGTCCTACCCATAGGAGACTTTAATGACCCTCTCAATGTGGGTCCTTCCCTCAGGCTGCGGTTCTTCAAGAACTGCTCCAGCATGGATTCTTTCCATGGGTTACAGTCCTTCAGGAAAGGACTGCTCCAGTGTGGATCCCCCATGATGTCACAGGTGCTGCCAGAAAACCTGCTCCTGCGTGGGGTCCTCTTTACAGGATGTAGATCCTGCCAGGATGCTGTTCCTGCATTGTGTCTCCATGGACTGCAGCTTTCTTCAGGACATATCCACCTGCTCCAGTGTTATGTTCCCCATGGGCTGCAGGGGGACCATGGTGCTGCATCGCCATTGTCTTCTCTGGGGACTACAGGAGAATCTCTGCTCCAGCGTCTGGACCACCTCTTTCCCTTCCTTCTTTACCGACCTTGGTGTCTGCAAGATTGCTTCTCTCACACATTTTCACTCCCCTCTTTCAGCCGCTGTTGCACAGTGTTTTTTTCCCCTTCTTAAACACATTATCACAGAGACACTACTGACATTGTTGATTGGCTCAGCTTTGGCCAGAAACAGGTCTGCCTTGGAGCCAGCTGAAACTGGCTCTGTTGGATATGGAGGCAGCTTCTGGTGTCTTCTCACAGAAGCCACCTGTCACAACCCAGGCTGGACAGACCAGGGAGTCTGTCACGTCCCAGTTTCTCAGGACGATGACTCAGGTTTGCTGATTCCCAGGTCACGATTAAGGTGAAACAATACCAGGGATCCTTTAACTCACAAAACTCAATTTTTATTTGATCACAACAAGGATTAGCATGATCACCACAAAAACTGGCATGAAACTGTGTCAGTAAACTGTGTAACATGTGCTAACCATGCATCACCAAATATATACTACGGGCCTTGCTTATTTGGGAATCAGTTCAGGGCAGAAAATAAGGAGATCCCCCCCATTGAGTCATGAGGTTCAGAGCAGACCCCTTTGCTTTCTAGGCTCCTTCTCAGAGAGGAGCCCAGGGGTGGCTGGATCCATTCCTAGTCCCAGACTTGGTCAATGGTTTATGTCTAAAGGGATGAGGTGTAGGGATCACAGGAAAAAAAAGAGAGAGAGAGAGAGAGAGAGAGAAAAGAGAAAGATTTCACCAGTCCTGGGTTCAGCATTGATTCAGTCAGCTGAGGGGTCTGGTTCCAGTGGGCTTGCACACCTAGGGCTTCAGTTTGTGTCCTTTTATCATCTTTGCCCCTCCTTTGGGTGGGCACTTGAACTTATTACGCTAATTAGGTGTCATAAGCAGATTGTGAGCCATTGGGCTTAGGGGTCTTTTAGGGAGTATCTTCACCGTCCCTGCAGATGTGATCTTTGGCCATGCATGGTGAGCTGCCCTGCCCAGCACATCAGAACAGCACACCAGAACAGGGAGCTGTGCACCCTCCTGCACACCCTCCCAGTCCTGTTGCTGATGGGCTTCTTTTCACCTGGGGTTCCTTGCTAGGCAGAGTTCATTGTTCTGCAGAGTTTGTCCTTAAGCAGAACTTGCCCCACCACAATGTTTGAGACATTAACTCTTTCAGTCTCTCACACAACACGTGCAGCCCCTCTGCTATCAAAATCTTGCCACGTAAACCCAATACAATACTATTTCACAATACTATGGAAAAAAGAATGGTGGATGCTTAAAAATACCCAGAGGTAGAGGAGAACTAACTCCCTCCTTGCTGAAATCAAGCTGTTCTAATATAGGGAAGGAAAAATGCCACACAAAATGCAGTAAGCCTTCTGACAGTTAATTTAATTTGTAATCTGTTCTAGGTACGATTAAAACTGTATTGAATGACTTCTAAGACACTTGCATCTAGTTCTATTGCAGTAAGCGAATTTTTCTACTAAAGAAATATGAAGCCAGACAAGCCACAGGTTCAGAATCCTCCCTGCTTGCCCCTTGTGTTAGTGGGAGAAAAAGTTGAATAAGGCACACCTAGACAGTTCTGTATTCAGCAGAAATACTGAAGATTTACCCCTACCTTCTTTCTTCATCTTTAGATGTTCTCTGGCAGATCTGCAAGACATACTCCTGGACTTTTCTGGTAGCAGGGATGCATACGAACCTCTAAGAACCTGCAAGCTGGAACTGTTTCTTAACAAATCATACATAAAAAAGTGGAATTTCCTAGGACTAAACATGTAAATACATCTACCATTTTCTTCAGCCTACAGTTTTGGTCCGTGAAAACAAAATGAAGTTCTAGCCGTGGAGGAAATAAAGTAAGGATATAATTACAGATATTAACATTTGATTGACACCCCCCTCCCCACCCTGATCAAATATATGTACAAAGTCCCAGTCTCTGACTGAGGCAATAAACACGTCTGGCCACATAACAACAACAACAAAAGTCTGCCTTTTAGTTTAGCCTTGTTGAGATTATAGATGCTAAAGATTAAGCTTCATGGTTGTAATGGATTAGCAAATTTTCTTCTTCAGTTCACAATCCCTCACAGCTGCCCAGGGAACTACAGATTGATTGCTTGACAAGCTGTGTGTGACACTGGGTCATAGAGCCAGACTGACCATGATGATACAGATGCTTGAGTCGCAGAAAGATTTGTAAGGAAGGAACAAGACAAAATTTAAATATTTTTAGTTTCACAAGCAGAGTGAGAGATCTGACAGGTTTGCATGCACTTCAGCTGCTTTGTCCATCAGCACTAGTGATGTAACAGTGATGTAACACTTAGACTAGGAAAGGCCTGAGGACCCAGCTTTGCAGGTTCAGAATTAAGATGATACCACTTCCCCCCAGGTTCTTGTTATTTGCTCATTAAAGTTTGTATTGTGTTTATGTGGCAAGGTGTTGGCAGCAAGGTTCTCCAGGGGTGGGCCCTGTGAAAAGAGGCCAGGGGCTGCCCCATGCTGAACGCAGCCAGTTCCAGCCAGCTCCAATGTACCTACCACTAGCCAACGCTTAACCCATCAGCCAAGCTGGACAGAGAGAGGAGGGGGAAAGTGTGAGAAACAGCCCTGCTGACACCAAGGTGAGAGAAGGAGGAGGGGGAGAAGGTGCTTCAGGTGCCTGAGCAGGAGCAGAGATTGCCCTACAGTCCTTGGAGGAGACTGTGGTGAAACAGATATTTCCCTGCAACCCACGTAGAGTGCAGGTTGGAGCAGGTGGACGTTTCCTGAAGGAACCACGGATTGTGGAAAGTCTACACTGGAGTAGGTTTATCCTGAAGGACTGCAGCCTATAGGAAGGACCCATGCTGAAGCAGGGGAAAAGTGTGGAGAGGAAGGTGCGTCAGAGAGGAGCTGTTATGGACTGATCCAATCCCCCCATTCTCCATCTGCCTGTGCTGCTTGCAGGGGGGAGGAGGTAGAGGAGTTGGGGATGAAGGAGTGAAGTTGATCCTGAAAGAAATGGGGGTTGAGAAAGGTGGGTTTTATCTTTTGTCTTTTTTTTTTCTCACCATCCAAATCTGTTTTAGTTGACAATAAACTAAATTAACTTTCACCAAGTTTAGTCTGTTTTGCCCATTATGGTAATCAGTAAGTGATCTGCCTGTCTTTATCTTGACTCATGAGATTTTCCATCTTGTTTTCTCCCCTCATCCTGTTGAGGAGGGGGAGTGAGAGAGTGGCTGGCTGAGCACCTGGCAGGCAGGCAAGGTAAACCATGATTAAACATATGATAAGTATAATTAGCTAATACTATGGTATACAATAGAGCTGAGATGTATTAGCTGGATTCAGATGAATTCACTACATTCAATTTTTGTTACTGCCACCAGTAATCCACCAGCAAAACTTTAATCCACCATACTTTATCTTTCGGCTTTGAGGACTTTTTATTCTTCTATGCTTCCTTTCTGCATCCATGTTTCATTGTAGTGTCAACTGTTCTCTCGGCCTCATCCTCAGAACACAGGGTGCATCTAAAAGTGCTGTGCAGTTTACTCAACAGAAGCAGGATGAGTGCAAACAGTATTTCTCCTGAATTACTCTTTCGCTGTATTAACCGAAGGTCCAGCTTATATAATTCAGTAAGATAATCAGCTTTCCACCATCAACAATGACTGTCAGGATCACCACTAGGTAATATATTATGTAAGACTTATTAATGGTTCACATATTTTTGTTAGATTTATACCACCATTTTGTATTTTAATGTAAGGATCAGAAACCTTTTAGATTCGTTAGAATGGGGGGGACCTCTGGAGGGCAGCAGGGTCCTCCAGTGGGCCCCAGCAAAGCCTGGATGAGGCCCCATGGCGCTCTGTAGGGTAATTAGGGCCCTGCAAAGGCCCCTGCAGAGCCCAGCAAAGGCCCCTGGGGCTTTCCAGAGAGCAACTCTGCCATATCAGAGCACCATTGCTGTTGGCAGTGATGGAGACCCTCCTGTCGGGACCAGCTGCTGTGCATGTCCTCGCCATGGGGGAGCAGAGAGAAGTGAAACAGCAAGTGGCTCTGCCCAAGGATGTTTGCAGGGCACCTCAAACCTGCTGCTGCCCCTGCATTCGCAGCCTGGAAGTAAGCTGAATGAATGGGCTGGTCTTGGCCAGGGCTCTCAACAGTGTCCCTGCACCCCTTCCCCAGTCCAAAGTGGCCCCACAGGTCTTTTGGCTCAGAGAGGCTTCTGCTGGCTTCCTGCGAAACACTTGCCCATTAAAGCACTTCTGAGTCTGAAGCCTGATGCCTGGCCATGTGACTGCTAATGGAGCACACTTCATGAAGCACAGATGAACTGTTCACAGTTTTCATCCTTCTAGTAATGTTAGGGGGAAGAGGTTAAGAAAGTCTAGGAAGTGATAGTAGCCCAGGTAAAAATCCCTAGTTGGCTTTATATATCGAACAACTGAAAGAGATTGTTCTGGGTTTATGTGACCAGAGGTCACTGGGGACTTATGCCAATCAATTTACTTAGAAAACAAGTAATAGTGAACACAATAGCCTCTTGGGGTGAACATCCTTATCCAGGGGTTTGATGTAGGAATCTGAACACATGGTGAAACTGTGACATGTAAGCGCTGCACCGTCAGCCCACATCCACTTATGCCAAAGTGTTGGAAGCCAGTGTACTTTTGCCCTGGCTCCCAACTGGACTGTGGGGGTCTGTTTGTGTTCTGCGCACTGTGTGAGACTGTGACATAGATTAGAAACCTTGCAATAGAAATGGCAACCTCCCTGCTGTCCATACCTTGCTTAATAATTAATTTTCAGATTTTATGTCACTGAGTGGTGTAGTTCTCTTCTTGAGACTCTCCACCTCTGAATCCCCCTGCGACAGCTATAAACACTGGGTACAGTAGTATTTTTCCAGTACTTTACTGGTAATGATATTTTGCCAGTCCTTTTTCTGAAAATATCTAGTATTTCATATAATCATTTGCAGCCTTCAATAATCTTAGTGGCATATTGTAGCACCCCAGTATGATGTTCTTTACAAGTATTCTCAGAAGCTATGTATTTGCTTACATATTCCATCTGCTCTGTATATATTTTCTATGGAACTTCTTTACACTTCAGCTGATTTCATTAGTATTCTCTGCTATAATAGTCAGTTTTGGCACGAAGTGTTTTAATTCTTTCATTGGATTTACTTGTCTTCTTTTTTTTCCTAGTTGCTCATTGGTATCAATCCCCTTGAGTCTTAGCTTCACAGTTTAATTCCTGGAGTACATTATGACTTCTGATGTAGAGGCAAGGAAGAGGTTTTTTGTTTTAATTTGGTTTGGCTTTTTTTTAATAAAGATATATCCATACTACTTTATTAGAAGTTGTAGATTAGTTGAGAACTAATCTCAAATTTGAAAATGAAATAGGTTCGTATACATGAAGGCAAATAGACTGTTTTATAGCATGCTAATTTCTGGTATATACTCTTGCTATAGACATTATAGTTCAACATCATTAAGCATTTTATACTAGAACTTTGTTAACCCCCCCCCCAACTTTACTTCTGTTCATATAGTTTCACATTAGATCCATACTAGAACTTTGATAAAAATGAAACTTTGTATTACATAATATAGCTGACAGCAGACTGTTTATTAGGAGTAAAAATTCACTTTTTAATGATACCTAAAACTAAGTTCAATTTCACACTTAGTTTGTGAATAAACTTTGAATTGATACATGGGTCACCTCACTTGCTTGTATGTGGACCTATAAGGATCATTCCTCATTGTCTGCTTGAGCTAAAGCCCATATGGATTCCTTTAATGTATTAGCTTGACCTTTAATCATATAATTTCCCAAGCATTTTTGCATAATTGTTCCATCTAGGTTTATAAATTGGATGATTGGTGTTTTGCCATGTTACCGACCATCTGACAAGTAACTGACCAATTCACAGCTGAACTTGTAATAGTGCAGCCTCTCAAGCTAAGAGGCCACAATTTCTTTTGTTTTGCTTTGGTTTGGTTTTACTAACATTGATGTTGGTTTGCTTTTGAAATATGAGACAGCTTGAAAGTGGATGAAACTCTGATCTGTGCAACCTGTTTATTCCCTTTTCTTCCTTTAGCATTGCTGTTTTTGTAGATAATACACTATTTTTTTGGATGTTCAATGATTTACTTTTCTCTTTTTATCTTTTTTGTGACTGAAAAGTCACAAATTCAGTGCATTTGGAGTAAGCAGGTTTTATTTGTGCACACTTAAAAAGACATAGATATATGTATTTCAGGTTAAGCCGTGACAAGATTCTGAGGTTGAATCTGTCTGTCAAATGTGGATCAATTGGCAGTTTTTCCTTAAAGACCATGCCCCAAAACATTTTGAATCTAGAAATCTATCGTCATCTGAGCAGAAACTAAAGGAATGGACTTAATAAAATTAAGAAATTTATTAATTTTAATTAATAGAAATAAAAGAGAGTATAAACAAGTCTTCACTACACACTTGTCCTGGTTTCAGCTTGGATAGATTTAATTTTCTTCCTAGCAGCTGGTAAAGTGTTATGTCTTGGATTCAGTATGAGAAGAATGTTGATAACACACTGATGTTTTAGTTGTTGCTGAGCAGTGCTTACACTAAGTCAAGGAATTTTCAGCTTCTCATGCCCAGCCAGCAAGAAGGTTGGGGGGGCACAAGAAGTTGGGAGGGGACACAGCCAGGGCAGCTGACCCAAATGGGCCAAAGGGATATTCCATACCATATGATGTCATGCTGCACAATAAAACTGGGCGGAGTTGGCCAGGGCAGGGGAAGTGGCCCGCTGCTTACTGCTGGGCATTGGTCAGTGGGTGGTGTACAATGCACAATGCAATTGCTGATTGCTTCTTTTGTATTTTCTTTTATCATTATTATTTTCCCTTCCTTTTCTATCCTATTAAATTGTCTTTATCTCAACCCATGACTTTTACCTTTTTTTTCCAATTTTGTCCCCCATCCCACTGTGGGGGAGTGAGCAAACAGTTGTGTGGTGTTTAGCTGCCTGCCGGGTTAAAACACAACACTGTTTATTATCCCCCAGCCTTGGAATGATAGCGATGCAATGATTTCTGGGTTGAAGAAACTTTCAAAGATAGTGAACGACTTTCTCTTTTTCTGCCTAAAGCCTAGTTGTGTGCCTGCTTTCTGCTATTATGTCTGTTGTCAGGCCAGTGTTTTGTCCCTTCCCTTTAGCTATATATAGAGACTGTATATTGGCACTTTTTTCAAATAACTGATTTTTTTTTTCCAATTTTCCGTTATAGCTGCTACTTGCTGGAGTTTTTTCTATTAATTTTATAGAACATGGTGGTTTATTTTTTTTTAATTAAGATCAATGTTTAATAGCATAAGCCAATTATGCTCTGAAAAAAAGGGTGAATTTCCCATAACTAGCTCCATGACCAGAAAAAAATAATCTTATGATTTGGAATCCTTCCAGATTTATGCTAAAGGAAGAATCAATTATATAAGGAGACTTCTGCTCTGTGTTTTGAGAATTGGTATTTGAATTCCAGCATCACAGCTCTGATAATATTTTTCTTTTAAATTTATTTAAAGGTAAATTTTAATTTATTTCAGCAAATAAATTTAAGTTCTTTTTCTTTTAATTGTACTTTATACCTCTGGCTCTTGCATCCATAATCTGCAGAGAAAGACTCAGAGCTGTTATTATCATTGTTTGCAAATAGGATATTATAGGGTTTAGGAAAAATTTGTTCATGCGTCACACTGTCCTGTTTAAGACTTTAATGGATTGCGTAACACTATATATTAATGGATCAAGTTAAGGCTGTTCAGTTGTTGATGAACTTCAGTTTAAAGTCTTTTTTTCTTGGGAGTTTAACATAAGTCACTTTGAGAATTTTATTTTGATGCCTTTTGTTCATTTATGTGCAACAATTTTTTTAGCCCCATACTGTACTTCGAGGATATTTCTGTTTTAGGAATGCTTACCACAGAGTACATGGAAGTAATGCAGGTTGTTCTACCATCTCTTTTAATTGAGTAACGGTTTGGTTGTACTGTATGTATTCATGCATTCCTCACCTTTCTTCCAAGCCAAAGCACCAGAACACCAGGCTGTATGCATCTCTTACTAATGCATTGCCCTTTCAGAACTGTAATCCGTAGTGTCATATTAGCAATGGATTTAGCTTAGTATGCTTTCCATCTAGTCATGCAATGTGGACCTTTTTTTCCTGACTATTCACAAAGTGATATACCATGCAGCTCACAAACCACAGTGCCACAACTGGTATCATAATTTATTAATTGCCTTATTACCTAGTTTAACACATTTAAGAAAAGAAACAAATAGAACTATTGGATCTTTAAAGTGTTAAAAGTCCTTTGTTTGAAAACTTTTACTGCACAAGGTGGCTGTGTCACCGTTCTGAACAGACGCCATTCAATATCAGTATTATAATGATACTCATAGTGTGGATAACTGTTACCAGGGCCCTGAGCACATCCCACCTCCTGGAGGTTTGGCTGCCTGGGATCAAGACAACTTAGAGATAGCACAGCTGGTGTCCTCGAAAGAAAGGGCTAGAAAAAGCCTGAGCAAAGGAAGCCTGCTCTTCCCCTGTTAGGTCCTGTTAGGCTGATGTTCTTACCGTCAGTCCGTATCACTACCCTTTCCCTGTGAAGAAGCCTGCTCTTGCTGCTCCCTGGCAAACTGTGGGGCTTAGCTAAGTAGCAGTATCATGTGAGAGGCAAGTGTTATCTTGGACAGGAGACAGCAAACCAGGAAGGTGGCTGTTGCTTCTGCATGTCAGGAGAAGGGACTGAAGTCTGTGAAACTTAACAGAAAAGTATCTCAGCATCTTCTACCATGCTCCTGTGGCCCAAGCTGGCCTGACAAAGTTTTGGTGTGGTGCAGGTGTGGATTATATAGTACAAGCCTTATCTTCACCATTTAGATGCAGCTGATGTGTGGAAAGGACATCACTGAATAAAAGTAATGATTTGCCACTGAAACGTGGTCACATGGGTGTCATCCTCCAATGTGCTGTCAGCTTCAATGTGGTCTAAGTACATTGGCACAGATGTTAGTTTATCTCCTTCCTCAAATTCCCTATCAAGTAGCACAGGATTGACTACAAATGCACCTTTGTTTATTTAAAACTGTCAATGGCTTTTATTCTAGCCATCTTATTGTTACTTCACTAAGTCTACTGCTTCACTTCAATCTCCTCGCTGTTGCTGCCTTACATCTTAGATATGAAGAACATGGGACAGAACAGTTAGAATTTTCCTATGTGGACTGTGGTCTGTATGAAATATAATGGATCTTTCTATTATTTGAAAAGAAATTCTGTTTTTGTAGGTATATAGTTAAAACTTACTTGTGATTGTCCTTTTACTGTGCTAAAAAAAGTCATTTAAAGCAGTAACAGCAAATATTCTGTGACTAGAACAACGGCTCTTCTTAATAAAGTTACTGGATTAGAGGCCATTGTTTTAAGAATAGCATTATCTTTAATAATCTCTTATATACTTTAAATAATTAAAAAAAGTGGCATAGAGCTAACAGTTTGGTGAAGGATAAAATTATTCCTAAAAATTCAGAGTGCTTTATGAACCCTTCCCTGGAACACAGTGAAACCTTACAAAAGATATATTGTTTATTGGAAGTTCAGGATTACTAAGGCTTCAAGATAGGTGAGTAATTACAGAAAATTTATAACAGGCAACAGTGGAGACACTGGCATTACTTTTCCGTTAAAATTAACAACTCGCGTACAGTAACTTCGATTGCTCTGTTAGTAAGACATCAGTTTCAAAACACAAACGTGTTTTTAGCCATTCAATCATTTTTATGGGTGAGCTTTAACGCCTGGTGCGTATAACCACGCGGTGGCACTGTTGATTAAATTTGGATTCTGACGGTGCTGTCGTGACGAGCTTTGTATTAAAGCTGCTGCACTCCTTTCATCTCTGTGTGTGAATCTTCCTGCTACCATTTATTTGGGGATAATGAGGGGGCGGGAGTGCAGAGGCAGATGTTGACAGTTAGTTCAGAGAGAGAGAAACTCACAATAAAATAAATGTAGTCCAGACCAATTTAGCAGTCCAGAATACAGCTCTATATGAAGTGTACGCAGTATGATGTTGTCACTGATGATTTTAATTGTCTTTTTTCCCCCCTTAGAACTCATTCTTATAGCAAGTAATATTGCATCTCTCTTCAAAATACATTAATTTAGTTTTGAATGGAGATCAACACAATACCACACCTGACAGTATTATGTTCATCATCTAACATGACAAGAATGTAATGTAGCTCAGAGGGAGACTTTTGGCACTCTATTCATTTAGGATGGCTCAAATATTTTTCCTATTAGTAGTAATTTAAATGGTGAAATACTAAGATTTGCCATGTGTCTGGTTTATGTTTAAAGCTACCTATTTTGGGGAGACTACAAAGAAACCTGAAGCACCCACAAGACATTCACAACTTGCTGAATAACAATTGAATCTTTGAGCCTCTGAGATTGCATGTTCTTCAGGAGAGATGAGTAATAGCAATGCAGCCATCTGGCTGATGGTGGAAGTTTCAAGAATCTCTGTGGGTTTGCACGACTTGTGTCTATTCTTTGTAGCTATAAAAGGTAATATAAGAATCAGTTTGCATAGTCTGTCTCTTTTCAGTGTATTGTTTGATGTATGTTTGCAAGACAGAAAATGGAAGAATTCTCATAAAACACTCAAAGGAGCCAAAGCTAAGAATTTATGTGTAAACACAGCATGTTGTGAAACTGCCAATGGACTGTTATGCCTGCAGCCAGAAACCTTTGTCTTGGATCAGTAAAAACCAAAATCTTAATGTCCGTTTGTTTTCTGCCAGATCAAATACCTCTGTATGAGACATTTGGTATATTGCTGCAGACAAAGATTTTTCTTTTCTTGATTTTAAATCATGGTAACATATTTTCAATGCAATGATATTAAACCAATAATATTTCTATGAATTTTACTTGCTGTATTATTGTTTTCTGTATTTACTCATAAACTCTTTGCATACATCAGACTTTAGATTTTTCCATAAAATTACAAATTCAAAGCATTATCTTTGCTTATGTTAGGGAATTCTGACAGTACAATTAATAACAGATGAAGTTACAACTTGACATGGTAAGTTTATATCGGATACTGTGCACATACAAAACCACAATTACTGATGCTTTAAATTTTATATTCACTGTTAGTAGCAGAGCTAAACTCTTGTAACTGATCTTGTTTGTATACTTTGGCCCTCATCCTGATATCAAATCAGTGTGACTCCATTTGTCTCTCTGGTATTGTTTTGGGTTTATGTTAACATAATATGAGCTGACTTACACTATTTATCATTGTAGAACAATGGACAGCTATTTTATTAGCAGTTCAAGACACAATACCCAAACCAAACTAATTTCTAGGAACTGCAAAGCCCTTGCATTCTTTTACATGTCATTTTATTCCCCAAAAGAAGGCTAACTTATTTTCCTATTAATAGGTTTACCACTGTGAGAGGATTTAAAATGTTTTAAGGGAATAAAGCCACGTACAGGTAAACAATGCAAACACATACCTCATGCAGAATGAACTTTGATATATGCTAGTTGAAAGGTAGTATACAAACCAATTTACACCTCAAACCAGTTTAAAGCCTAAAACCAGTGCAGTTCATACCCCGTTAAATATGGTTTTGCAGCTGCTGGGGGCAGGCATCAGGCTATGTCGGGTCCCAGGAGGTGGCTGAGCTGCCCTTGGCCTGAGCAGGGCTGAGCTGGGTTTACCAGTGCCCATTGCCCAGCCTGTCTGAGCTCCAGCTGTGAGTGCTGCCGGGAAAGGGGCTGACAGCCCCAGGCAGTCCCTGCCAGACAAATGGACCCTGGGTGTATAGGGGGCTGCAGGACAGCTTTCACCCCTTCCCTGGGAGTCCAGGGGGAAGGGAGCAGGTGGAGATGGGAAACTGTATAAAAAGAAATCCAAGGGGACCTCCAGGACTGAGGAAGGAGGGAGCCCACCACCAGCATCAGCTCCTTCTGGTGAAGACCTCAGAGTGTTGGTGACTTCTTGTCTCCACCCTCTCATGCCCCCGTTCTTCTTGAGGAGGATTTCAGTGTTGACTATGTGATCCAGAGGGATACTGAAAGACTGACCCTAACATCAGAGGTAGGTACTAGGATGGGGGCTGATTATTTTAATAACAGTTTAAGCTGTACTATTGATTAGGCTTTTCTGTATTCAGATAATTTGGGTTATTAAAGTAGTAACACTGTTTTGTTAGCAATATATTCCTCATTCTATATGCATGGTCTGTTACCTTTTGGCTGTAACTGAACTTTGGTATAACAAGCTGAACCAAAATTAGTAATTTACCATAATTATAAAGTTTCATTAATTTTTCCTCTCATGACAGAGTGCTGCAAATGTTTGATATGCAACCATCTCCCTGAGACTATGGTACCTCCCTGACAAAGTTTCAAGATCAGCTATTTTCACCGGCCACACTGAAGGACTTTCTTGATTATACGGTTACACTCCAAACGAGTCCACCCTTAAAAGTAACACCACAAATTTGCAAGTATTTTTTTTTCCAACAATTTTTCATTCAATTAGGATTTCAGTAGAAGTGTACAGGTGTTACTTAATGACCAGATCCGGTAAAACACATAGGATGGTCATGAGAGTCAAAACGCAGGTCTCCAACATGAGTGTTTAACAAGTAGGCTATGTATCTGTGTACCCACTTGTCGTGGTTTCAGACCAGCTGGCAATAAAGACCACGCGGCCGCTCGCTCACTCCGCCCCCCTCCCCCTCTGGTGAGATGGGGAGGAGAATCAGAGGAGAGAAAAAGAAGAAAAACCGGAACGTCGAGGGTTGAGATAAGGGCAGTTTACTGGGACAACACAAAAAGAGAAGTTACAACAACAACAACGGTACTAATAAA
>JANXJC010000031.1:24464871-24481455 GCA_027564655.1 Leptodon cayanensis
TATGGAATAGCTCCTTGGCTAGTTCAGGTCAGCTGCCCCGGCTGTGCCCCCTCCCATCTCACAGGTTCCTGTAAAAAATTAACCCTATCCCTGCTGAACCCAGGACACCACTTGTGATGCCTTTCAGACCTCACACAAAAAAAAATAATTGCCTTCATGGTGGCATATCTGCAACAGGAAGCAACTGGAGCGACCCTCCTTCTTAGCCTTCTAGATAGCTGAGCAGCATATCTTCTCTGGTGATATGTGAATATGGATTGTTTGGGAGGAGGCAATTTCAGATTGAGGGTTTCTCATTGGTACACACATAAAGCACACGTACACATGGCTGGCCATGCAGATCGCCACAGACAGAAAGCACACCACTCAGCACAAGCACAAACTGCACCAATGGCCTCATGCTGTTGCTGTCTCTGTCTGATCAGGATGATGTTCTGTTAGCAGGAAATATATCTGTATGTACAACATGAATCCCTCCTGTAGCTGGACTTAGACATGTGGTCCATGCAGTAGCTGACCCATGGATTTTTGCTCTCCCCAGTAGGTGCCACCAGAACATGCAAGCCCTCAAGATCTGCCACCCTACTCCATCTGCTGGTGCAGACACCATTTACACACCCCCACACACAGACACTGTGGATTCCTCCAGTAACTCAGCTTAGACACTCCATCTATGCAGTGACTGGCCCTTGAATCCTCTTGTCTCCAGTTGGTTCCTGCACAGAGAAGCACATGCACAAAATGAATCTCCCAGTCAACCCCCAGACTACATATTCTCTCTGATAGATATCCTGGACCTTCCGGTCCCTCCAGTAGTTCATTCCTTCAGCCATCTCATTCCCAGAGACACATAGCTGGCTCCCAAGCCACTTCACTTTTGCCCCGGCTAGGCTGGCATTTATACTGGCTGGTAAACACACAGACATGAATACCTTCACTCATACCAGTTGGCAGCACCACACCCATATGGGACCCTACAACCCACAGTCCGAGTCCAGTTACTGGCACCCAGACTGCTGTGCACACACATACACACAGAAGAGAAAGCCCATCACTCAGGGAAATAATTAGAAATGGAGTTTAATGCCAGGATAGGGCAGACTGCACTGATCAGACACAAGGCATAGCCAGAAGAATGAATAAACAACCCATTTACTCACATCCAGTTCTTTTTATCACCTAATCCATCTGTTTTCCCATGTTTGTTCCTCCCTGAGTTATCTTGATCTCTCCCTTTTCCTGCCTTTGGTTTCTCCACTAAACACAGAATCATAGAGTGGTTTGGGTTGGAAGGGACCTTTAAAGGTCATCTATTCCAACCACCCTGCTGTGGTTTTTTCCAGCACAACTGAAACAAAAGGGCTTGTTTGAAGTGACCATTTTTATCCAATCTTATTCAGGATGGCATTCCCTTCTGCAATGTAAGGTAAGGCTGGTTCCCTATGATATTCCCAAGCAAAAGAAGAAAAGTAAGCGATGAATCTACTTTAAGCATTGACGAGACTGTTGTGAATTTCTGTCTCCAGGTATGAATTTCTGTTTCTAAATATATACTACTCCTTATACTTTGTGCAAACCAGGAAAACCAAAAGAATTTGTCAGGCTCAGAGAGCTTTATTATTTTATTTGGTTTTGGTTTTGGTTTTTTGGGTTTTTTTAGGCTTGCAAAGTCAATTTCAAAACTATAAATTAATTTCTCTTTTAACTAGATATGTAGTTAAACAGCAGTATTATTATTTTGATTTGCTCATTTTTTAATTGTCTTGCCAGTATTCCATGAAAATACAACCCTTAAAGGAGCAAAAATAACTTGTAGTTAACAACATGTAACATCTGCAAAGCAATATAGCAAACAGGCATAAAAGAGAGAGGCTGGAGATGAGACCAGCTGTTCTGTGATTTGCATTTTTAGATAAACTGCACACTGAAATGGGAGAGTGGTCGTTTCAAATGACCATGATAAAACTCAGCACCCATGTGTCTATGATCATTGCTGAGAAGTGAAAAATGAACAGACTAAATGAAGTTCTGAGAGCAACAATAGAAAGCTGGAGAGGTGTGGTTTATGGAGAAAAAAAATAAAATATGACTGTTTAACTTGTAATGAGGTGGCAAGAAAAGGAAAAGTTAAACTCTGTCAGCTAGGCGTTTAGTTGTGAACTTAATGGAGAATTTCAGTAAGTGTTTGGTGAGTAAGAACATTTGCATACAATAAGAGATGCAGGAAAATAAAATCACTCATGACAGGCCACAGACCTTTTAAATTATGATCATAACTCCTGTTATCCTGACTGATGTATCAACATTGCAGGAAGCGTGGTGCTTGATAACCACCATACGGTTTGGGAAAGAGTAAAGAAGGTTGTTCTTTAATTTCTGTTCACAGGTTAGCATCTGGCAAGAAACAAATCAATGACAGAAACCTACTGAGCTGTTTCAGCCTACTATCAAAAGAACCCCCCAAATTCCTCTCTGTCAAGCTTTACAGATGCTTTCCTTTTCTCACAAATATCTTCCTCCTGAGCATGTTTTTCTATGTACTGTCACTCCCATTGTTCTTCCCCTTATCCAAACATTCATGGTCCTTCTCCTAAGTAGTGGCTGCAGCCATTTATGAGGTCTACATTTTGTTCAGAGAAGTCATATGCTCTATCCAGTTGCATGTGTAGTTTCTATTGCCTACTCTCTATATCGGACAGTGTGTACTTGTATTAAAACCATGTACAGTCACAACAAATAGGTGAATAAATTTTGATCCTGACCATGTTATTTTTACCAAGTTTAACATTTCTTATTTAGCCTATCTTCTCAGAAGTTGTTCTTTTTTTTTTTCCTATTTCCTATTTCCTCTTCTTTTAAATAAAATACATTTTCTTGTCTCAATAGGCATGCATCCAACAGCATCCAGTGAAAATACCTATGGCAGCACCACTTTCTTCCTGTAGTTTAACTGTATTTTGATCATTTTTCACAGTGTTATTTTTATGATATATTATTTTTGTGTCTATGATTAACAAAAATTTATCTTTTGTTAGATTACATATAATGGCTTAGGTTTTTTATAGATGCCTATTTTGAAGACCTTTTTTCTCTTTCCATATTTTTTCCTTATAGTATGCTATTCTAGTTTAAGTGGGTCTCACCTTTACTTTTCTATCTTTTATTTAAATTCTCTGTCTACGGTGGGAGTCTTTCCATTAGCTTCAATTGGCTTTAGATTGAATAGTAATAGTAATGTTAACAGGTATAGAAAGTTTTGGGAGGGTACGGGTTGGGGTTTTTTTTGTTGTTGTTGTTAATAGAAACATAGTCACTTTTTCTATTTAAGGTTATCAATTTTGCATTGCAGGCACTATGTAAGATCCCAAAAAGAAATTGAGGGTAAAGGAAAAGTGAACATGAAAGCATTCACAACAGGACCAGCCAGTTCACGCATGGTATATCCCTCCTGTCTTCCACAGTCAGACATCAAAACCACTTTCTAATACAGCAGAACAATAACAATCAAATATGTCAGAACAGACCGCTCATTTTCTTCTTCTTGACCCTCTTTTTAAGTTTTATCCTATTATATTGTTTGCTGATAGTAATTTTTATAAACTAATACTCTTATTTATTTTCTGCTTTTGTACATGCATACAAGGGAAAGGAAACATTTTTGTGTTCATATTCTAATATCACTGGATTTGCTGTCAGTTTTTACTACACTGTTTATGTACCTTATCAACTGAAGCTCTTGAATTTTCAGTAAAATTAAAGCTTTTATTTATTTTTACCTCAGCCTTTTTTCTATTCTCTAGCTCCTTTTTTTTTTTCAAATTTCACATGGAAGTCTCTCTTCTATTTTACAAGTCTGAGTTTCTACATTGCTCTTTTGGTATATCATAAATAATGTTCATGATACCAAACATCTTGCTCAAAGATCCAAAAAGACATTAATGGAATCTGGAAGATGCCATGCATCTCATCAATGAACTAGGTCAGGCAGAAGTGACTATGCACCAACAAGGGGAAATGAACATAGATTTTCAAGTTTGATATTAGCTCTTACTCTTAGTGATTGTCTTTTTACCAATAGTTCTAGTACCACTAATTAGTACAGTAATTTCTCTGAATCTATGCTTGTCTAAAACTGGTTACTTTCAATATATTCCTCAAGATGCCTTTTAATGGCAGGGTTTTGTTTTCGCATCTGAAATAGCTGGCAGCAGGCTCATCTCCTAGGAAACTCTATTACATTTTTTTTCCCCAATACTTAGACAAACCTTTCTGTTTTTAATGTAAGGACAATAGATTCAGAACCTGCTCCTCTGAGAATGATTACTCTAAGATCACTTCTAAGTACCTTTTGTGATACAACAGGAAAATAAGCAGCAATAACCACAATCTTTCTTTAGATTGTAAAGGTCAACAGGTGTTTATATATCCAATTTTCCATTCCAAAGGACAATAAAAGGCATCTCTGATCGACTTAGAAACTATGCAAAAACTTAAATAAATCTGTCAAAGAAAGGATCCACTTGCTCAGAAGTTGCAATTTATGGGCAAGAATTAAAGCCTGAGTATGTCCTTACAAGAACTCTCACTCACTGTACCCACATGATGAATATCTATTTTCTAACATTAACAAACTCTAATTCTTTTCTAAACAGTCTAATTCCAATTAATACAGTTCCTCTATACAAAAATCTAACCAAGACTCAAGTGATTATATAGTCAAAACCAGAAAATTATTTTTATTATATAGTAGTTAAAGTTTAATTCATTTATTAATCCATTTGTTTTTCAATTGTTTTTATTTTTCAGAAATCAGAAAGAAAACTGTTGCTGCAACACTACCATGCTTATTGTCTATGTGACTATCAGGTGCTTACTAAGTTCACATAGGCCTACAAAGCTTCCGGTAATTTTGTCTTTTTGTCTTCTACGTCTAAAGTCTGCCATTCAAAGGTTATATGCCTGAACAGATGTCATAAGAATTACATGCTCAGGACCTCTGAATATCAGTATATTGTTGTCTCATACTGCAAATGAAGGAAATAGGGTCTAGACAAATTTCTATTACTGTCCTTATTTAACTTATGGTTAATAATTTCCAAACTGCAGCAAAGACCTGAAAAAATCTCTCATGTTTTCCAACTAGTAATATGACTGACATTAATTAATGTCATGAGCGTTCCTGCGTACTTCCAGAGTACCCAAACATCAAAGCAAAGATGTACAAAGATGTAGGTGAACGTGCTCTTGGTCTTTGAAATAGAAATGGCACTAGAAACTGAAAAGCTCTTAATCACTGCTTACTCTGGAAAGTTAAAAGAATTTTCGTTCTTCATCTCAGTCATTCTGTGTACAGAATAATATAATCCCACATTAGAGTCATTTTAGTCCTCTTAGAGGTGAGAAATACTCATCCTGACAGTTGCTAGATCTAATTAAGCCATCAGATGCTGCAGCAATGAATTTTCTGTGGAATTTGGCTAAGAAATTCAATAGATCTGCATTTATGAATATATGACATTTGACAAATTCCATGTGTTTTGAATTGGATTACATTTCTATCAAGTCTTTTATATTAAAGCACTATATACCAAAGAGTTTGAAAAATTCGAGGCACTGAGGGAAAAAGGATATAAATTCCAGACACTATGTAGAAGCAAACACTCTAATAAAGGCATTTAAAAAGGAAAAAGAAAAATTCAATTCTTTACTTACAGTGAAAGAAATATGGCACCACACTTTACTATGAGTTCCATCCATCACATCATCATTTTTTTAGACAGAATTTCTTAAGTAACCTATGGGGATTTATGGTTGGACATCAAAAATATAATACAGCTTTTTCTTTGCATATCAGAGCTTTATAGAAGCATAAAAGTATCATCTGCACCATGGTCTTAAAAGTAATTCAATTGACTGCATAAAAATATCCACACGAGTAAAGTAGGCATGAAGGATCTTCCCTACAGTAGAGAACTTTGGTGGTGGACAGGTGAGACGGTCAAGAAAAAAGACTTTGTAAAGAGAAATTTGGTTTTAAAATCAATTGATTCAGGGCATACATGTGTGTGTATTTGTGTGAGTATGTGTGTATAGATACACAATCATAAACAAAATGCAGTAAAGATCTATTAGTTTCAAGTTACATCATCTGGAAATAGACCACAAAATATGTGAAGGTGACAAAACTGTATTCCCAAGACGAGAATTCTGTATGTTTTGTTGCAATGAAGTTCAAGAGGAATCGAAGTAAAATCCCTTCATCATGAGCATATTTTTAGCCATTTCTTATGACTACACATCCATCTATGTAATGACTGATATTGTAAGATTGATATGATATTACGGTTCGCTTTTACTTATATTCATGGGCTAAATTTAATAATGATTGCACAAGTGTAATTAAAGGAAATTAGGTCTGATATTACTAAAAGTCCCTGATTGGTTTTATGTAATTTTGCACTGCATTAAGAGAAAACATGCACGAAAGAATAACACTTGAAAATCTCTTAAAGTGCTTTTAAACCCATGCAGTGTCAAGACACTTAGAGATAGTCCTTTTGGGTGACCTATGGAATTCACAGAAGAGTGTGGCATCAGTAGAAAATCAACCAATAACATAAAAGCTGATTTCAATTTCCATTTTAAGGTCTCAGTGGTTAAAACACTGAGTGATATAAAAGTTATTTGGATTTATCTCCCACTTTAGAAGGCCATATGCTACATGAATCTCATACTGTGAACTACTTTTTTAAGACTCATAAGCCGAAACATGCTGGTTCTTTAGAGTGTTCTCATTGAAGTGAAATCAAGTCATATTTTGGATCTATACAAGCATCTACATAACACAAAGTTATATCCAAGAATATTCAAATAACTGGTTAAGGGTAGTAAAATTAAGAAATGAAGTGGTAAAGGAAGAAAATAATTGTCAGGTCCTTAAGTGCCCTAGTAAGCCTTAATGACCCTAATCAGCCTCAGCTGGGGCCTCCACACTCATCTATGGACAAGGAGGGCTATTTAGACTCCATTCAGGGGCATTTGGTTCTTGGCTGAGCTATGCTGGAGGACAGCTGATGTCTATCTCAGCTATGGATGTGATTGTGCCCAGTCATGGAGCCCCTTGATCTGCAGCCTGGCTTTACCTCAGACCTTCCTCATCACTATGGATGTATCCAGTGATCACTGGATTGATCTCCCACTTGCCTCACCACCATTATATTGCCTTTTGAGCTGGACTTTTGGTTGGTCCTGGTTATCATCTGTGGGTATGTCCTGCTCACCTCTCTCCAGTTCTGCAGGATATGGCATGGCCCCTGCCCTGCTGGCTGTGTGCTTTCCTCGGCTCCTGGCTCCTGTCCCTTAGAGAGCAGTCCTGCTCTTGCTGCTCCATGACAATAATAGTAAGAATGAGTAAGAGAATTGATGCTTAGATATTTAATTAGCCAAGACATTTTAAAGAACACACAGATATTTCAGAAACAACTTCCATAGTCACAGGAAACGGATAAAAAGGTCCGATAGTATTGTTTTCACATCTATATTATATACAAAATAGACTTCTCAATTATTTTAATGTCCCTGAGGTTCCCCCCTTCTGGGGAGTCTGGCTGTTTGGGAGTCTGGCTCAAGGTCTGTTTAAAGATAGGGCAACTGAGAGCAGTCCCTTTCCTCTAGTGACTGTGGGGTAGTCTCTCTACTAATTTTACTGAGAGAAATACTAAACACCTAAACTAGGGACTTTGGAACTAGTAACATGGTAAATATAATTTAGAAAGGAGAATTTATTCAGAAAGTTCAGTCTCCTCAACACTCGAATATGATTTTTATGGTAGAACCATTGGGTTTTGTACTTCATAAAATTATAATGTCTGATCTATATGGTGGTTACAATGGCAATAAGTTTAGCTCTGCAAAGACTTACCTCATTTCTCTGTCGTTACTGATCTTACAGTGTTTTTTCAAGTTTGGCTTAGTTTGTGAAGAATACTTTGAACAATATTTAGCTAGGTATTTGTTCTCCTTTTCACATTCTTTCTGAAACAGGTATTTTTTTCTGAAGCTAACCCTCTGACTTTGACAGGCCCTATTGTTTTTGTTACAGGCCTTTAGTTTTGGATTTCAGCACCTTAATGGACAGGAAAAGAGGATTTTAATGAAAATCACAATGGGGTACATCTTACATCCTTTCTGAATGTTGATAGATGTCTATAAAGTTATGAGCATTAGGGGTTTCTAACAAAGTCCATCAAGATGTTTTCCTGACAAAATGATCATATATTTTGGAAATCTTTCATGTTCCAGCAGAGGTTATTCTACAGATATTCTTTATCTATGAATTTATTAATTATCAGCTCTATCATCTTTGTTCACCCATTTGTTTGAAATTTTTTTCTTGAAGTTATCATTCTGTAAAAAAGAAGGTTCTTGGCAGTATGTTCTCTGGACTACTACATGTCTGCTCTGTAAAGTTACCTGATGAAAATCTGAAGCGCTCCTCTCATAATTACCACCATTTCTCTTAAAATTTAAACTTCAATAGAGAGTCAATTCCAAGCTAAGTCTTTAATGAGCAACAGTGTTTTCTTTCTCTTCTAACCATTTTAGGCACTCAACCTCAGTAGCTAATTTCTGCAGTCTACGGTCAACTGGGAAAATAAGTACCATTGGCAGGTGCACATAAGTAATGCTCCTTCTTTGTACTGATTATTACAGATATAATCTCTCCCTCTAGAGGAGGTCCAGTGGGGTGGTGGGAAACAAAACATTGCCAGCTCATTTTGGCCCCTGAAATTGGAACAAACAATATAACCCATTAACAGCATGAACTGAATCCTATCTTTCCTATCACAGACTTCCCCCCTCAATTAAAGTGTAATTCTTTATTATTAAGACAGTAATGTTATTTGAAAATCTTTTCAAGGAAATTTTTAAAAAGTCAAAGAAAATAAAACCCTTTCTAGCAGCAATGTTTCTGTTTTCTTTTTAATTCGGGAGAATTGTTTAAAGAAAGGAATTTGTCATTTGTACTTAGCTTAGACAAAAACATGCATTTCAAAGCTAAATATTTAGTCAACATTTGAGACTGAGCAAGAGCATATTATAAACTTAATTTTGCTTTAATGTTACAGAGAAACCTTAGAAATGTAGCTTGCAAAGGTTAATTGTTCTCTTCTATATTTAGAGAAAAATAGTATGAGCAGACTTAGGAAATACTATTGTTGGAAATTTTTTTGAAAAAGAGTAGTTTCTACTGGAAAAACTAACAACCTTGGCAAAGTTGGACTTGGGATAATTTATGAACATGCAATCTGGGGGAGAACATAAAGGCTTCATTTTAATATATTTCAATAGAGACAATTAGAACTATACAGCACTAGTTCAAAATAATGGTTTTGATTTATACTAGGGTTTGTGCCAAATTCTCTTATCATAGACCTACTGGCAGAGGGAATTCATATGGTCACTGAGCTTGTGCTTCTTATCATGCCAGATGCTAGCTGTGGCTGCTGTGAAGGAAGTGGCAGTAGATGAGATATACCACAGAAGAGAGAAATATTTCTTGCAAGCAAATTTGACTAGCAGATATTATCTATACTTTATAGTTACTAAGAAGCTCTGCAAACAACATCTGCCCTCCTTCAAGGCTGCATATATTCTGGCATGGGAGCTAGTGCTGGGTTCAGAGAAGACTCCAGCAGAGGAGCTGTTATGTAGATAAGCAGGCAGCCTCAACTGCTACTCTCACATTGTTATGGTTGGGCTCTGAATAAAACCTGCCAGAGTCTGGCAGGAACTTCTGAAAAGTACTTTGCTATGGCACAGACAGGAAAAATATATTTGACACAGTTTTGTAAGTGTCAGGGTCAAACTAATGAGATTTACTTACACTTTTGAATCAGTTTATTATTATTAATAATGGAACATCATCAATTAATTTAAAATTCCACTTGGAGGAAACAAATTACTTTTCAGGAGGATTTTTGCTATTTAGTGTATCAAGTAAAGCTGGTAGAATAATAAATCTTCTCCAAACTGTTGCTTTAGACTTACCATTATCTGATACTTGTCTGTAGCACAGATGTGCAGCCAAAATATCTTGTTGAGATAGAATCAATAATATTTTAAAATACTTTGAAATGTATCTGACTCATGTATTTCCTGAGGATTCTAATCCTTTGAATACCAAATATTAGATTTTTTTTCCTGCTTGTAATTTAAAGTTCCTACTAGGCTTTCACGAATTTCCTACCAGGGATCACGACTAACATAAGTCTGAGTTGCAGTTAACAATTGTTTTAATACAGTATCCACAACAAAGCATATGAAAATAATCAGACAGCTAAACAACTTTTAAAAAAGTTTCTTCAGGTTTATACAACTGCACTAGTGGGCTTTTTCCATTCAGGAAAAAAAAAAAAAGTAATGTTTTTTCCTACATATCCTGCTGAGTAAGACTTGCTTATGTGTAGAACCTGGAAAAAACTTATCCAAGCAGATAAACAAAAAACATAATTTTGTTTAGGAAAAAAAACCAAGTCCCTTAAAACAAAGAAACTGCAACGCCAAATTGGTATACTACGTAGCTCTTCTGAAAAAAAGAATGTAGATAGAAGTGTGTCTTAGAGAAAAAAAAAAAAATGTCCTAAAGAACACAGTAAAAATTTGGAGTTGATAGAGGATACAAAAAGTAGGATTTAAGAATTTCATCACATGGAGAGCAGAAAATTGTGAAACACTTTAATGTAAACTCAGTCTCTTGCAAAAGCCTAATCATCTTATGGCTGATTTATTTTTGAAGAAATGCAGGATGTATGTTCTTGCTTTAAAGAAAACTTAATTAATACAACTGGTTTAATGACCCATGTGTGGTTTTAGTCTTTGAATCTAACAAGGACTCGATATCTTGCAAAACAAATTTCACAGGTATATTATGGATAATTTTAAAAAGCAAAAAAAGCAAACTTTTTGTTATTTAAAATAATTGTTACTCTCTGATTCACCTTTTTTAATCAGGAAAGCAGGTTAGAAGGTGTCTATTTCACTGAACCCAAACTTCTTTTAAGTCACTTCATTGTTTTATGTGAAATGTAGCTTTTTCTTTGGTTCAGTGAGAAAGAAACTGAAAGTACACTTGTACATCTTTATTTTTTGAAATGGATTCTCTGTGCTTCTTGAAGTCTTCTTAAGAAGACTTAGAGGAATATATAAAATGAGAATGGAAACCCCACAGTGCAAATAGAACTTCCTTTTCGAATATGTGCTTTCAAAGTCTTCATGCCAAATGCATCCTTGGTGTAAATCAATTTCAGTAGCATTACACTAGGGAAGAATTCAGATATTCCTCTCCATGCCAGTGACCCACTGGTAATATCAATCTATCTGCCATGCTACTTTCAAATTTGTTTCACTCACATTTACAGAATTAGTTACAATTTATGGCAAAAAGTAGTAAGACAGCTTTTTTTTTTTCCCCCAATACCTTCAGGAATGAATGTAATGTGAGTGAATTGCACCTTTTATTTATTATTTTTCTGAAGATAGATGGAGCAGGTGTAAAGGAATTAATGAAGCAACTGCCAAATTGCAAGGGTCATTGGTGTGTAGAAAGCGATAAATTAGGTAGTATGAAGGTAGCCGCTCAGACATTCTACCTTTCTCTGATTTGACACATAATTACTGTAAATCTTGGATAATTCTTTCTAATAATTGAGAAAAATTATTAATTGGATAATTCATCAGAAGCTGGTCATCTTCTTGCATTCACCCATATCAGGTGTTTCTTGTTATGCAGTAAGCCACCTCTAGAGAAAGAACATGGTAAATTGTTAATTATCTATCTTTGTCCGGATTTGAAATAGCTCCTTTTTTGTGTGTTACTCTCACCATCTCAGTAAGTCAGCCAAATCTCTGAACTGAGCTTCTGTTGAAATGAAGAAAAATTCTAAGAAGAATATTTGTAAATTTTGAAATGGGCTCCACAAATTAAAATTTTATTTCACACTCAGCTTTTTTTCTGAATTTATATGTGTTGTGGTTTAGGCCCAGCCAGCAACTAGGCACCACACAGTCACTTGCTCACTCCCTGCCTCCAGTGGGATGGGGAGGAGAATCAGAAAAAAACCCATGAAACTTGTGGGTTGAGATAAGAGCAATTTAATAACTAAAGTAAAATAAAATGTAACACTAACAATAATAATAATAATAATACCACCATCAACAACAATATAATTGTAATGAAAAGGAATATAACAACAACAAAAAAAAACAAAACAAAAAAAACCAAGAAAAGACAAGTGATGCACAATGCAGTTGCTCACCACCCACTGACTGACACCTGAGCAGTGATGTGTCCCTCCCAGGCAACTCTCCCCAGTTTACATACTGAACATGACGTCCTATGGTATCGAATATCCCTTTGGCTAGTTCGGGTCAGCTGTCCTGGCCATGCTCCCTCCCAGCTTCTTGTACACCTTCTTGCCAGCAGAGCATGGGAAACCAAAAAATCCTTAACTTAGGATAAGCGCTACTTAGCAACAACTAAAACATCAGTGTATTATCAACATTATTCTCACACTAAAGCCAAAACACACTGTACCAGCTGCTAAGAAGAAAATTAAGTCTATCCGAGCTGAAACCAGGACAATATGCACACATTTCTTTATCAAACTTGGTTTTGGTGTTCAGTATTCACAGAGCTAAATTCTTTATAACCCAGTAGCTGATATGTAGCTGGAGGGCAACTAAATTTTTCATGGCTGTATTCTGTGGCAGCAGATATGGTTTTTATGTTTCTATCCATTCTCAAATTAAATCCATTACTAATACTGTAGAAGTTGAAGGATTACTCAAAATTTAAATCGGTGAAGGCCAGTAAACCTTATTTGAGTTTTTCAAATGTATCTTAAAAAAAAAAGTATGAAAAAAACTGACTGAAAATGAAAACATTAACTACAGGCAAGCTTTTAAATAATATCTAACCATACATTTTTATGCAGGTTTACCACTCTTCGTGCTGTGATAAAAGTTTTGAAAATACTGGCACTTATTCTGACCCTTTAACAACTGTAAAACTGGCATTAACTGAATGAGTAGTAGAACATGAATATGCTCCAAAACTTAG
Organism: Leptodon cayanensis; assembly: GCA_027564655.1. Classification (NCBI taxonomy): domain Eukaryota; kingdom Metazoa; phylum Chordata; class Aves; order Accipitriformes; family Accipitridae; genus Leptodon; species Leptodon cayanensis. The sequence continues at coordinate 24,477,992 of JANXJC010000031.1, forward strand.
GATATTAATGAGCATCTACAGTGATTAAGAGTTTTTGTTCGTATTTGGAAGTACCTCACTGTCTCTGCTTTGGTGGAAGAAAATACAAATTCATGTAAGTATTGAAGATGTTTGATTTTTATCAAAAATCCTGAAAAAAGTCTGCCCACAAAAAAGCAGCATTTCTCAGAAGATAAATTAGCATTAATGGAAACAATGGTTTTCATCTGGTGCATCACACAGATTATCCACTTCACTGCCAGAGTCAGGATTCAGAGATTTTGAACACTGAGAATCTGCAAACAAAGCAACTGCCTTTTCCTTAAGGAAACTCTCTGACTTACACCTTGAAGAATTTATATATCGTGAATCTCCAAAATGCATTTCTAATATATAACCTAAGAAATAGAAAGGGTTGTATGCTCATGATTGGTCTACAGGTAGTATTGATTCTCTTAGAGATCTGTCTCCAGTTTCTCAAGAAGCACCTAGTACAGAAAGTAGGAGTTGTTGAACATTTCCTCTTTGCTTCCTGTACTTGCCTTCAAGAATTTAAAAGTGTACTACCTGATTGTTCCCAGAGTAAAAATGTGACTCTAACAAGCTGTTTAAATACTACTGCAAAACTTTGGAAATCTTCGAAGAACAATTACTTTTTTTTTTCTTCTGAGAGGTGACCTTCAAAATGACCGCATATGCACCCTATCTCGCAGGCATGCATCCCATGTATGTAGCATGTTGTCCTAGTTTCAGCTGGGATAGAGTTAATTGTCTTCCTAGTAGCTGGTACAGTGCTATGTTTTTGAGTTAGGTATGAGAAGAATGTTGATAACACACTCATGTTTTCAGTTGTTGCTAAGTAAAGTTTAGTCTAAAGTCAATGATTTTTCAGCTTCTCATGCCCAGTCAATAAGAAGGCTGGAAGGGCACAAGAAGTTGGCACAGGACACAGCCAGGGCAGCTGTCCAAAAGTGGCCAACGGGGTATTCCATACCATGTGATGTCACGACTAGTATGTAAACTGGGGGGAGTGGGGGTGGGGGAATTGCCGCTCGGGGACTAACTGGGCGTCGATCGGCGGGTGGTGAGCAATTGCACTGTGCATCATATGTATATTCCAATCCTTTTATTATTACTATTGTCATTTTATTATTGTTATTATTATCATTATTCATTTCTTCTTTTCTGTTCTATTAAACTGTTCTTATCTCAACCCACGAGTTTTACTTCTTTTCCTGATTTTCTCCCCCATCCCACTGGGTGCGGGGGAAGTGAGTGAGTGGCTGTGTGATGCTTAGATGCTGGCTGGCATTAAACCACAACACATGTTTTTATAGCTTGATAGAAAAAGAATGATAACAGAAGGAATATGTTTGGTTTTTTGCTTTACTGGGATTTAGTGTATTCTTGATTCAGCTTCTGTTCCATTTCTTCAAGGACAGTCGCCTTATGATGCAGAATGTTTTTTCAAATATCTAGATATTCAGTGTGTTTAGAAGTTCTTTCTTATCAGGATGAAGAGTTCTGAAAGATCAATAAACAGTCGGTTTAAAGGCTCTTGACTTAAAAATACTAGAGATTTTTCACAGCTCTTGATAAGAGATTTGGATCTTGTTTAGAGTTGTAGTTTCACCATACATTTTAATGCTAGATCACATTGCACTTGCAAAGAAAGGAAACTGCAAATATAATACTAGTATAAACTGTTCTGGAGGGACATTTTTCTAAGAAGCTATTGTTTACACTGAGTCTATTCTTTTGTTCGGCAAGGAAAAACTGTGAAATAAAATTCACTTACTGTGCTGGTCTTGGATGTTAAAAATAACACTGGTTAATAAGGAGTGATTAATCCCTAAACTGTGCTTATTGCTTCCGGATTCACTCATAATAGATACTTGATTGTAAAAGTAGAACATACCCTGTTCAGCACTGCCCTGTTTAGCTGAGGGTATTTTCTAAGAAAGAGAGTTTGATTGGCACCATTTTTTCTGGTTCTGTTAACAAAACACGGAGAAATAGATATTGTTAAGTGTCATTATGACAATCAAACTTTTCTATTGAAAAAAGTAGTTTTTGAGTTGCATCGCTTTGTCTGTAAATCTAGTGATTTCTGAAGCTGTTTTGGGATCAGTGACTAACAGAGCAGAAAATGAAAATGCAGAGCAGGAGCAATATGAACTTCATGCGTTACTTGTCTTTGAGAGAGATACACAGCACATCAGTGATGCCAAAGAAGCTCAGCAGCTGTGCATGTGCTAGAGTTAAATTCTGGGATGTTCTCAGTAAAAAAGAATATAATCACAAAAGTACAATCAGCAATCAAAATGCTGGGGGGTGTATCTGGCCTATTTAGGTATGGCACAAATGTCAGTTAACAAGTATTTTTTCCTTTTTGTTTCCTAGTAACTACATATGCATCTAAAATGTACAATACTTATCTGCTTCCTTTTATTGCATTGCTACCTTTTGCTGCATGTAAGTGTAACTACATGCAAGGAATGTAATTTATTAAGTTTTTAGAACTTATTGAATTTACAAAACTTTTATTTATAGAAATTCTTAACACAATTTTAACTATAAAAGATTTTTTACAACAAATAAAGCAGACAACTTCAAAGAAATGGCCCAGGATAAAGAGGATATTTGGAGTGTGTTTACATCTACATTAGTACTGTAGTTCAGATGAAGAATGAGCTTTTGAACGGAATGTCCCAATCAACCATTAACTGCACTTTGGCTGAGACAAGATAATGATCTCAGACCAGGTCAAGTGGATTCCTTTCAAACGGACGTAAACTGAAATGTGCACTCCAAAAGTGTACCCGATGTCCTCCTGGACATTCAGATTACAGGCCAAGAAGACAGACTAAATTCTGCCAAGACTTATAACATGTATGTTGTGACTGTTAGTTCATCAGATTCAATTGCTTCTTCCACAGACTCAATCCTATTATACTGCATTGCCTGGTATTGATAATGTAGGGCATTGTCTATTTGTTGATACCGACACAGCTGTATGATAAACCAAAGATAATGGTGTTCTACAATATTAGAGAAAAGCATGCTTAGCTCATACCTTAAAAAAAGTAGGAGGAGAGAACAGGTAATTATTGTTCAGTAATGTAGCTCTTTCAAAAACATAGAAACAACCACACTGTCTGTGAATATCTAGGAGATGAGAAGATGAATAGCAGATGGTTTGGATTTGTCAGGAACACATTATATCAACTCAACTTAATGTCCTTCTATGACTGTGAACAGATATGTGAGCAGGCAGGAACATTAGATCTTTAAGGTTTTTGTCTGTGGTGAGTTGACCCTGGCTGGATGCCAGATGCCCACCAAAGCTGTTCTATCACTCCCACCTCCTCAGCTGGACAGGGGAGAGAAAATATAAGAAAGGGCTACTGGGTTGAGATAAGGACAGGAGAGATCACTCACCAATTACCGTCACGGGCAAAACAGACTCAACTTGGGGAAAATTA
>JANXJC010000031.1:24518637-24544004 GCA_027564655.1 Leptodon cayanensis
TAAGGTCTTCTGATCACGCGTATAGTTTCCTCCGCCTGTATCTTATCTTGTACCCTGCTTGCAGTCATGTCGGTTACATACCTCCGACCTTGTTCTACTTTCTTCTGCTTGCTTCTGCAAACTTGTAACAAAGAACAGTGGTGTCCTGTGCTAGCAAACAAAGAGCAATAGTTGTGCCTTGTACTAACAGTTGTACTTTTTAATGCAGTTTCTCTTATTCTCCTACAAGGTTTCCCACAGGGTTTTGTTGTTTGTTTTTGTTTTTTTGGTTTTTTTTTTGGGGGGGGAGGTGTTCTTTCTTTCAAGAAAAACTTGTAGGATTATTATCACACTCTGAAATTTGGAAAACATTTGAAGAGCAGTTTTGAAGGTTTAAGATCATATTTCCAGAGAGAAAGGCCTTCTTTTGTTATCTTGCTGCTCTACCAAGTCCTTCCCAGAACAGTGGGAAATCTAGTTTGTATTATCTACCTTTTTTATTTGGGTAAACTTATTGTAGCATCTTTTCATTCAGCAACAGAAAAATCAGTATAATCTTCCCATTCTTGTTCCTTCAGTTAGACTTTGTATCTGCTATGCACAGTAACATCACACAACCCCCCACTCCGTTCTCCAAAACTGTAACACTGCCTTTGAAATTTCTGAATTTTATAAATTTCTGAGTTCCCTCATTTGCCTCTTGGCTTTACAATGGCAAAGTTTTAGGATGTGGTAAGATTCACACTAAACCATGATGTCAGACTGGTTTTGTCTCATGAAGAATTGCATCAATATCCTCAGATGGATTATGTACACTACTACAATATAAATAAATTTAAATTTAAACATATCTTTATTTTAGCTATTTCCTATCCTAAACCAACATTTAGGTGCTTATAAAAAGCACTAGAAGAACTGAAACTTCATCTCTCTGAACATTTCACAGAATTTCTCATAGCTTACTACTTTCTAACATAATTGACTTTTTTAGTGATTTTGTTTGTTTGTTTTCTCAGTTATGGTGATTTATCTGAGTAATATAATGCACCATTCTTCTCTAGTAAAAGGATTGTCCATCTTGCACTCATCATATTTTTTCATTACTTTTTTGTTGTTTTGTTCTTGGTGTCCAGTATATTTATGAAACCAGGAAGGATAAAGGATGGAATATGCTTGGGTTTTAACATATCTCGTGAACCAATATTAATATAGGGTATATTCTGGAATATATCTTCTTGATATCAAAAGAATCTTAGGTAAGGATAAAGCTTGTTTCCAACATTAGTTTGAAAAGCAAGCTCCAAGAAGTATTTTGTACTGAAAAGCAGGTACTCACATCTTAGTACAAAATTAGGATGTAACTAGCTTTCTTTCCTAAACAAGATTTGCTGAGTTGCTGTTTTTCGAACCTGAACTGAACTGAACACCTCCTTCATATGGCTAGCTTATCACCTCTTCCCACTTCATATCTGGCTGGCTGAACAACCTCTTCATTGAAAAGGGATCCAGGAGCTCACTTTCACTAGCAATACTTTTCCAAAATCTGTACAGTAAGATGGAAAATTAAATTAAAATAGTAGCTTTAGGTATTAGCAATAAGACTATTAAAATAATGGTCCAATGCTGGAAAAGACTAAGTATTTCCCCTTCCCCTTTTTCACATTTATAGCTACAGGCTAAAACTCCTTTACAAGTACTTTGTCATTATGAGAATTATTAAAAAGACACAACTCTTGTACCTTCTAAACTTGTATGCAGCTCACTGATAATGAATGAAAGTATCAGACTAGTACATAAGCCCTGACAACTACAAGAGCACCAGAAAATTTAAAATTTACGTTATTCATAAACATATTTACCTCTGAATAAAGTGCCAATCAGTGAGGCAATCTTTCCCTATAATAGTAATATCATTTCACAATAAAAGAACACCCTGAAGAATTTGTCTGCTAGACAGCCTCATGTAACAAAAACTCATGCTTTACTGTTTTTTTTTCAAATCAAGAAGTTAACAGAAATGAGTCATATCTAGTCTTGCATAACTGCAGTGAAAAAAGGTTTTATCTTCTGAAAGTTCTTCCTCTGTGTGAGAAACCTTGAATTCAGGTGTTATTGATGCCATTTTTTTAGATATGATCTTGCTATTTTGTCTCCAAGAAATGAACTCACAATATGTTTTTCCACAGAGCGTATCAGAGTAGCATCAATTGGTGGAGTCTGCTGATTTAGGCAGCTGTCATATTTCATGGTATAATATGTCTAATGCCTCCATATTAAACCACTGAGAGATGTCAAGGCCTTTGGATGGCCTTCATTTAGTTTAGTTTTCTCTTGAAACAAAACAAAACAAAAAAACTCAGATAGGCTTACATTTTTCAACAATCCATGTTTTGCAGTGAAGTGAAGTTGAAACAGTAAAGGTTCCATAGAGTGACTTGATAAGAATTAATGGTAAATGATGCATACAGCACTAGTTTACTTTTAACAAATTCATATAAAAACAGATGATAAGCAGCTGGGATCATACTTTCATATAATCTTGCCTTGGTTTAAGACCTATCCTGTTTCATCATTGTTCAAAATATTAACACTTTTTTCACTCAAGTCTTCAGGCTGCCTGAGGATTTTGTTCTGTCTTACGTGTTTTGTTTTCCAGGCTAAAACTTACCCTAGTAATATATCTTTCAGCTTCACTGATCACTACTAGTCCCATTCTTCCTTTTATAACATCCTCCCTTTCACAGGTTAAAAGTCCTTATCCCTAAATCAATCCATAATAAAATGTTATATCTTCACATAGAGAAGGTATTACATATACCTCATTTTTGTGTAAGTTTTTTTCTGACTTTATGACACAGTATCAATCACCTTTTTGTGCAGGAAGTTTGGAGCAGAAAACAGACACAAGCACACACATTTCTCTTTAAATTTCTAACTTATTTAAATCAGTTATAAGGTAAAAAATATACTTTACATATTGTTAAGTCTGCAATAATCAAAAGTGATGAGTAAGAAAGGAAAAATTAGTGTTCTTTCTCAACCACAGAGCTGCTGCTGGGTTTTTTTAGTAACAGAGTTGATCAGGAATGGCATCCATAGCTGGGATACATATATATACCTTTTTGTTATCTCCTTTGTCATACATGGAATATTTTACTTATGTTGCCTATTATACTTTGCTCTTTTCACTGTGTCTAGAGTCAGTTTCTACCTAGTGTTCAAGGTTGGTTTTTTTACTGATGAATAATTGACCTTTTATAGTTTACATTTATACTCTTTGGGCTTTCGCTACCACTCTGTTCTCTCAGGGGCCTCTACTATATCACCGGATTCATGTTTCCCACCCCAAAATTCAGCATCAGGAGTGCATGGGCATAGATGTGTGTTGGCCTCAGTTTAATACATCTATATGATGTCTTTGCCTATGAAAACATGGACATATATGGCAGCCCATTTGAGCTTCAACTCTGTGAGTGCTGTCAGGAGCAAGGGGCTGACAGCCCCAGTCTATCCCTGTGGGACAAACAGTCTCCTGGGGCCATGGGTGCTGTGGGAAGATTTCACCCCTTCCCTGGGAAAAGAGCAGGTGGTGATGGTAAAATGTGTAAGCACAGTCTCAAGCTGACCCAATGCAGAGCAGGAAGGGAAACCATCTGTTGAAAAGCTGAGGGACACTGATGGTTGGCTAAAACATCCCCCCACCCCTCTGTTCCTGGGGACAACTGAAATTGCCAAATGTAGGACGCAGAGGGTCTTTGGAGGGGTTGGTGTATGTAACACCAGTGAAAATGCTTTAATATTAGAACATTTGAATGCAATGTCAGAACAATTTAATTAGGCCAAGAATAAATTCTTGATACCCTTTGTGTGTTCCCTTTTACCCTTAACAAGATTTTGAATGTCACAACTTAGCTGTACACACTTTAGGTGACAGTTACCACCTAACATTCAACTTCTCTGTGACCTCAGAAGGCAGTGTGCACTTTAGCAATTCTACCTGTGTCACTGATTTTGTTAGGCAGTCATAAAATGTCAGTCATGAGCTATTAGGAAACTGTGAAAAGGAAGGAAGTAAAGAAAGTTTTGGTCCCTTGACTTCTCGTAGTTCTAGTAATCTTGAGATTATGTCTTGAAGTAGTAGCAGGAAAAAAGAAAACCTTTCCTAATGGATTTTAAAAAAAAATATTATCTTCCCTTAAACAACATATGTTATTATTTTTAATACTCTTTAATTCATCCTTGTTCCCTTGCTTTTGCCTCTACTTTCTGCCTGACCTGAGCGCGTACTGAAATCATACCAATGGCTCAGCCTTTCCAGCCATGTTTACACCCACACTTGGTTTGGACATGATCTTTGTTTTGTCCACAAGCATAACATTTTCCTAGCATTATTACATTTTTTTGGTTTTCCTTCACAAGGGTAAAGAATCGTTGTTTAGAACATGTGTTGGGCAGTTTAAAACTGTCTTCTAGCTTGATACAACTTTCTTAAAGGATATTTTTGCCTTGCAACCTGGAAATATTCAAGAGAGTTTTAGGCATGGAAGAAGGAAGATCATGTTAGGCAATTAACCCCTTCTCAGAAAGAGAAATAATAGGAATAGGAGAGACTGTTGGAGGTAGTTGCAAAGGGAAACAGAACCAAAAGAGTATTTGGGGTAACTAAATATCCATCTCAAATATTCAACATACAAAACAGTTGTTTTCTTTGCATTTGACTCTTGTTTCTAAATCTCTGGGGTTTGGGATGTCATTAAAATTAACAATGCATTCTTTATGATTTGGTAAGAACCTGGAAATAGCAACTTGGTACGGACCATAAGCTGAATTCCAAACCATGGAAGAAACATTCTGAATTTTTAGAATAGAACAACAATTTTGGGAAGTAGCTTGTTTAGGGGAATGTAAATAGAAAGTAAAGGGAATATATTGTTAAAGTGTAGACCCAAAATGATGGAACTTAACTGGAGTTTTGGAAACAACTGCTAGGAAAAAGTTATAGGAAATAATTCAAGAGAGTTGTGAAGGTGTTATACGGCTTGGACACAGCAAAGGGGTAGTATTAATCACTGATCCCAATCCTGGCCTTGAAGTAAGGAGTGGAAAGCACCATAAAATCTTGAATCAGAGTGTCTGCCTGAGGAATTGAAGTCAGAAGCATACCAGAGTTATTGCTGAAGAACAGGGTGAAAAAGAATTGTTTTTTCATGAGCTACTTTTTTGGTCATGAAACAGATAACAAATTTTGTCAGTCACTGTAAGCCCAGTAAGCGTATATGGACACTAATGGGAATCTCCTTGTATAAACCTATATTTACAATTAACCAACTTGCGTACCTATGGATAACTAATAGATCTCTACAGGTAAATAATTAATTTAGACAGTAGTTTAGGCTCATAATTGTTTTAGTCTGTGTTCTAATTAACTCTCCTGTATGACCTCATAACATTCAGCTGCAAAAGCCATTGCATTGAGCACAGAACTTGTGGCCCTTGCACTTGGATATCACTCAAATGCCCAGGGAGTTGTGGAGTACCCATGTGTGTGCTGCACTTGGTCATGCATGCCCGTTGTGTAGAGCAACCTGTAATCAGTCCAGTAGAGTAAGAGAAAGTAGGTACAAATTCTCACAAGTTCAAAAAGAGAAGAGGATACCAGCAACCATGATTCAGTGCATTGAGTGGATTTAAGAAATACCAGTGGTGGAAAGGAAAGCTGAAGTCCACACAGTACATGTCAGGGAGCAACAAGGGCCAGCTGCCCCCTTAGGGATGGGGAGCCAGGGCCCTGAGGGGGCTCACCATGGAGGGTGGCAAGGTAGGGTCTGGCAGTCAGGGCCTGTCCACCACCCCAGCCAGGAGCAGGTAGCCAGGAGGCAGCAGGGCAGCCCCAGCCCCAGGCATTGAGGTACCTCCCTGGGGATGGGCAGAGGCTGGGTTGGGATATGGGCCCGTGAGTGGACCTGGCTCAGCTAGGTCCATGGCCAGGCAGAGCTGTGGGGAGCTGGAGACTGGCCTTGCTGCGGCATTGCTGGGGCAGGAGCTGATGGCCCCGGGGGCTGACATGGGGTCCTGGGCCATGGGCAGGGTGGGGGGAATTCCGAGGAATGGAAATGAGTTCCTTGGCCATGGGCAGGTGGGGGAAGTCCCAGGGGGGTGGGCAGAGACAGTCAGGGCTAATGGTGTCCTCAAGGTCCTGACAATGACCCTGCAAATACTGATGCATTTGGTTCATTCCAATCAAATCTCTCTTCAAAGCTGATGGTGCAATTTTTTGTAAATAAACTTAAACTTGTGCATTTGAGCACTTGGGGCTTAAGATAAGATTTAAGTGGTGCCACATTTTGAAATACAGTGTTAGGTCTTGAGGGAGTTCTGTGTGTTTTTTTCTACCAAATCACTCATCAACAAGTAATCTGGAACTACTCAAGTCTCCTGTTGGTGAATCCTAGCATAAAGCAGCAGCAATGACGCATGCCAGATCCAAATAATTTTGTTACTTCTCTGAAGAGCTGTTTATATAATAGTTTGCCTCTCCAGTATGTCTGCTTGTATATATGATGCCTTTTATACATGCTGTTATTAATCACTTAATCAAGAACACTGTTTATACTTGTCAGAATTTCATATACTTTTTTTGGTGGGGTGGGGAGGAATATACATAACATTAACTGAAAGATGCTTCTTGTTACTGTATGCCAAGGAGAAAATGCACACCAGACGATACAAGGAAGCAAGTATTCTGGGCCAGGGCTTCAGCTGGAATAGACTGGCAGAGATTAATTCTATGCCTGGCTGTCTCTAGTCCCTGTAGTCCACCTTGGCATCTAGGCACTGGTGTAGCACATAGATGCTCCTGTCATCCACTGCTAAACACAGAAGATGAAGAAAGAAGTGTTTCAATTGTGGAAGCATTTTTTGCAAACGTAGCATCAAATTTTCATGACTCGTTTTCTATAGGTATCTTTTTTTGTTGGAGGTTTTGGGGGTCTTTTTGGTTGTTTAGGTTTTTTGTCTGGCAGAAGAGCTAAAATGTGTAGCCCCATATATATTCATGGAATGTATCTCTAGCTTTTGCCTCCTTGATTTCTAAATATGCACACACTGATGTATGCAAGACAAAAACTGCTATGGTGTTGGGTGTTTTTTTAGTAAAAACTTGGCAATACATTGCCTTGTATGTAACTGGTTAAGGCAGTAATAACTTCAGAAAAGGGCAAGATCAGAACAAAGAAGGTGACAAACTGAGAACCAGATGTTACTATTACAAATTTAATTTTAGAGCTGGCTGGACAACATAATTTACAAAAACAAAGCTGATGTTGTAAGGAAGTGCAATGTAGAAGTAGAAGGAGAGCTAACAAAATAGGATTATGCACTGCAACTACTGAAATCTCATTCACTAGAAATGAACTGATTTTCTCTACATCATCTTTCAGGGTGACTTTGGCTAGATAGCAAAAATGTGTTTGGGGACCGGTGAGCATTAATTTACTGCTTTGGGTTTTGTTATTGTACAAAACTAAACATGTGCTCTAACCCAAATTGATTCTCTGAGGGCTTTGTTCCAAAATATTTTTGTAATCATTGTTGTGTTTTTTTTTTAATCTTCACTATAGTCTATTCCCTATATAACACTTCTCAAGCAATGAGTCCTTCATTAGCCCTATTTAACAAATCCCAAAGTGTCAAACCATTTGTACCATATCAGCAACACTAATTCTTATAATAGGTGTAGCTCTTAGGATTCTAATAGAATGAAATCCATTAGGTATTCTGTCATCTGGGAAGTTTTTTCAATTATTTACATGGAAGTGTTTGTTGGTACTTGTATCATTGTCAGTAAAGTTTTAATGTCAATGAAGTTGTAGACAGAGCAAAATATTATCTTAATTTATAGTCAATGGAAAAAGGTAAAAAAATGTGATGTCATTTGCTAAAGGTTTCTAAATGGTTAGTTGTCAAAAACTATTTTATTTTAATTTATGTATTATCTCATTTTGTAAGGGGAAAATGTTTGCATTGACTTTGGGTTTCTTTTAATACTTTTTTTTTTTATTCTATTCATTCTTTCTCTAAATTTTTTTTCAGTTTGCATTTTATTTTCTCTAAAATTTAGAATAAGTTAGTAGCACTAAGTTTTATCTGCTTTTTTTCCTTTTATCTTCACACCGGTTTATGCCTATTCTCTCACATGCATTTCTTAAAGAGGAAGCCCATCTTCCTCCTTCCTCCATTATTACTGCCTTCTCACCTCAACCTACTTTTGTTCAAGCAATTTTAAACACAGTCATCCATTAGTAGAAATAAAATGCAGACAGAAGAACAAAACTGTGAAAATGTCAAAGGGATTTTTTAGTCAATCAGAAATATATATGTTGCTTCATCTATAATATATTTGCTATTTTTTTAATTTAAAACCACAGTACTGATTAGAAAAAAGGGGACTGTAATCAAGTCTGACACAAAATGAGAGAATGACATAACCAAATGGATGACATAACCAAATTGCCCAGTACAGGCTAGGATCTGTGTGGCTAGGGAGCAGACTTGCTGTAAAAGACCTGGGGGTCCTGGTTGACAACAAGCTGCAGATGAGTCAGCAGCATGTCACTGCACCAACAAAGGCAAATTGGATCCTGGGCTGCATCCACAGGGGCATCACTAGTAGAGAGAAATATGTGATCATCCCATTCCACTCAGCACTTGTCAGGTCACACCTGGAGTACTGTGTCCAGTTCTGCTCCCCACAATTCAAAAAAAGACAAGGACAGACTGGACATGATCCAAAGAAGGGCCATCAAGATGATCAAAGGACTGGAGAACCTGCCATATGAGGAAAGACTGAAGGCATTAGGTCTCTTCTTCCTGGAGAAAAGCAGGCTGGGGGGGGACCTCATCACAGTATTCCAGTACTTCAAGGGTGGTTATAAACAGAATGGAGGCTCCCTTTCACAAGTAGCTACATGGAGAACACAAGGGGCAATAGGTACAAGTGGTACTGGGAGAGGTTTCATCTTGACATAAGAAAGAAATTCTTTACAGTGAGAACAGTTACAGGAACAGCCTTCCCAGGGGTGTGGTATTGTCCCCATCACTGGAGGTTTTCAGGATGCAACTGGACAGGGTGCTAGATAATCCCATTTAGGCTCCATTTCCCATGAAAGGTTGGCCCAGAGAACCTTTCAAATTCTGTTCCAACCTGGGCTGTTCTATGATTCTATGATTCTATGATTCTATGATTCTATGAAACAAATGGTTTAGTTGATTTTCCTACTTACTGTCTCCCATTTCTTCCATTCTGCTCTTTTTCTCAACTTCCCAATAAGTGAAAAAAAATCTTGATTTAAAGTTTTTTTTGTAAACCTTCTTGTCTTTACAAAATTATTTCAAGTTTCTACAGCATGGCATTTTTAAGACATATAACTTTAAAATCTACTATACATTCGACCTGGTGAATAATTCATAATAGCAAATACTGATCCTACTGAAGACTAAGTTGACCAGTCCATTGTGTTAGAAGGATGGTGATTATATAACCATGCAGGTAACACTCAACCCAATGTAGGACTGTGATGCAAACTACTCCCACACCTATGTGCTATCTCCCACACAAAGGGGCAGTAGGAACTGACTTGAAGGACACACTTCCTGCTCAAATCACTCGTTTTTCATAATTTTATAGGGAGTGACATAAATGATTTTTAAATCTAATTTCTTTTGCAAACTCATAATATTTTCAAATATGTACTTTCAAAGAAAAGAAAAGCTTTTGAAATCCTTCATTTACATGAAACAGTTATCAGCAAAAATGAAACCTCCAGTCTAACAAAGTGAAATTTGGAGAACATCCTTAATTTTTACATTGGCAAGTTAACTGGTAATTACCTATATGTTAACATAACTGCATGGAATTAAAACTTTAAAAAAAAAATATCATAAGACTGAAATAAAGAACTTTGAATGAAGTAACAAAACCTTTATTATTATTATCCTATATTTCCCTCCCTCTTTGTACATAAGCTATAAGCTATTGACTGGGTTATTGGCAGCACCCTTGTCTCACTCATTGCAGAAATTATGAGGAAACAAACTGAAAGAATTTTTTTATACATGCAAATAGGGATATGATAGCAAAAAGGATGCTTGTGACAAAGAATTCAAGAAGAGAGAACAAGCAAGGTCTTCATTCACCAGAAAAACATCTGTCTTGAAGTATTTATATGTGTCTTCCCTCATCTTAGTTTCTGAGTATTTATCTTCATGCTAACCCTCCAAGGCAGAGAAATGCTAGAAATGCTGTTATTCCCACTTCTGTACATGTAGATCTTGAGGTTTACATTCCAAAAGGAAATAAGATTCCTAAACAAAATGTTGGTCTCGGTGAAAGCCAGTGCCTTAGCTCTTCAGACATTTATTGTCTGTATTATTCAAAACTGAGCTAGCGCAAGTTGTTGCGTCTTCTTAACAAGTTTTTAACCCCTGAATACTACCTCTTTTTCCCTATCAGTCAGGACTTTTGGGTTATATCTCTGACTTAGCTGAATATAGCGTAGAAACATTGCTGGTTTTCCTAATGAGGAATAAAAACTCAACTCCACCTTAGTAACTCTTTAGTACATTCTCAGTTCAATTATACAAGTTGTGCTTTATTGATTGTATTAACATACTCATCTATATACACCAAAATATGAAGGAGGAAGAGTTAAAAGTATTTAAAGACATCTAAACAGGGAGATACAACTAGATGTTCTGTGGGATTTTCAGATATGTCTTAGCAACTAACTTATTGAAATCAGCAATGATTTTGAGCTTTTGATAGAGAATTGTGGTTATTGCGGGGATCCTGGCTAAGCCTTGCAATTTTCATTTAAGAAAATGCTGGGGCTGTCTTCTACCAAGGAATTGCATTTTTTCACAGTAGCCGGAGATGTGGAGGACAAAAAGAGGATGCTGTTTATTCAATTAGTCATCCCTTGACCCATTCCTTCATCCAATTTTAAAAGGTTCTTTTCTCTTTTCCTGATTGTTAAAAATATACTGGCAACAGGGCAGACCTCAAAACAAGCAAAAAAAGTACTGTTCCCAAAACAAGCAGGTTATATTACTTTTCTCCTGAGTTGTTAATAGTGGCAGACTACAGTAACATTTTTTTTTAAAAACAGCAAGACTTTCATTAAACTTCATAGAGGTTGGAAAATGTAGTTTCTCAGTGGAAAAAAGATTGTGGAGGACTTTGATCATGACTTAAATTTTTGAAAGATTAGTAATCAAAATGGTTATTCTTTAATGACACTTTTGCTGTCAGAATGTCCAAATTTCAAAACAGCAGGAAATTTTTCTTTCTTTTCTTAGTCTTCAAAATAGTCAACATTTCAAAAAGTTCTGAATCTGTCCTGTTAGACCACTCTAACTGTGGGAAATGTAATATTTTGTCTCTCCACTGAAGAAGAAGAAAAAAAAAAAAATCCAAAGTTGACTTCCAGCTGGGTCTTCCAACAGACATTGTCCTTCCTAACTAAGAAAGAAGAGTAATAGAATGCCATTAACATTGGCAGTGTTATCTAGACATCAGTGTTCCACTGAGGTTTTAACAGACTGCAATTTACTTATAGTATTCCAAGAGATTGGAAAATTTGGAAAGATCATCTTAAGTTTTCAGAAGTTTTCATCTGAATATAGCTAGGAGCTGAAAATAGCTAGGGAGGCTGTTTTAGTCATGCACACATGAACAATTTGGCAAGGAAATCTTGATGGTTGATGATCTTATTCAGTCAGTATCTGTTGTGATTACTATGAAAAGACATAGATGACCACAGACCTCTATCTTGAGCTTTGTGACCAAAACCAAAATTAAAAATATTAACTACAGACCAGAAATCTCAAGAAAGTCTGTTTAAACTATGTTGGAAGATGATTCTAACGTGAGAAAAAGGCAAAATGTAGCATCTGCTAAGAAGCAAGAGGATTTTGCTGTTTTCTGGATAGGCCATAAGAATATATGAGCAATACATCCTTTATGGCTAATTGGTCAGAAATTGCACTTTGTAAAAGATGTTTTCACTTTTGCACCTCAGTGCAAAAACCCAGGTGAGAACTATGTATATGATACCATTTTTAAATAAAACACAAAAAATGGAGGGATGCTATTTGTATGTGAGAATTTTTAAGCCAAGCAGACAGTACATAGGATAATTTTTAAGACATGTTTAATCTTTATTGAAAACTGTTTCTTTATTGTTGCCATGGGCCATAAGTTTGAATACATTTCTTTCAGCACTGTGCAACATTCTGACCAGCAGTGACAGCCTTAGAAGAGATCTGAAAATTTTTCTGACAAGCATCTTATTTGTACCTTCTGAGGGAGTTGAAGGCACTGTAGGCTATATTCTTGCTGTCTCTCTTTATGTTATAAATGTCTATTTTTGTCCTTTTTTTGAGTTTTGTGTGTGATCTATTTGATTGCTTAAATCCAAATCCAAAGATACTAAATTTGAAACTTACATTTAAAGTGAATGAAATACCAAAAAGATTAGAACATATATGTTAGCTCATATTAAATAACTCATAGATCTAAGGGCACTGGTGTCCATGTTTGCAACTTTATTTTGAAATAAAAAAGTAAACAGTATTATTTCTTTCAGGCAGACTAATGTTTAAAAGAGACAAAAACCAGAAAAAAACTGAGATCAACAAAAAGCACAGCTATAAAAATACCCAAACTTGCCTGACTGAAACTCTTTGTTTGAAGTAGGAAAGGTAGCTGGGCTTACATATTGCTTCATGGATGTTTTTTCAATTAAAACCTTCAATTTATCATAAAATTGTTTGGTTCTAACCCTGGTTCTTCTCTATATTCAAGTCCAGATTCTGTTTAGTTCAGATTGGTTTACTCATTTCTAATAAAATTTTAATTGGTCTCTTTCAGAATCCCAAGCATTCTTTAAATACCAGTCTTATATAGTGACATGTGTAAGTATGTTTTGCTGTAATTGAAATTACAGTTTTCCAAATGTTGAAAACATGCTTTGCACAGTCAATATGTTTAAAAGAACTCATTTGTAATTTAGATGTTAGCTCTAAGGTCACTGGATCTGCGTTGGGTAAGAAATTTTGCAACTGAAAAGAGAGTTCTAGAGAATGCTAAAAATTAAAGAGGCTTAATAAATCATTTTCCGTTCCCCTGGAATTTTCTAGGATCTCAAATTTTCTTGTTCATCAGGGTGAAATGATGAAAATGTTCACAAAAGATAAGTGTGTGAATGAAAGACTGAGAAACACTCCTAGACAATCCCTCCTTGGAGAAGCCAGCCAGGTAAGCAGAACATGTAGCAGGGCTGAGAATTTTATTTGAACTCTGGTGTTGAACAGCTTGGTTTTTCCTTTTTTGAAATTGTACATGCTAGTATGATAGTTCTGTAGTTAGATCACTCTTTCTGGCTGAAAAGAAAGTCAATTTCGTATTCTAAATTAGACAGTCTTTTGTACCAAATTGTGTAGGATCAAAAAGTTTCTTTCTTAACAAATTTGCATCCTACATTTACAAAAATTTTCCTGATTAAAAGTTTAGTTGAAATATTTATTTCTCCATAAAAAAAGAAAGTAAATTGGCAGTTCTGAGGAAAAGAAATAAAATACAAAATTGAATTATGATCAGTAGCTCTAATTAGATTTCAATTTCTAAACTGCTGTTGAAAAGTACCCTTTCATAAAGGTCCATCCTAATTAATGCTTTGAATATGAATTATTCAAAGGAGAGAATGCATTTTCTCTCCTGTGTCTTGAATATTCTTCAGACTTTTCCTGAAAAAAATAATTGGGTTGGATATTATTGTTTTGTTTATTTATTTGAAGCTCTAGACTCACTTTCAGAAATGAAAGAAAATTGTTTATCAATATTCTTCACGAAGAAAAAAATTCTACAAAGTAAAGAAAAGAACATTCGTAGAAGTTCTTTAACTTATTAGCTTTCAATCTTCCTTCTGTTCTTTTATTTTTTTCTTTTTTTTATCTTTCTTTTTTTTTTCTACCCCTTCCATGTGTCTGGAGAATGCTTTAAAAGGTATCTGTAGTTTTTAAGGCATGGCTCAGATACAGCCTTCAAGAATAAAATTAATAAATTATTCTAATGTTCAAATACATGAAATACATTAGTTTTTAAAATAATACAAGTTACTTGAATAAAGGAGGTTATAAATTTGTCATGAATGTGCATAAGCATATTTCTACTATAGCCTAGAAACCAAATTTTCTGAGAGAAGAAAATCCTTGCTAATTAATACTTCCCATTTTAAGAAGAAAAAATTTTTATCTTTTTTAAATTTGTCACACTTGTGGACAATTTTGTGGAAAGGTACTTCCTTATATTGTATTTATCCTTATATTTTATTACATTTTTATTTTCTGGCTTTTACTTGGAAGCCAAGCAAGGTGAGTCTTTTGGCATTCCAGCTTTCTGTAAGAAAGTTAGCTTCAAAATTATGTCCCTCAATTGGACATAATTCAACCTCGGAGTCCTTCACACAACTGATTGATACTAGATTACTTACAGGAACTGTTCTAGTAGCAGGCTTTTTAACCTAAACCTGTACTTTTCCAAGTAAGTGACAAAACAACTAGTGACAGCTCCATGGTAAGCGGGGGGGTGGTGGTGGTGTGGTGTGTTTTTTGTTTGTCTGGGGTTTTTTTTTGTTTGTTTTGGAGGGTTTTTTTTCTCTGTAATGACCTGTTTTGTGAGCAGTTATGCTCAGGAGAAGAGGGAAGTACCTGCTGTTACAAAAGCTTTCAGCCCCTTATCAGGGAATTCATATGGGAGCATGGTTGCAGATCTCTTTAGATAACTTTTTTCCCACTGTTACAAAACTAAAGAACTGAGAGACTACCTCTCCTCCAGCTTTGAAAACACGGCTCATTCTCTCTTTAAAAAAAAAAAAAAAAAAAAAAAAGTTTGGCTCTGGTATCCAGCCTACTGTGTTTGTTCTTGTATTATCAATTAGGTTAAAAAAATCAAGCTATATGTGTTCAAGAAATATAAGTACTTTGTATCTAAATCATATTTCCTATGACATTTTTATAATGATAATGAATAAACTGAGGTGTCAAATTCCCCTATTAGTATATTTGGCAAATATATTGTCCAAAGCTATAAGTTATTTGGTCCTCTATTACCAAAAACTAAGGAATGCTTCAGACGTTCTGGTGATAAGCAGCATATAAGAGCTGAAAACCCATGTGCTAATCAAATCTGTAATCTCCATTCATATTCCATCCATATGTGATAGTTAATCTGTGTTGTTCTCATATCTGGTCATATAAACAGTAGTGAAATGAAATAGAAATACTACATCTGCTGACTTTGTGTAATCCATCTTTCATTTTAGGACTTTGTTCCTTCATTAAGTTCCATCAATGCATAGAGTATTCTTCAAGGCTAGGCTTTGCATTTGGAGCTTTGGTTCAGCAGAAAGATGTACTGTTTCTTGTATGGTTGGCAGGCTCTCTCTTGATAAAATGCCACAGGCATTTCAAAAGAGATAAACGACTTGTCGTGACTAAGTTTTGCATGTTCTGTTGTTTTCATTCTTTCCTTTTCCATCCAAACTTATTTCCCTTCTAAACCATTGCCATATACATGCATGGTGTGGATCCTGAAGATCCTTGCAATTTGAATGGCAGAGGAATGTTATTAGTTCTTTTAATTCTTTTTATTCCCCTCTCCAGCAGAAAGATATGCTGGCTGACTGACAGTTGGGACCTATCAGCCTATCTATAGTTCCATGCTAACACTTCTAGACACAAGCCAGTGCTAGTTGAGGGATGCTTCAAATGTACTTAATTTTGCCTAGAGAATGGAATTTATTAGAAACTTTTAAAAAGATGGATCTTGTTATCCTCAGCTTAAAATTATTTTAATCCTATTGATATGGGTTCTGCATATATAAAGCTTATATTGCCACAATGTTCTAGTGCAAGAATGTGTAATTTACAGAGTTAAAATAAAGAAGCCTTGCTACCATAATAGGAATGAACAGTCTACATCCTTCTTTAAGAGTACATATAAATTCTGTCCTAAATCAAGCTATTAAAAAAAAATAAGCTTAAAAAATCAGTTAAGGTGGAGCTCCCGTGTTTTTTCTTCACTTCTGTAAACGAGTATTTGGTGAAAATTCACTGACACTTAGACTCCTTTAAAGAAAGCATGTTCTGGGGGGAAGAATCAAAGAAAATATCTGAAAAATAAACAAGAGGTTTTTTTTGTATTTTTTACCTTCTAAGTCCTACCTTTTCTTTCCCTCAAGACAGTTGTAGTCACGGTCAGGAACTTACCAATTTTCAGTGATAAAATTGAATGCTTGAAACAGAAACAGTTTGCCAAGGGACAAAAAATTAGGATGCTCACTGATTCAAAGTTGTTAACTTACGGTTCTCAAAAAATGTGCTGCTTCTAACCTTCTGTCTCTTTCTTTTTTTGTACCATTTCCCCCCTTCCCCTCATTATTGTATATACACTATAAGCACAATATGCTTACTTATCGAGGATATTGTTGTTATTCCTGTGTGACTTGATATCTTTAACCCAGTCAGATGACTGCTCCATTTGGGTGTAATTTGTATCTGATTCCTAATTGTCACCTAAGACATACATACATTCTAAGAACTATGACTAAATTTTTAAACCAGCATTCCCTTAATCTCCATCTCTGCCATTTAACTGTTCATATATTTTTGTTCTACTTAAGGATTATTAGGTTTCTCTATTAGATAAGAATAATTCTATCAAAATCTTTGTCTTGCAAGTATTCTGTCACTCCTTTATGTCCTACTGTCTTGTTTCTTTTTCTAACTTGTTCATGGCACTCTTCTTAGGAAGTGCCTCTACTCTTTTTTGCATAGGGTCTCCTGA
Source organism: Leptodon cayanensis (assembly GCA_027564655.1). NCBI lineage: Eukaryota > Metazoa > Chordata > Aves > Accipitriformes > Accipitridae > Leptodon > Leptodon cayanensis. The sequence goes on from JANXJC010000031.1 coordinate 24,535,520, forward strand.
AAGAATCTGATATAATGTTTTTGCATACAAGGGCTTAAAATAACCCAGTTTAGAGGCTTAAGCATGCAAAATAGACAATCTTTAGATTAGGGAATTGAAAATATTGTCAGACTGGAAGGACTCCATGATAACCTTTGTCTCATATGCTTTTGAATCACTTAGTTTGTTCTGCCAGCAAATGTGTGGTTTAGTGGTAGGAAAAGAAAAAATAGTTACCATAGTAACTGTCATACAATCCAGTGTGGTGCTTATGTTACTGTACCTCTGAGACAATACAAAGCTGCCTTCTTAATCCCTTTAGTGTTCCTGATTGAATGGTGTATGCCTAGTAAAGTGGCACTTGGAGGTCCCTTGGCTGTACACTCTATTTTCCATCTCCTCCTCAGTAAAGTAATGGGCCTCCTATAAGTAGTACAAGATAAAAAACCAAGCCCGACATTCAAAGACAGAAACTTAGTGCTCTGCTTGAAAAACACATAACTTTCCCCCAGACTCTAATGATTGTGATGTTATGAGCTTTTTTTACATCCTCCTAAAATCTTTAAACACTAACTGATGTCAGCGGAGATACAATGAACCTTGTTCAAAGCATAGGAGATGCCTCAGTATGTTTTAATTTTTCCTAAGATAATTTTATGTATTTGGTTTGTTGCTTACTAGAGACAGTGAACATTGGGTACAAAATAAGACAAGACACATAAGAGTAATGTTTAGGTGATTGTTTAGTTGTAGATTTTGACACACTTAACATCTGCTAGATTTCACCTAACATCATGGAATGACTGAAAGTTGTTGTCCCAGTGGGGTGGACAGCTTCAAATGAATACAGTATTTTGTAGCAGCTTTGTCATTACTTTTTTATGTCAATGCTATTTCATCTGTGCTTTGAATATTGCCATTTGAATTTTCACTAGAATGGAGACTGGGATCCATACCATAGGAGAACGCTCCAACAATTCAGATGTAGGGAATTCTGTGGAAGAGTTTACTAAATGTCTTTTGTTATTGCATATTGGATAACACATTTAAATATTCATTCAGAAAGAGGATAGATTGAAAAATTAATTAAGCCTAGAAATTATGACATTTGCCTGAAATGTGGGGCAAGGGAATATTTGATCTACTGAAAATTCAGTTGATGTTTAGGAAGTGAAACATCAACTATAAACGCTTCCATGTTTTAAATGTTCTCATGGGATGTATTTGTTCAAAACAGTTACATCTTTTGACTGCAGTTCTTTTAAGTCTTCTGAAAAAGAAAAACCCACCCACCCCCCCCCCCCCCCCAAAAAAAAAAACCTCAACAAAAAACATAAAGCAGTTTTAGCTATTATTTCAGGAAATTTCATTTTTCTCTTGTGTCTGAATCATGATGTGTATGCAAGTTTCTCAACTGCCTTTTCTCTCAGGCTTTCTTTTCTTTTTAGTTGCTTGCATCTTAATTTAGGAAGGTACTGTAGCACAAACACAAATTGTCTTGAATGCTTTAAGCTGCAGCTTGATCCTGAAAAGTTTCAGTTTCCAGCAGTCTAAACTGAGAATTTTCTCCTCTTGCCCAAATGCCTCTGTAGTGCTGAACAGTTGTAGATCATATACGACTTGTAGATAGTTATGAAAATGCTTCTGCAAAACCTACATTGATGCATCTCTAAAGAAGAGAAGTAGCACAAGTGACATTACACTGGTAGTATTTCAATGTTAGAGTGTAAGTTATAAATATCTTTACAATTCTAGATCCTATAAACTATAATGATTTAAAATTTTGAAATTCCATATTTGCATACATGACATGAGTTTTAAAGGTAATACGTGGCATTCGTGCATCATCAACAATGTCTTAAAAACAGGTCCAACGAATATTTGCTTTGTTCTTTTACCGCTTTCAGCATCTCCTTTTGTTTGTAAGCATGAGATCATTGCTTTGACTTACATAGAAAACAAAAAATTTGAATGAATCCATGGAAGTCTATTAGAAACCATAAATAAATTTCAAAGTTAATGGGGAAAAAAGCATGAGATATATATATTAGACTTTCATACATTTTTAGTTTGATACTATAGTTCGCATGACTGTTTTTTATGAACAAAGGGAGGGAAGTGCCTTCCTCGAGCCCAGGGCTGTTGCACTGCTCCCGGTCAGGGAGCAGGGCAGGCCAAAAGGAAACTGCTGTCCCTGGCTGGGCTGAAATGGGGTCCTGGGCCAAAGGCAGGGGTGGGGAGAGGCCTTGGGGGCTGGGAAGTTACAGTCAAGCCCATTGTCGCCCTCAGAGACTTGATGTTTATGTTCACTTAAAGAGCAGGTACAAAGAATATTACTCATTAAACACATGTCCTTTCTTTGGTATTGTTAGTATGGTTACTTAATGATGTAAACCTGACATTTTAAATAAGCAATTTTGATAATATTAATTCTAAATTTGAAATATTATTATAGTCACAGTAACTTCATGGACACCAAAATACAAGTTTATATATTGTATTTCTCCAAAGACATAAATATTTTTCTTTTTTTCCTTTTAATAAATTATAAAGTTATAATAAATCATATATCTATACCTGAATAAATGTAATACCCTTATTATCAGTTTGAAATTATGAAATTGTGAGCATAACATTTTATCAGAATACCTGAAGTAAATCTGTAATGTTTAGCACAAAATAGTAACTGTTTTAAATGTATAATGATATACCAGTTTTTATTTATGAGCGTAGCCTATTTGCACGTGTGCTTTTCCAATGGAGAAAGCCAATTAAAGGCATAATGTACAACCCACAGTTGAGTTCTAAACTTCATTATCAAAGATCTTCTGTTCACCTATCTGAGTTAATGAAAGTCAAGAAGGTATCTGAGCTGTTGATTTATTTCTTGGTTCCTCAAAGTTGGTGGACCAGACAAGTGATGGATTTATCCATGCAGAGACACCAGCATATGGCTATTATTGTGCTATATCATGGTAAAATCTCTGTGTGCCACTATACTATGAAAGGATTGTAGCTTCTTCAGCTATGGCAAAGTTTTTGACACACCCAAGATTTAAAAAAGTAATATAAGAGAAGAGGAAATGTGTGTGAGCACAAATAGTGAGAATTCTCCACCACCATAATATAGTACCTCTGAGATGACAAACACAAATATTAACAGCACACAGAATGCTATAAAGGTCTTTTGATCAGGCAGATTATCTTGTTTTATAATCTGGAGACTTTTAATGAATAATATGAAAGCAGAAGAGTTTTGAATTTGAAAGAAGAGATCTTTTTTAGCACTCTTAAAAAAATATTAATTATCATAAGCAGTAGGATTTAAATTTTAGGTCTCATTTGAAGAAGCATATCTACAAGAGAGTAATGCCACTAATATCATGTTGGGTTTCATGAGCACTAGCACAATGGAAAAAAATCCAGCTTTTTCATACCATAACACTTACTGCAACGTCTGGTGTTTCTGTGGAAATCTTTCACACGGGTGTGACCTGACCTCCTATTTTCAGCATTTTAAAAGGCTTATTAATATATTGCTAGTCAAAATATAATGATTCACTTTCATTTAGTGCATTATTACTAAAATTTTATAACCCTGAAATAAAATTTAATCGAATTTATATAGAGCTAATCATGGAAACTATGAATAACTTCATAGATGAATGATATTGAAGATTTATATTTTATCCAAGAAAAAGGATTTATTTGAACAACTGTTGATAGAATTCTCTTCATCCCTGCTTTGGTTTCCATAGAAATCGGAACATTTGAAATGAAGTCATGGAAGTCTAATTAATAATTTTCAAAAATAGGTTGTGAAATAACACCAAATAATACGATATATATTGCTATTTTATACCTGCTGTATCATTGCTTGCATAAGTATGGGTTTTTTTTTAACTCTCTGTAGAGATTCTATGCTGCTTCTTTCTGAGGGAGTACTTGTGCAAAATTAGTAGAATTTCAACTTTATATAAACTGTTTAAGATTCCCGATACATATTTTTCTGCATAATAAAGGAAAAATGAATGAGATCTAAAATCAGAATGATTTAAATGAGGTATTTGAAAAATTAGGTTCCATATAACATTATGTGCACACAAATTTTCTTGAAACTATTCACTTAGAGAAGAAAAAGTTGGAAGAAGCAGAAAATCTTTAAACTTTACAAATATTTAAAAGAAACAAAGGCTTTGATTCTCAACAGGATATGAAAATTCCTGACAATGTTCCATTTCTTTCTTTTAAAGAATGATTCTCATGGTGTAATGCCTTTCTAAATGTATTTACATATTAGTTTGCATTGCTATGTTCATTTTCTGCTTAGCTTGTAATTTCTAATAGATTTGTAATAAATTTTGCCGATGAGGCTCCACATAAGTAATAGTACTATGCTAGTAGAATCTATAAGATACCAATACCAAATAAGACAATAGTAAATTCATTGAAATTAATGTAATTACATTAACATAGAAGTTTTGTGAGACCATAATAAGGTTTTTTTTGTTATAGACTTAGTTGTTTTAATTAGTAATATTTCATGAAGTTGGTTGTTTTGATTGTATTTCATTCTGCCTTCAAACTGATGTAATTTTTAGAAAATGTCATCTCTTCATAACTTCCTTGATACAAATTTCAATTATATTAAAATTATAACCATAATTGCTGTTACAATAAAGGAGAGATGTAATGCAAGACACAGGTAATAAAGGATATTTTCAATTAGTTCTTTAGAAAGGATGCTTTTTAAATATTTAATATAATTATAAAACCAATAAAAATGAAAAAAGTTAATGTTTTATTTTATAAAAGAATTAAAACACAAAAAATGCCTTCACTGTATTTTTAGTTATTTTTTATTATTATTATTTTAATGTTTTTTCACAATGAAATAAGCTGGTATTTTTACTTTTTGCCAGTCATATTCAACATTAAGAATCAATGTAAACTAATAATTGTTATTATTATAATTATTATTTTCTTCCTTTCTGTTCTATTAAACTGTTCTTGTCTCAACCCACGAGCTTTCTTTTCCTGATTCTCTCCCCCACCCCACTGGGTGAGGGGGAAGTGAGCGAGCGGCTGCGTGGTGCTTAGTTGCTGGCTGGGGCTAAACTATGACACTAATAAAATATGAAAAGTTACCTTGTATTATTATGGAGAAGAAATTGGAAAGTAATTCACAAAATAAAGATAAAATTCTAGATAAGCCATGTGGCTCTGAGGAATTAGGGAAAACTAAAATCTGTGAATCACTGTCATGGAAAATTACAAGAATGGAACTAACATAAATTAGCCAAGTTCATCTGTAGGGCCATATTTTATCTGGAAAATTAACCATTTAAGGATCCAGATGGCACTTTTTCTCTTGAATTTGAAACTTGCATAATTTGGATTAGAAAATGCTTAAAATATGTTAGTTTCAAATAATACAATTATTGCATATTAGTATATGTTATATATTGTTACCCCTATAATAATTATTTGCAATAAAATACAAAGTTAACATATTCACTTCAGTTTTGACTACCCATGTTCAGGGGCAGCTCTAACACTGAGCAGCCATAAAACCTTGTCCCAGACTTCTGTGTAAACAGCTAAGTTGTAAGAGCGAGCTGTGTGAGGACGCAGCTGGGTGCCATCCTACAGCCTTCATATTTATGCTTATTCCCAACCTCAGTACCAGCCTCGGTACCAGTGATGGCCGTGCCCAGCCTGGTACACCTGGCATCCCAGGATCTCATTAAAATGCATCCATTCTTTTGGCCCTTATCCTCATGGTGAAGGAGATAAAATAATAGTAAAGGTATTTCTTCAAAGACTATTAATTATTCCTTTTTTTTTTTTCTTTCTTTTTTGTAGTATCTTGATATAGCTGCCTGCTTTGGAAGGTCTCCTATCGTTCTGTGAACACAATCAATGTCTGTAAAAGCAGTTCTGATTGCTTACTTTGTTTGGAATATAAGGATCACTGTATTTGTTCCTGCCACTACTTTTTAAGATCTCAAAGAAGTTATGACTGGATATATGCATACCCCTTCTAGCCCCATGGCTGCGTAGACCATGCATCTATTCTACCAATAGTGTTTAGTGGGAGTCTAAAAACTTTACCCTGTGCAAAGCCAGCTTGGCATTATTGTCCTGGATTCATCTGGGATAGAGTTAATTCTCTTCCTAGTAGCTGGTACGGTGCTATCTTTTGAGTTCAGTATGGGAAGAATGTTGATAAAACTGATGTTTTCAGTTGTTGCTAAGTAGTGTTTAGTCTAAAGTCAATGATTTTTCAGCTTCTCAAGACCAGCCAGTGAGAAAGCTGGAGGGGCACAAGAAGTTGGGAGGGGACACAGCCAGGGCAGCTGACCCAAACTGGCCAGTGAGGTATTCCATACCATGGGACGTCACACCTAGTATATAAACTGGGGGTAGTGAGGGCAGGGGATTGCCGTTCAGGGACTAACTGGGTGTCCAATCGGGTAGTGAGCAATTGCACTGCGCATCATTTGTACATTCCAATCCTTTTATTATTATTGTTGTCATTTTATTAGCGTTATCGTTAACATTATTAGTTTCTTCTTTTCTGTTCTATTAAACCGTTCTCATCTCAACTCATGAGTTTTACTTCTTTTCCTGATTTTCTCCCCCATCCCACTGGGTGGGGGGGAGTGAGTGAGCGGCTGTGTGGTGTTTAGTTGCTGGCTGGGGTTAAACCATGACAATTATGCCTTTTCAACTTAAGTTCAGAAGTGGAGTATTCAATATATGAGAACATGCGAAACCAAGGATCTCTTCTACTGCTGGGCAAATGCTTCATCAGGGAAAGCATAAGTAAGTAAGTTGAAGTAACTGAGTAGTTTGACTGAAGTTCATGTAAATACGAATATATTTGCATTAGGAACCTGACTCAGCGATACATCTTGCTGGTCAAAAAGAATTGAAGGAATAAATTTTTCAAACCTGAGATACGTGCAAGGATTCAATCTCAGTAAGGAGTATTTGCAAAGTGCTTGTACAATAACTTTGATAGAATCATGATCTTTCCATACATTTGTGAATTATATGTAGAATTAGCATACTGTATTTATAACTGATTTTAATTTCTACAGAAATATTTACCAACATGCATACATGTAAATCTTTAAAGATACATCTTGTAAGTTTTTACATAAATAGTTTTGCATATATCTTTCATTTCTACATTTTATACATGTAAAAAATAAAAATTCTTGCAGGAGAGTAATTTCATGTTTTTAACTTAGGGAATGAGATTCTGTATATAATCATGTTACTTCACATGTCAGTCATTATTTCATGGACATTACTAGTGATGACAGACAGTTTTTTATTCGCAATTGGTGAGCTATATGTTCTTAATCAAAATGTTATTTTAAGCAGTTTTTAATTCCAATAATTTGAATAGATGAATTTATTTAATGCCACTTGCCTTGTTTTTGTTTTGTTTAAAACCTTTTATTTTTCCTGTAATTAATAACAATATTCTTTATAGCCTTTCCCACTAGAGTAACAGGCACCCTGTGTATTTTTCTCTTTTTTTTTCCTTTTTTAAACAGAGAACAGCATTGCATACATGATTTGATTGTTCACAGGAATTCTGTGACTGAGTACAAGAAACTTAGTATTGTCATCTGCCAGCTAATTTAGAGAATTCAGCATTTAGGTGTTAAGAAAATGAGAACAGCCATATTGATTTTGTATGGCTAAAGACCTACCCCATTATCCTCTCTCCCACGAAGAACCTAGATAGATGCACATTGCTGGATACTTGTATTAGAGCAAGAGCATGACAAACATCTATAATATTCCTTCCTAACATTCTCCAGGTCTCCAGCTATTTTGAACTATTTTCTGGGCCTTTTGAGGTTTGTATATTTGCAAAGTCCTTGAATCCCTCTGCCAACAATTCATCAAAGTATCAGTGGCCCATGAAATCACATAAGATTCTTGCACCAAAAAAGTCCTTTAGCAGTGACTTCTGCAGGACTACTTCCTGTTGAATGAATAACCATCTTTCTTTTTTGTTTTGGTGTTTGTTGTTTTGTTTTTTTTTTTTTTTTTTCCTGTATGTGGCTCTTGTAAATAGAGCCAAATATTTAGGTGCTTTGTCTGAGAAATTACTCAAAATGTCCACCTGCACTTAAACAAATGCTTAATGGCTTCCCACATGTTGGTTTTAGGATTCAGTTTTCTGTCACTGAAAAAATAGGGACTTCAGAGTAAATTGAGTAATAATAGTATAGTAAATTGGGTAGATAAGGTTCTTAGATAATCTTATACAACAAAAAGAAAAGCTAAGTGTGAGCTGAAACATATTCTCTCCAGTAAAATGAGTGTTCTTATTGAATCATAAAATCATAGAATCACTGAATCATTCCTTTTGGAAAAGACCTTTAAGATCATTGAGTCCAAATACAAACCTAACACTGCCAAGTCCACCACTAAACCATGTCCCTAAGCACCACATCTACACGTCTTTTAAATACCTCCA
>JANXJC010000031.1:24544104-24563980 GCA_027564655.1 Leptodon cayanensis
ACATCTTTTAAATACCTCCAGGGATGGTGACTCAACCACTTCCCTGGGCAGCCTGTTCCAATGCTTGATAACCCTTTTGATGAAGAAATTTTTCCTAATATCCAGTCTAAACTTCCCCTGGTGCAGCTTGAGGCATCGAGGCACTTTCTCAATGTAAAATAATGTCTCACAGTTAATAAGATTTATTTAAAATTGTCTGTGCCTAAAACAACTTAATTTTTAAAATCTGGAGCTAACATGACCGTGACAGGAGCTGTGTTTTTAGTACGTGTGAAAGGTGTAAGTGCCACCTGGCCTTGTGTAGACAGTGAGGCTTAATGTCCTACTGGTCCCTTAGCTGAGGCCCAACGTTGTGGCACCAGTGTCAGAGGAAAACTAGGATTTGGAGCTGTTTTTCCAGACTGAGCCAAATTTCACTCATCAAGTGTAATACAGTGTGTGGCAAAGACATCGATCCATGTGAATTTTAGGAATGGTGATGTGTGTGGTGGTGGTTGAAATATTCAGTCTGCTGAATGAGGCAGGTACAAACCATCCCCATTCCAAACTTTTCTAGGTGTCCGAATGTGGCAATGTGGTTGGTCAAATAAGTGACTTCCCTCACTGACAAAGATTTCACACGTTGAGTTTCAATGTTAATGTAACTATCACTCATTAACCCATGTTTATTATGTTCTGTCATCTATTAAGAAGGAATACACTGTCCATCAGAAATGTGGAGGAAATTCTAGGAAGTTGTGTGATATTTATGCTGTGTCATACTGTACGAAAGTTGCAATTTCCAGGATAGTGATGTCCCAGCTGGCCATCCTGCCAAAATTTACAGATTCACTTTTACAAATTCAAACAAACCCTATATTCTTATAGGATCCATGATAAGAGATCTCAGGGGTAGGATTAGCCAAGTACGGAAAGATTGTTCTGATTTCTACAGCTATATAAACATATATTAGGTCACTGTGAAGGCTGGTATCTCCCTGTGGGCTGGTGCACTGGGGGGGGGTCCCCATGGGGGCAGCAGGGGAGGGCCTGGCAGCCAGGGCCCATCCCAGTGCCCTAACCAGGAGCAGGGCAGCTGGGGGGCACTGGGACAGCCCCAGCCCCAGGCATTGGGCACCTCCCTGGGAGTGGGGATAGATGTGGGCCCGCACATGGGCCTGGCTCGGCAGGGCCAATGGTCCGGCTGGGCAGGTCTGTGGAGAGCTGAAGACCATCCCTGCTGCAGCACTGCTGGAGCTGATGGCTCTGGGGAGCTGACATGGGGTCCTTGGCCATGAGCAGGTGGGGGGAGCCCCAGGAGAGTCTGTGGCAGAGACAGTCAGGACTAACAGTGTGCTAATAAGCCTGACAACATGCACCTCTCTATACATTTAAGATGTAACTCTTAGGCTTTCTGTAGATTCTTTTCATCCATACTGATCTTTCATTGCTACCTGCAGTCTGGAATAGGGCAGGGCCTGCAAAGTTCTGACATGGCTGACTTAGAGAGGGAGAGCTGTATACTTTTTCTTAGCTTTTCACACTCAAGGAAGTAATCTAGGCCTTTATTTTATGTTTCTTTTTAGAAATTTAGCTGTGGTTTTTTTGGTGGTTTTTTTTTTGTTTCCTGAACTTGAAATAACCAAAAGAAAGAAATAGTCTCTGTAACATGAAGACAAAATGATATCCCAGTGTTTTACTGCTGATAAGAAGGTTTTACTATCATCATTGTTTAGCACAACCTACTGCAATAGAAGATTTTTACTGTTTAAAAAATTTACCAACTAATAGATTAGTGTCAGATCTGTGGCATTCCCAAAGACTGGCTCAAAATAGAGCTGTTCAAAAAAGCTAGTATCTAATAAATATTTATAGCAGTTTTCTTGTTCATTCTTTTCTTCCTCAGTGAATAAATGACTGAGAAGAGAATATTATTTGCCTGTTGCCCTTGAGTTAAGCTGTAGAAGTACAACTTAATTAAAAAACACTTTTGGCAGTAGCACTGATTTACATAAGGGTTAGACAGGTTGGAAAGCCAGAAATAACAGCTGATAAAGAGTAGAAAATTAGCTGGCTTATAAAGAAAATGTACAGTTACAAAATGTACCAGTATTACAGTATGTCAGGAGAAAATAAAAGTACTGGTCTATATACTGCCAGGAAAGAGGGTCTTTCCTAAATAAGTAGGAAGGATGTTCAGTAAAACAGCTATAAAGGACAACAGTAAATAAAATCAATGAAAAGAGAAATATGTCATACAACAAAGACTCAGATTATTGTATTACCATAAAACAATGGAAAAATTAAAAGACTGCCATATTTTTATTCTTTTTGCAACCATTCATTTCAGAAATTGTATGGGTTTTTTAGAAGTTATTACTTTCTTTCCCTCTTTTTTCCTATCAAGTAGAGGATAAAGATATTTATTAAAATTTTGATGAAAAAATTTCTGTCAAAAGAAAGAACAGTATTTAGCCTGGTTATGATATACATTTGTTTTCCTGTGAACAGAAGATGAAAATGCAAATGTTTTAGAGAAATGAAAAATCCTTACGCTTTCTTAGTAAAAGTGTGGCTACTACTGTCAAATCATCTGAAAGTGTTAAAAATGTTACTATTCACAAACTTTAAAACCAACTAATAATTTTAAAATAATATTTCCAAGCTATATTCCCTACTCATTCCATAATCCTACAAGGCATGTCGCTGATGTGCATTTCTTTTTCATCCCACTCCCTCTGAAAGCTTTTTGGATTTCTCCTTTATAAATGCAACCAGAACTCTTGCATCAAGTTCAGAAGCAACAAAAATAGGAACTAAGTGGAATTATTTACATTCTGTCTGTCAGCATAGGTTTGATAGTGTATTCTCAAGCTCTTGGAGAGCCTCTGTGTAACTTGTATTGCTCAAAGGAAAAAATGTGGTCTGTATCATGCTACTGTTGAATGTCTTTGAGCTGCTTATGGAAGAGATAGAAATATTATGAGTATCCAGTGATTACTCTCTTAGGTTTAAGTGTACAGCTTTAGAAGAAGGAGAAAATCCTAACATAAATAAATAAGGATCATTTTTAAAGATCAGTTTCTAAACTTGCATGTCAAAACTCAAAGGAACTGGATAGGTTCATTAATTCAAAAGTTTATAGCACAGAACTGATGATAAAAGCTTTTCATTTTTTAGAAAATATACCCAAAACATAGAAAGCTTATCAAAGAAAAAAAAAATCCAAATGCACAAGTTTAAAGTGAGTAAAAAAAAAAATAATGCAAAGCACATTTCTGTAGCCAGACAGCATAGAGAGGAGTGTTAGAATGACTGTTTATCTGGCAGCAAATTTGCCCTACAGTGAGACAGAAGAGTCTCAAATAGCAAAATGTGCTTGCGGTGTTATGATTGGAAATTGTGATAAAGTCTTCAGAAACAGTACTATGACCCATCATTGTTAAAAATTTTACAGAGGACACCTCAATGCTATCAAGTTTTTAAGGCTGTATTGTCAATGTTTGCAAGCTTAAATCTCAAAGTCAGTCTTAGTCTGGTTTGATACAGTATTTGGAACTTCTTCCTGTCAAGGAAGATACTGATAAACTGTACACATAGCCTGGAAGACACCAGATTAAAAACATTTATTTTAATACAGTGATGAAAAGCTATGGAGGTGTTGTAAATAGGAAGCACAAAGAAAACCTTCCATTCTTTTCAACTGGAGGGATTTCCAATTAAATTACATTTTTCCAATTAAAATGCAGTAGTTTTGTCATATAAATAAAGCATTTTTTTCCCATGGCTAGATATGTAAGGCTTGAGATGGTAAATAGCAGCTTATTTTCTTCTGTCACTGAGGTGATGGGTAAACCTACTTATGATGCCCATAGAAACTGGACGTATACAACCCTCAGTGTACTTATTTTTTGTTTAACGTGCTCTCTCATATCTGTATATCACTACTGTGATTATTGCCCCCACAAAAGAAGTCTAATAAACATAGCAACAAGATACAGTTTATGAAAAATTAATCAGAGAGTACTCAGAATTAATTAAATAGATAGGAAATCAAGCAGCATATAGTAATCATAGAGATCTTTTTTCTGCTACCCAGCAGAGATAGCATGGATTGGTTATATGTAATACAAAACAGGAAATGTCAATGAGATACAGATTACTACTAGCACTAGAAAATTATCTAATCTTCAGACAGCTTCATTAAAATAAATTGTAAGATATAGATGTAAATTTAAGCATTGTCTATACAGAAATGCATACATGTGATTATGTGCGAGTTGTGGACTCAAGTACTGCAAATTTACATAAATGATCTTCAGATGACAGATGGCAGTCTAGTTTAACTCTCCATTTCCTGGGTATTTTCTATCCATATGGTAAATTCTTGACAAATATTCTTGATGGCCTAGGACCTGGTCGATATTTACAATTTGTTTTAAAAAATAACAAGATTTCAAGCAACTATTCATAGTAATGTAGCAAGCATAATTCTTATGAAAGTGTGGTATTTGTTTTACAGTTCCACCTTGAAGATGATGAAGGGTGAAGATGAAACATTACAGAGGAAAATTAAAGAAATGTGGGAATTGAAAAACCTAATAAATAGCATACCAGTGTCAGTCCACTTCTAGTTAATTTTTGACGGACGTGTCTCCTCTGCTTAATCAGTGTATCGTCAATACTTTAAACTTCTTGCACGTTGTGTCTACATCATGACTTAGTGTCTGTGAGAGAAATAATAACAGAAAAGAGGGTGTAAAAAGAGGAAAGGACAAAGCTGACTTAAAGACAAGTGTTTTTTTGGAAGCAGTTCTTTAGAAGTTTTGATGAAACTTAGGCTATCAAAATAGTTGCAACATTCTTGTATCACTATGTGTAAAAAAACCCCCGACTTCAGTGCAATGATATGGATTAGTACAGCTTATCGAGATACCTTCATGACTTCCTGCAGAATGGAATTTAAACTCTTTCAAGAAATGGCTCCAAATTTTTAAATATTCTTTTCTATTTCAACCAGTTATGACTGAAAGACAGAATTGCAGCACCAGAGTTGGATAACCAAAGCGCTAATATCGGTAAGAGCGGAAAAAGGTTAGCCAGAGCTGTGAAAGTCTTTTAAAATGAGGAAATAAGTGAAAAGTTCTGAGGTGCAGAAAGCATAGGTATCAATTTAAAAAAAAAACAACAACAAAAATAATAAAAAAAAAAACAAAACCGAAACAAACAAACAAACAAAAACCCCAAAACCACCCAAACAAACAAAAAAACCCCAAACGCCCCAAAAAACAGTTTAAAACAATTGTCATGATTAGGCAACTTAACCATACACCTAATATTAGTGCAAACTTTCATAATTTTTTTGGTTGGGAGGCTGATGTTTGGAGATGTTTTCTTTTGATAATGACTGTTTGTTTTGGTTTTTTTTTAAAGTGTTATACATCCCTAGCTTGTTCACTGCTTTTGTAAATAATATGAATACTGAGAAACTGAGAAAACAGACATTCTGAAATGTGTTTTCTTGGTCATATTTTGTCTGAGATGTGCCACCTAACTTTCCTATTCCTGTAAAATATTGAAAGGAAAAAAAAAGTTGAAAGGTTCTGGCTGCATCTAAATATTGTTATTTTTAAATTAAAGTTTTTCAGGTTATGTTTTGTGTGCATCAAACTCAAATAAAGCTAGACATCCAATTCTGGAGGTGTGAATCTCCTGCATTAAAATATCTACTCTCATTACAGTTTGAATCTTGAGATTAATTGCCTGCATCTACTGTCTTTCCATACCATACATATTGTTTTACTTGTCACATTTTAAAAAGAAGTTCTGTGTGCTGAATAAATCTTCTAAACTGTCTTTTAACTATTCTAAGAGAAAATTTCACAAAAGTTTTGTGTTCTAGGGAAACTTTAGAGACTGGTCAGACACTGCAGGATGTATAACTCTCCCTTACATCATTCTTCAGAAATTATGACTCCATATGCCTTTTTAGACAACCTACAGCCAGCGAAAAACTTAATGAGAAAATTAGATTGCATTTTGCAGAAAATTTTCTTTTTATTTTCACTTTATATTTTTGTGATAACATTGTTTCAATGTCTGAAAGAACAATGTTTGAATAGTCAGTAAATTTTTATATGAGTGTATGAGTAAACAGAATTCCTTTGAAAAGTGAAGATGTGCTAGACTTTTCAGCAAAGCATTCACATTCAAAGATGTAGCAATGGAGTGCTTGTGTTGTCTGACTTTGTGTTCGATTCACTAACCTAGTGATTTCTTGCATGTATTATTTAGTGATGATACAAGTGACACATGCTGGACCTGCAATTACAGACACATATTATGATTTATCCCTGAAGTTATATTCCACCTGGTGATGTAAATTCCTTTTCTCTACACTGAGATATAGAACCAGAATGTCCATATGATTTCATACTAGAAAGCTAGGAATCCCACAAAATTTCAATTCTTTTGTTAAGTATCTCTTCTACATAACAAAAGCACACTAATATTACTGTGCAGTTTTACACTTAATGATTAGTTTATCATGATTAACCCAAGGAAAAGAGATAGTTTGAAGGGGATCATCCCTCACAATGCTTCCCATTTAAATAGTTGTTAGAGGGAAAAAAAAAAACAAACTAGTTTTAAAACATCTGTTCTTCCATTGTGTAACTATACAAAGGTTGTCATTTGACTGATCCTTCATTGTCTTTAACAGGAAAGGATTTGGAGGACCCAATCATGGTTTGGCAGCAAGAAATGAGTTTCTGGAAATACCTTGTCTTTTCTTTACCATTTATAGAAATCACAAAGTTTGAACACAATATCACAGGGCATCCCTGCTTCATAAATGAATTCTGCTGAGGTTTAATTCTTTTTTAAACTTGCTGCACAAAATTGCCAAAAGGACAAAAGAATTCTCTGTGAAATAATTGCTTATGCCATGTAGGTAGCATTATTAGCTTTCCTGGAGATTTTATTTGAAACTGTAGACTTCCTAGGACTCTGCAGATGTACAACCAACATTTATATGTGAATAAGGAAGGAGTTTGAGTTAAATTTTATGTTTTACATTAGTTACTACACTGAGTAAGGATCATCTCTTGTTATCCAATCTGAAATTTCCTTCAGTTTGTAGCACTTCATTGGATCTTCTTCTAGGGATTAACAGTTTATTAAAAAAAAAAATATTTTGGAGGAGTCATAATGTTGCAACTGAATCTGTCTTTCTTTCTGTCTGTCTCTCTATTTATCAATCCATCTGTCAGAGATTACTGTGATGGGACTGTTTAAAAGCCTGACAAAACAGGACAGTTTTAAACTATAAAACTCAAATTTACTAAATTAAATTATTAAAAGCATTCTTCTTGTTAGGGTTTAATTCTTACATGTAATCATCACTACCTACACAAAACTGCTAGTATTTGACAATAATTTTCTAAATTAGCTGTGAATATCATGCGGATGCTGTACAGTCAGCGCTGATGGCTGGGCTCCTTACTTGTTCTTAGTCACCAAGGTCAAGGTGATCAGGCTTGAGAGCTCCTCAATGAGAGAAGTCAAGCAAAATGGGCTTTTCTTCCAATTTTCTGCATTGATGCCTGATGCCTTTATGCTATTGCCCTGCTCCCCCCAAAAAAAGGGGGATCTCCTCTGCTCTCCATACTGTTTACCTTGTTTTCTTCCATCTTGCCAAACATCCTTCTAGTACTTTTAGTAGGATGTCCTGCCTATTTTCACCCTTTTCTTCTATCTGGCAACTCTGTTACTTGGGTGCCTTGGGGGTGTAACTATCCTGCTCCCCGGCTGTGGTGATCGCATTGCTCACATACTAATGGAAAATACACTGTTGTTAGCTACACCACTTTAGCATGCTTACTTTCAGGTTTCAGGCAAGTTGATATATTAATTATATCCTAATTAATACATTCATAATTGACATGTGTCACTAACCTCTGCTTTGGCTACAATGACAAGGTCTGTCAACATTTATAGGTTAAAACCATAGTTTGCATTTAGAATGTCAATGTAAACTAACTTCTTGGCAAGGAGACAGTTCAATTTTGAAAAGTTTATGGAGTCCTCCTATGTTAGTATGCAGCATGGGATATGAAATAGAATTCTCTGATGGCTTTGGCTGCTGTTTGTCCTTCTTTCTTCCCTGATTGATGTGCTAGCTCTTGGTATCTTGTATTGGGCTAAATATTTCTCTTAAGAAAAACTTTCCTGTAGTGAAGGAGTTCTGTCTGCCTTGGTGAGGTGACTTGCATGTGCTTCTCTGCTCTTTTGGCTGGATACTGTCTTCTTTTTCTTCTGAATGCCAGCATTTCTTTTACTCTATGTATAACCCCTATGATATTTCCAAGAGGTTGTTCAGAAGTCTTTTGCTAAATTCATTCTTTTGTCATTGATTTTCTAAGTCTTATGATTGACTAGTCTTCCCTTTCCCTACTGAGCAGTTTCTCTTGCAGAAAATTTCTCAAGGGAAGGACTTTTACAGTTTAGCAACCTTTTACCCAAAGTTCCTTAGAAGTAAATTTTAAAGGACCCCCTACCACAGTCCTCTATTTTTCAAAGTCCTCCATTTAGAAAAAGAAATAGCAAATAACACAAATAAAATAGAGAAGTACTGATTTTTAAAGATAACCATGGTATAACTATTCTTTCTCTTTATACTGCCCTTAGAGAATTCATTAAGGAACTTTCAGTTTCTGAGAAACTACTCTGTCTGGTTTAATGTTGTACTCCTATATATCCACGTAAGAAAGTGTTAATGTAATACAATGGCTTCTCCTAATTCCTAGCTGTTAACGGAAGGCAAAGAATGAAAATCTATGTTTTCAGAATGCTAAAATAAAAGAAACTAAAACATAAATTATTAAAATGCTTTCAAAAATTGTTTTATGTCTGCATGGGAAGATGTTTTTTGGATGCATAAAATGGTCTGCGGGTAGGCATAGGCAATGGTGCTGATAATTAAAATAGGTTCTAGTATACTACTTTGAAGATCAACAGGTATTTGCATAGTGTAATGAGTGATAGAGTCTGTCAGTCGACAGCCATAGTGGTGTATGTAGCAACCAGTGTGCAGCCAGAAGAACCCAGGAGTTAAAGTTACTTTTCCCAGATTTGATTTTGATTTGCCCTGTTATTAATAACTCTACTATTATCATTAAAGATAACCTTGAAATGGTGTATAAAATTATGAACCTCACTCAAAAATCATCCAAACACTTTACATTTCAAAATATAAAATTTGAAGTGTTGCTTACTTTCACAAGACTTACATCCTCTACTTGTCCAGGTAGTCCCTCCTTATAGAGGCTTTGTTTTGTTTTCTTTGTGTCTTTGCAGTCAGGTGCAGGAGGTTTCTAAGGATGCAATAACAATGAGAAGCAAAATAAAATAAAAAACAACAACAAAATCAAACCAAACCAAACCAAACCAAAAAAATCCAAACAAAAAAACACCTGGCCTTGAGACATAACAGGTAAAAGAATTAGTACAGCTTTTGGGACTGAAGTTGACCAAAAATGTGGCAAAAGATCAGTGCAAAATCTTCCAAGACTCAGGTATTTCAGCAGTACACTACCTGTGAAATGTCATCTAATTTATTTTATCCAATTAAATTAATTAACTTTGGGAGTAAATCTACCAGGAAAGTTTTAAGTTGGAGACATTTTTCAATCCAAGAGTATCAAGAGAAAATGGGATGTTGCAAAACCTACGAAGTAGTCAGGGAACTAGCCTTCCAAAATCAGTAAAGAGATTTCAAG
Source organism: Leptodon cayanensis (assembly GCA_027564655.1). Taxonomy (NCBI): domain Eukaryota; kingdom Metazoa; phylum Chordata; class Aves; order Accipitriformes; family Accipitridae; genus Leptodon; species Leptodon cayanensis. Next base: position 24,553,863 of record JANXJC010000031.1, read on the forward strand.
AGCACGTTTAATTGAAAGTAATTTTTTATACAGTGCCCAGTATTTAATCAAGATTTGAAATGAAAGACAAGAAAAAACTTTAAAAAATCTCAAAATACTTTTAAGAACTTAACAGAATGCTAGATTCGAGACACTTTATTCTGATCCTGGACATGTCTGACTCATGGCTGAGCGTCATCTCTTGCTAGCCAGCTCTCAGCTTACAGACTGTTGAAATCAGCTCAGGAATATCTTTGCTTACTCAGTCAAACTGAATTTTAGTTGTTTTGTGAGGTTGTGAAGTAGCTGGAAATTATATTAGTGGTATGGGGAACAGATTTAGTAAAATGAATGTATTTTTATTATTTTATACTATATTAAAACATGGTTTCAAACTACAATGAAACAGTCACAATTTCTCTGGCATGTGAATTCATACTCAGGACCAGAAATTCTGACTTAAAATTATAGATGTTGCAGAAGAACTAGTTGCAAGAAGTTCGTAATGGAGGCCGTTATTTCTGGATCAGTTCCAGTTTTCAGAGACATTTTTTCTCATGTCTGAAAAAGGTAATTCTCAAATTGATTAGGTTGGTTAATATTTGGTGTTCCAGGAAGATACGTGGCATGGCTAGATGCAAGATAATATGACAAGGAAGTTAAAGTATTTTTATACTCTCCTTATTCTTTGTTGTTTAAAGGCAAATGCAGTCCTGGCAATAAAGCAGTCTGCCTGCATTCTCTGTAGCCTCAGTCTAGCACAGAAACAACAGGTCTGACATTTTGAGTTTTTCAGTCTCCCATATCTCACATCCAGCTCTATTCTTACATTTCTTTCACCTACCTATACCTGACCCATACAGCCAACTCTGGGAAGAGACTGATTTGAGAATATACTTGGGAAAATGCTGAAGCCTTACCCAGGCTGCTGTAACAGGACATAATTCATAAAACATATATAAATCTTTCTAAAAATAAATGCTTTTCTTGCTTAGAAAAAGGGAGAGAGATTTGTGACAGAAGAGAGGAAAGGAGGAATAGTTCCTTCTGAGGAACTACTTGCAAATCGGTTTGCATTTTCTGAATGGAAGTGTAGGTCGTGCAGTATATTCTGTTACTATAACAGAAGTGCAGTTTTGCTGCTGGAGCAAGGGCAAGCTTTGTGTTGCAGTCCTCAATATTGATATAGGAAGAATAATTTGTTTTATTTCTTATGTTTTGTATCTTCAAAAGATGATGTTCACTCATTCAGTAGAAATTCAAGTGCTGGACTATTTCAGATTCCAAGTAATTTACTTTCTTATAGGTAAAATAGCCCAGTAAGTAAAATAGTTTAACCTCATGTTTGAATTAGCTAAGGGTTGTTAAGGTTGTTTTGAAAGTATTACTGTTGCTAACAATTTATTACTTGGGAACAATGCTCCTGATAGTATGTCTTATTATGAACAGGACATGATATGCAACCAATATCTGAAAGAAATCTGAATTTCAGTGCATATACCTCGTTTAATCAGATTTATCCTTTCTGGTTTTGTTCTAGTGTTTCTGATTCATGTGTAGCCATAGTCAGTTACCAAATTTATTTCAGTCCCATCAGTATTTTTTTTCTTTGGGTCAAGGAAAAAAATCTCAGTAAATGAATCCTCACAGTGTGAAATTTGGATTTAAATGTAGAGCATGGTTTCTTTTGCTAGAGTAGCTGACTTCAACAACCAATGTTACTGTTTGTATTAAATAATAGTATATGAATAAATGTTCATAAATGTTTATGAATTTTAATATATTATCTCCAGAGACATCAGATGGTGTTAAAATAACAAGAGCAAAGGAGAAATACTTAAAACAAAAGCAAAAGCTCAATAAGACATATCGGACAAAAGCTGTTTGTCCTCAGCATCCCCCTGGAAGCAGGATTAACCCCAAAATATTCCTCTGAGAGTTGAGGAACCACATTACTAGTAATTTACCAGCAAAACCTGCTTATTACGGAGGTGACTACTTAGGGGTATTTTATATATGACAGTGGATGCTTATTAATTGACACTTTTCCTCTTCATCTCTTTTGTCAAAAAGTGGCTGGCTTTCTTTTGTCTTAGAGCATCAGTGCTACTCATATTTTGTTACCTCTATGGGATCCTCAGACTCAATGTTACAGACAAGTGATTTTTTTTTATTTTTAGACATTCACATATTTGTCCCTTTCAAAAGTTATGTATATAAAAATGTTACAAGATATATAAATTATCTTCTCAGAAAATTTACTTAAGTATGTGAAAGTATTTTTAATGCTTGAAGTATTTGAGCACTGTGTGGTGCCAACATATGGTTAAAATCTTTTAGACCTACAGACACAAGTTGGTAGTATCAGCCTTTAGTAATAATTGTTTGGAGTAGCTTTGCTTTTAGTTAACAACCTTTGTTCCCTCTTCTCCCCAAACAAGGGCTAAAACAAATCCTCATCATTTGATTTTGGTCCTGTTAACATTCACTGTATATCTAGAACTACACATGCATAAATCAAGTAGTAAACTGCTAAATTACAGAAATGCAAATGAAATCAAAGTAAGGACATTCATCTCTCCCAGTAAGCTACAGAAATTTGATCTTTTTCTAGTTTATCACATTTCTTCACATATTCTGAGACTATTGAAGAGTGGGAAGAAAAACAAAAAGAAAAAAAAAAGGAGTAAGGTAGAGTTTCAAACAGTTTGTCTTCAAGATACTATGTTTACCATGAAATATGAATCCCCTCTCTCTAGCAGTCTGACAAATTATCAAGTCCTGGATAATTTCTTATGAATCTGCAGGCATTTTACTCTATAGAAATCTCACAAAGAATAGTAATCCTGACAGCTAGATATTGTTAACCCCTCTCTTTTGCTAACTACCTTCTTAACTGAGTAAGATTTTAAGTCAAGGCATAGGCTTGACATTTAACTTGTTTTTTTCTGGGAGACTGTCTGTAGTATGGTATCCATCATATTCATACAGTCACATCAAATTGTGGCAGCTCATCCCAACGATCACAATACTCTTGTACTACCTCTAAGAAACTCCGGAATTACAGAATACTGACATTTTTGTCACCAGTTTGCTGTGGTGGTTGTTCTTTCATCTCCAGTGATCACCTTGTGATATTACAGAAAGTTCAGTCCATTCTTTTCCAGCTGCAACTTGTAGAAGAGGAAATGGTCATGTCTCCATTAAAATAGTAGGATGGTGAAATGGTCAGCCGGAGTGGGTTGCTTAGGGTTGTGTCAAGTCAGATTTTGGATATCTCTAAGGATGGAGACTCCACAACATCGGTGGGCAGAACCTCTTCCAGTGTTCAACCACGTTCTCAGGAAAAAAAGTTTCTTCCTTATTTTTAAATTATATTTCCTGTGTTTCAGTTTCTGCTCATTGCTCCTTGCCCTGTCATTGGGCACCACTAAGAAAAGTCTGGTTCCCTTTTCTTTACTCCCACCATCAGGTATTTATATACATGCATAAGATTCCAGAAAGCCTTCTCTGGTCCAGGCTGAACAGTTCCAAATCTCCTAACCTCTCTTCATCAGACAGATGCTCCAAGCCCTTAATCTTCTTTGTGGCCCTTCACTGGACTTTTTGCAGTGCACATCCCTGTCTGTCTTTTACCAGGGAGCCCGGCACTGGACCCAGCATCCAGATGTGTTTCTCCAGGGCTAAGCAGAGGAGAAAGATCACCTCCCTCAACCTGCTGGTAGGGCTCTATCTAATGCAGCCTGAGATGCTGCTGGCTCTTTGCCACAAGGGCACATTGCTGGCTCATGGTCAACTTCCTGGGACCTGCCCTGAGTCCTTTTTTGCAAACCTTCTTCCCAGCCAGTCAATGCCCAGCCTGTACTGGTGCCTGGGGTTATTCTTCCCCAGGTGCAAGACTTTGTATTTTTAACTTCTTGAGTTTCTTGTCTGTCTATTTCTTTAGCCTGTCAATGAACCTCTGAAGGTCAGCACAACCATCTGGTCTATCAAGCACTCCTTGTTAATCCATGCAGTACTCCTGTGCCTTTGCTTGATCTCCTGGGATGGACCATTCTTGAGCTCAGAGCAGGTGACCTTTGAAAATGAACCAGATCTCCTTGTTCCCTCCTCTCCCCAGGGCCATATCCCATGGAGTTCTTCCAAGTACACCCCTGAACAGGCCTGCTCTCCTGAAGTCCAGGGCTGAAATACTCCTACTTGCCTCATTTAATCCTCTCAGAATGCTCTGTTACATCATTACTGCAGCCAAGGCTGCTCCCAACCTTCACATCCTCAGGCAGTTTTTTCTTGTTGATAAGAATCAGGTCCAACAAAGCCTTTGCTCTTGTTGGCTCCCTGATCACTTGTCTTAGGAAGTTGTCAATGCACTCCAGAAACCTCCGTCTCACTTTTTTCCAAGGTTCCATCTCTTTTAGATGCCTATATATACAGCCCATCTATGCTATTCTGTTGTGTAGTGTTCCTGATGATGAACCTCAGGTATAAGGAACAAATATCTGGTTTTCATTGCACAGTATTGTCTTTTCACACTTGAAATACCAGGACTGCAAGATACAACTTGAGAGTAAATGATGTATATGGAAATTAATCTTTGGTTATACAGAAGGTCTAGGCTTATCTTTCATTATTGAACTCATGCTTCTAGCGATCTGACTTTATATGAAGACGCATAGTCTCATAAATACAATACTAAGTAAAGGTTATCTTGTCTGTATTTCTATTATTTGTCCATAAATTGATGATGCAGATAATGCTTAGCCAGCCACTCACTGTGTGTATATATGTAACATATGATATTATGCTCTAATTACTTTACTGGTATGAGTTTAGAATTCCTTCATTACTCATATGACAAGGCTACGAATCAGAAGTGCCAGGCTCTCCCAAATGAATGCCAATAAATACCTGTTATGAGTCTCAAGGATGGATTAGCTGTTACAGGATGATTGACCAATAGCCAGAGAATGGCTGAATAAAAATAGCTCCTGGAAAACCAGCCCATCAGTTTGAGGACTGAATGTTAATTGGAAAGCCCGAGTGTTCTCTCCAAGACTTTGTTTGAACTATGTATACCTTGTATGACCTGGTTCAATTAGATGCTAATTATGAAAAATTTTTATTTATCTCTAGGTAAAATTACAAGTATTAGAATGGAAAATGTTATCAAATCTAGGCTCTGCATTGATAGAGTCTGAAGAAGGATTTTGATTTGAGGATTATAATATTTCAGTAGTTTTGGTGAAAGTTTATTTCTTAAGCAGGGAAAATTCTGCTATTAGAGTTTTTCTTGCATTCCCACCATGTGGGCCAAAAATGGATTTTAAGATGTTTCTGAAATAAAACTGAGTTCCTGCTAAGAGTGAAACACAGTGAGAAGTAGAAATTCTATAAAGCTGTGTAGATGTGGAGATCTAGGTCTGAAACCAAGCTTCTTCAAATCCAGATCTAAACCTTTTGATTTAAACCATCTCTGAGCAAAGCAAGGTAATAACAACTTTAGCTTGCAGCCCTAATAATGTGAGATGAAAAAAATGCTAAGATTATAGACAGGCATTATTTCTCACTATTCAGACTTAATTGGATCAATACTTCTTTCTTAAATTACATTTTCACTATAAGAAAGAGACTGCCACTTTTCATTAATTGCATTAATACTAAGTGCTCCCAAATTTCAGAATGAAATAATTGTGTTAAAATAATGTGTGATCAAAAATAGTTACAGTTATATTGATTTACACTGTAGCTCTTAGAACAGAATTTGCAAGTTTGACAGGTTTGTAAAATAGAACCTTTTAATAAATCTAGAAATATTAGTTATTCTACAAAGCCGAGCATTTAACTATTCCATACTGCATTTAGTTATTAGAGAAACAGAAGCACTGGCAGTTTAAAAATACTCTGAATTCATAAAGATATATTTCTTCTTTTGCAGTTTATATCCTCTATATGCAGGAATATATTTCTGGGATAAAATTAGAAACAGTTAAGCAATTTACTTTAGATCTGGAAGTAGCAACTATATTGAATGTGAGAAGAAAAATTAAATCATGAATCCTGGAGAGTGTGCCAATCTGAGTAGATTGGATGTGGACATAGAAGAGTGGTACCACATCTGGATTTTACTTTCCAGCACCAACCATTAAGTTCTCATGTAAAAGAAATGGTTTTGAAATATAAAATTTGACACAAAGAGCTTTTTTTTCTTCACCTTCCCTCCTCCTCTTCCTTTCTTATAGCATGGTCTGAAAAGGCTTAAGGTCTAGGGTTTCTAGGTTTTTTCAGTTGTGCTTTTGTTTTATTTTCCATTAAAATTTACTGTGGGTCCCAGAGTACAGTTGCTCCAATTCTGTGTCATGATTTTGCTATCCCATGTTGTAAGAAGTAGTATAAATCTAGGATCAAGAATTTCCAGTACTGACATTTCAACTAATTAGGGAGATAATAAGTCTCCAGTCTCAGATTTTTAAAAATCTGAGAGACACCTCTTGTATCATTACATTATATAAATTTATTATTTTCTCCCACAAAAGCAACTGTGCAGTGTAGTTCTTGTTTCTCATAAGTGTTATTTATTCTTTAGCTTCACATATAACCATAGCTTCACATACAACATCCTTTGCGCTGTCCTCAAGAGGCAGATATGCTTATGGATGATCTACTTCTCATCATAATCCCAGGGGCCTGTTCTGATGGTTTCAAACTCAATAGGGAGAAAGAGTTCTAAGATTCAGACATTCTAAAATTCAGACATTAGAGAAGTAAATATCTGAATTGTAAAATTAACTGTATAGCTGTTCAACATCACTGTTAGGGTTTTGAAGTACAAAAAAGCAGTGTTTCTTTGTTCAAAATAAATAATTCAAATTAGATATCATATAATTTTTAAAGAGGAATACTCAAAGTATTTATATCTTTGTTATTTGCTATAGCTTCACCTGTTGATTTTCCAGCTCATACTTAATAAGCAAGGGAAACAATAGAATATTTCTTTTCTTACTGAACTACATTCACAATGAACAGATTATTTCTCTTTCATTGTTAAGGCAAGAAAGGATCCTAACCTTAGATAATTAAAGGTTAGGTCTTTTACTGAGACAAAATCATGATTATTTGCAACCTCTCCAAAACTCCAAGCTATTCATCCCTATTAATAGTGTTAAGTGGTAGAAGAATGGCATGAGGTTAGCTTCTCTTATGGTTTTATTCAGAGATAAAATTTGTATTCCTTCTTTATTAAAAGTGCAGTTAGATGGAAATTTAAATGGAGGAATAGTTCTGCATTTGACTTGCATTTTTCTCCATATTTAAAATGCTTCTAACAGTTATAATAATCAATGAACAATTTAAATTATGTTAAATGTACAAATAATGACACACCTGTTTTTCTTAAGAACAGACAAGTAGTTTTAAACAAATGCAAGACATACTTCTGTTTGCTAATAATGCCAAGCCATAAAAGGGGACATCCCTGGAATGGGTAAGAAAGAATAGGAAATTAACAGCACATTCCCTCATTTGCTGCCTTATGGCATTGGACCAATGCAAAAATATTGGGAAATCACAGGAAAAATTATTATTCTAGATGGCTTTTCCATTTGATGTTTTCCATTTGTCTCCATGAGATTCTGTGCAGAACCATTTTAACTGCTTGGTACTGTTCAGCCCAGTGTGTGAACAGGAGGTAAGTGTGATCCACTCTGCTTATGTACAATAGGATTAGTTTACACTGTCCATTATTGTACAATTTAACAACCTAGTATCAATATTAAAAAAAAATCCTATCTGGAAATGTAAAAGTAATGTCTATTGTGCTACCAAGTAGTACATGAAGTATTAAGCAGAAAGATACATGTGCAGACCTTGGAATAGATCAGAACAGAACAAATACATGGCATAAACAGAGTAGTGGCAAAAAACTATGCTGGCAAAGTGAGACTTGAATGGAGGGTCACAATACCTGTGACCATCTAAGCCTAACTCCCATGTATCTTTTATAATAGTGGAATCTAGAAACCACATGTGGAGCTCTTACATGTATTTATTTCCCTTCAGAGGCAGCCCAGATGTTACTTCTGTGTCAAACAATTGGCAGAATACCAGTCTTCATTGCATATTAATTTTTATCCAAACAAAAACCCCTGTGTTCTAAAACCCCCAACAAGCCTGTCAGCCCTGCTTAACCGCCATTAGAGATTTCAGCAATTTGGCTGGCTGTCTTCTCTGAAGCCTAAAAGCTGTTACTTAGTTGTCATAAACTGGAATGGCTGATTGTCATAGATATTGCAGTGGATAAAGGCTGGAGCTGAGAGGTAAGAAGAATTAAAAAAAACTTGCTGTTTGCTTTGTGTGTGCTGTATCTAACACTATACTGCAGATGAAGTCTAAGCTTTTGCATATGGAGTTGTCATTCTGTCAATTTTTACATGTATGCCTTCAAAACGTTTAAGAAAGAAAGTCTGATTAAAAAAAAAATCAGTTGCAGTTCTTCAAAACATCAGGTATGCTACTATTGACACTTATACTTCCCCTCTATTTTATAAAAGAGTTTAAATTATCTTTTTTTTTTTTTTAAGGAAAAGAATTTAATGAAAAACACATAGTAACTTGCTGAAAAGTGCTATGACAATAAAGAATTTAAGGGATTTCAGTGAACTCAAGTGAACTGGTTTTAATTACATGCATTCAGTTTGAATTTCAAACATAGAAAACCACTGGAAATCAGGAGTATATTTTGGAGTGTATTTGGTACATTAGAGAACAGAGAGAATAAAAATCTCTCTGAGGTAAATGTAGGCTACTAAAATGTTAACCAGTCAGAAGTATAAAACTGTCAGGCCAAGAAACTCTCCCCTCTTCCCTCCATTCCACTTGAGGTCTGTTTCAAAAAGCATTATACCAGAAATCATATGCCTAAAAGAAATAATTCTAAACATTTTAAATTTGGTTTAATCTGATTCCAAGACAAAGGTACGAAGAAGACAAAAGAAAATTTTTACCTGAAAGCCTGATTTTAGGAATTCAATAGCAAAACTTGCTAAAAATTGCATTGAAATATGATGGGAAAATGCTCAGCCCTCCTTTTGGTACCCAAAGAAGGAATTCATTGTTTCATTTGTCCTTTTTGTATCAGAAATCGTATGGCCATCAGGACTAGGGAAGTGATTGTTCCCCTGTACTCGGCACTGGTGAGGACGCACCTCGAATACTGTGTTCAGTTTTGGGCCCCTCACTACAGAAACAACATTGAGGTGCTGGAGCACGTCCAAAGAAGAGCAACAAAGCTGGTGAAGGGTGTAGAGAGGTCTCTTCTCCCAAGGAACGAGTGATAGGAAAAAGCACTGGAACAGGCTGCCCAGGGAAGTGATTGAGTCACCATCCCTAGAGGCATTTAAAAGATGTGTAGATGTGGCGCTTAGGGACATGGACCTGGTACTGTTGGGTTAATGGTTGGACTCAATGATCTTAAAGGTCTTTTCCAGCCTAAACTATTCTATGATTCTATGATTTTATAGGGAAATCTGTTTCACTCCTAGCTGCTGTGCCCTTCATGGGATTGAATGTTCTGCCTTCATCTATCCACCCAGGAGAGAAGGGGAACAGTACACGTATTGTATTCACTAGGTGGAATGCCCCAGCTCTCACTTTCTCAACAGCAAATGAGATGTAAAGCTCTACCCTGTTGTGTGGAGCAAACAGTCTTTTGCCTTTTAAGCCAAGCATCCTGGTCTAATTAGTTTCCTGTCTATCTGGAATCAAGAAGGAAGAGAAGAGTTGAGACAACAATCTTTCTTCCTATGTGCACTCTTGCTTTCTCTTTTAATGGCATACACACACACACACACACACACACACACACACACACACACTGAGTTTTCTTGCGGTGCCATGGGAAAACGTGGTGCTCTGAAAATCTTTAAATTGAATGTTGTTCTTTCCAATATGTTCTCCATACCATGCACCACCACGAAGTGAGGTACATCCCCGTGTGTTGACACGGAAGTCACGGACCCACCTCAAGATCAATATGATCAGGTGAAAGCCAGTTTATTGTTAGAATAGACACATATTTATAGTTATATTTCTGCAAAGTCATTGTCCACGCACACAAGCATATATTATGATTGGTTATAGTAACT
>JANXJC010000031.1:24595063-24612009 GCA_027564655.1 Leptodon cayanensis
GAAGTATCGAAGTTTTTTAACTACATGTACGAACTGTATAGAAGAATGAATTTAAATACGAAATTCAGTTTGCAAAAGCCAAACTGGAGTTACATCAGTACTAGATACTTGAGAAATTGTTGGGGAAAAACTATCTGAGCATTTACAGTGGGCTACAACTGCTGAACATTTACAATCAAAGACAGTACATATCTACAAAAAGGGAGAGTAAGTGAGCTAGACATGGGCTTCAGTTTGGAACAATAATATTCACAGTGCTCACCTGTGGAAAAGGGCTTTTGTCATGAAACACCTGTTTAATTTGATAAAGTATATTTCAAAATAAGCTGAAGTATGTTTTTAGGTTCAGATTTCAAGTGCTGACTATTTTCTTTAAAAGAATAACTTTGATCTATTTTGTTGACATCTATAAAGAGATTTTTTGACTGCTGTACTTTATATAAGCTGCATGGAGGAAACCAACTGATTTCTTATTGTGTGAAGAGACGAAAAGGGTGCTTTAATATTCCAGTGAAATCACGTTACAGAGATAACTGCAAACTAAGTTATGTGCTTATCTTTACTGGTGTGGGTGGTCTTGCTACTCTCTGTGGTACTCACTCAAATGCTTAAGGTTAATTATAGGATTAAAAGACAAGATACTTCCGTTGAAAAAAATGATCTTAGAAAACTATCAGATTTTCTACATGATATGGACTGAATTCCTATTATTGTATCCAAATCGAACATACAAAATAGTCACATATAAACCTATTTTGGTTTGAGATGTGCATGCTGATTTATTCAGTATATCTGGATCTGGGTGTCACACAACCAGAGTATGAGCTGGTTACAAATACAATGTGTCTTTCCAGAAACTGTTAGTGGAGCAAGTTTGTTTGCCTGACATTATGATATTTGGCTTACAAAGGCCACTCATTTCCTCAGGGACTCTTCATTCATGATTCACACCATTTTGAAGCCAAAGATGTGGTATACTGTTTTATTTTTCCAGGGAATTTTCAATCTGTGTACTGTAATGAAGTCTTAAGACATCCCCTAGAAGACTCTTAACTCTGAAGCCCACATATCTCTAATGTTTTCCTAATGATTGTGACTCAGCAACTCTAAGTTGTGTTTTATTGTTTTTTAGCTTTGAGGTATAAAACTCATTCAGCTGGGTATTATTTGGTATTCATCAATGTATTAAAACAATATCGTATGGTTGTCCCCTGAAATTGGTATGAATTTGATTGCCAAAAAATATGTTTTTCTAACTCTCTAACGTTACTTATGTATAGAAGAAGTACAATGGACTTGATGCTGCCAGAATGGATGTGTTAGCTTGACAGCCCTTAGGAGAAAGTTTTCCACTGCCTCAAATTACTCTTCAAGTCTGGAATAGTACATATTATTTCTCTCAAATCTTATTAAACCCACCAATAGCTAACATATTCAGTGTAGGTTCAATTTGAAGCTAATTTTCTACCATCTCAAGCATGACTTTTTCACTGAAACATTAATGGAGGAAAACAACTGCATAAATAGAAATCCATAACAATATAATTAATGCAAGCAACCGTATCTATGTTTTATTGTGGTATCTGTCATTGTTACAGTCTCTTAAATGAATTGTAAGAAAGGTTAAAAAACTCTAAGGAAAACATTCATTAATTATATGTAATTTTTCAGCACACTACTACGAAATTAAATGTTGTTTCTTCCTTTCTAAAGTTTCCAAAGATATTTTCACTTACCTGTCTGAAAAGATTCTCAGGAAAAAATATTTCATCTCTTCTATATTGTTTTTGCTTTTATTTTAATATTTATTTAAACAAAATATTTATTTATATGCAGTAGATCCAGATGGGAATTAAATTGCACATTAGACTGTACACCTCTTTTCCTGAACAATACACAATCCAGACTAACAGTTATGCATATTTACAAGATTACAGGCACCAAAAGAACTGTTGAAATATGTATAGACCTGCCTTTTTTACATTGAGATCCAAAAAGTCCCACATTATTTAGAACAAGATTTCCCTTCTGTTCCACACCAGTTAGTTGCATCACAGATGTGTGCTTTTACACACCTGGAAAAGCTTTTGTATTACTTCCTAGGAACTCCAGGGCAGGATGTTAATTTATGAGAATGCCTTCAGTATGTGAGATTTTAATCTGCAGCATTTTGTTGTTGAGCCAGAGCAACTGGAAGAAGATTTTGATTCCATACACTTCATTTCCTGGCAGTAAAGTCACATGTTGTTCTTTGCAGTATTAATATAATTGACAGTAAATAGAAAGGAAGTCCTAAACTTAGTAAAGCTTTGAGAAAAAGTACATTTTATGCAGAATCCTTTTTAAATTTTGGAGATAATATTTGTGTGATCTCCTGAGCCCTATCTCATTGTGACATTTTCTCAGGTTGTTAGAGTCACATTGCACTATCTTCTCTAATAGTGCTTGGCAGAGCACAAGGGCTACAACTTGATTTGAGTTATCACAGTGCAATGTATCCTCAAGACAACTCTGAAAACAAAAGAACAAAGTAACATAAAACAGACTGTGGCTTTCCAGTGGGAAATAGGAGTTTTGTTTGTTTTTTTTTTTAATAAGCAGTGGAAAGAATAAATTGGAACAAGTTCTTCTCACTGTCTTCCTGACTTGTATATTTTTTTTACAGTAAACAGTGGCAGATCCCTTCAACTTCAATGAAACAGTAACAGTGCTGCCTAAAGGAGTATATGTAGTTCACAAAATATGCTTGGGCAGCCTCTAAAATTGGAGGGAAAAAAGAAATCTCAGCATGCAAATTTATTGCTGGTTTTCATTAGCTACAGAGTAGGGAGTACGTGGAGGTTTTGACAGAGCTTAGATGCTGTTGACAGTCCATGGCAGTTGGGTGCCATATTCCCTACATACCTTTTGAAATTTTAATTTATAATGATTATGGAAGCTATGAAACTGAGAAACCTTGAGGGTGAAGTCTCTCATTACCTCACAGGAAAGGTACAGTAGGGGTCCTGGCAGTTCATATCTCCCCATTTTGTCTTCAGTGCTTCACAGCTCTGGCACAGAAACCTTCTTCCACAGGTGAGAGCTTATTGTCTTCACTTTCATTGAAGTCTTCAGGGTCTGTACTAAGACATCTTCTGTTTTGTAGACAAGACAAGGATTTGGCAGTCCATCTTCAATGATTTGTTCCTTATTAAGTTTCGTGCAGGCCATGCAGTACTTACTCGTCTTAATGCCTTTTTTTTTGTGAATTGGTGAGACTTAATATTATCCTTATATTGGTCTGCACAAGAAGGTATGAAATCTAATACGAACAACTGCCAAATTGAAAAATGTAATAAAATTTTCAGTTTCCTTTTTCTGTGTTTTCTTGGTTCCTGTTTGATGTGTTCCATTCAGTGTAGGAGGGTTTTCTTTCACATATTGTTGTATCTTCTAAAAAAATAGTATTCTTAAGGAAAAAAGTCCTCATTACTATTCATGATTACTACTTCCTCATGACATATTCTGCAACTTCCTTTTCAACTTACTATTCCTAAAGTAGCTTACTTTTCAGCCTTAAACAAATAAAAACCATAATCAAAATATAATTCTTCATCTATGGACTTCTATAAGTTTTCAGATCATATGCTACCTTGCCAATAAAATGTGTTAGTTGTCCAAGAAAACTTTCATAAAGCAACGATTTCTGAGTTGCAAATAACTATCAAAGTAAATATATTAACTTGAATAAAGTAATACATTATAGTATCCTAGTAAAGTGAAATATCAATTTATATCTGTCCAGAGACTCAGAAGTTCAGAATGGGCTTTATTTTAGAATAAAGTAATAAAAATTGTTTCAAGACTAGCATAAAACCAAACATTAGGGTGGGAATGGCTGTATTTTTTTTTTTTTTTATAGAAAGATACCAGAAAATACCTAGGTAACCTCTGTAGATCTGTGATGACTGCTTTTTGATATCTGTATCAGCCTAGGAGAGAGTATATTTTTTTCTTGGAAAAAATTGTAATTTTAGAACACCTGTTACCTGGCCAGCATATGTAAGGATGACTTATAGGCAAATGCCACCTGCAGAGGCATACTACCATCCTCTGTTGTCTAACCTTTGTATGGTAGACTTCTGGGGGAACCAAGCCTAGAATCTCTGCCATCTGCTTTCTCTTAGAGGACCACTGCTAGGTTGCAATCCCAGCTTCACATTTACAGGGGAAAAAGGAGAAAGGAATCACGATATCCTTATTACATAATGCATTTTGCTTTACTATGTATATATAACTTCCTGACCATCTTAAAATCATGTAAGAATACTCAGAGTCCTGATGAAAATTGAGTTGTTCTTTACTGTTATTTATTGTTGCTATCTTCCCGCTTTTAAATAATCATTTTGATTCCTGCTGTATAATTTTTAAAATGCAACAGACACCACTTGCTACAACTGGCTTTGAGGTAAAAAAAAAACTTATAGAAGCCTGTGTTCTTTATTTAACTCTTAGATATGAATTAGTTTAAAGAAGGAAATGTCAAATGCTAGTCAGTAGCACTGAAGAAAAGTGGTAACCATCCACAGTTTAACATTAAAATTGGAAAACGGATAAATAAAAGATCTTTGTACAAAAGGCAGAAGAGAGAAGTGGATATTTTGCAAACGGGAAAAAATAAACAAGCATTGAATAACTAAAAAATCTAGATGTCAGATGCAGACAATTAAATGTCACTCCTTTTTTAAACCTTAATATTTGAATTTACAACTTATTGGTGAAGAAAATACACTGTCTTTCAAGATAGGATCAAGGAGGATAGATCATTACACAATAGAGTTATTTCTATCACTAGTTGTTCTACTATGGGTCTATGAAGGTACTTAAGGCTGTAGACTCACTGGCCTAGTCTAATACTTTCTGTTTCTATTGAATTTGCTATAATTTTTATATATATATATATAAAAAAATTCATAGCCAACATTTTAGTCAGTTTTCATAATAGAAACTGTATTTTCTACTTTTAAAGATCCTTTTCCCTTTCAAGTGAGAATTTTTTTATTCCTTGTCAAATAAATTATACTTACTTCCTCCTCTTCAATCACTTTGCCTCCTAAAGAATGACAATTAGGCTTACTGCTAGGAAAAAAGCCTTTCAGTCCAAAGGATGACTACATGACTATCAGGTAATAAAAAATTAATATCCTTCTGTCTTTTCTCTGTCAATGTTCATATTCTGCAGATGCCTTAGTTTCTTTAGGTTACTCATTAAGTGGTCACTCTCTGATGGTTGATGCTTCTAATGAATCATTATTAAATTATACATTAATTTTATTTCAGTACTGAAATTGTTTGCTTCATATTCCAGAAAAAAAAAAAAAAAACCAACACATTCCAGAAAGAAAGCTATTTTGTATGATCAAATGTTTTCCATGCTTGCTAAACTGCAATGCATAATATATTAGGAAAAGAAAAAAAAAAATCTTGATTTCCATAAAACCTCTTTCCCACATCTTTAGTTTATTTTTCCCTGCTGCAAATTATGGGATAAGCTAACTAAATGGAATTTAACAAGAAATTTGGTCGGGAATAGATTCTGTTCGGCAAATTACATTTTAAGAAAATCTCAACTATACCATATATATAAGGATGGAGTTGCTGATCAGAAAAAATGTGTAATGAATTTGATATTTTTTCTTTTAATACAAGACTTTACGTACAAACATTTCTACTCTTGATGGTCAGAAAAAAAAAGAGTTAGCTTATTTTGTGTTAAGCTAGTAGTATTTTTTTTTACTGTGTCAATTTTATGTTTCTCTTGTTATTTGTTTCTAAGGAGACATATCCCCAATGAGATGTCCAAGTGCAACTTCTGTGTTTCAAGAGAAAACAGACTAAAGATCATCTGTCAAATAAGACTCTTATTTAACAGAAATAATGAATGAGATTTATTCAGCAATACATCAAATATCCAAAGCAGTTACCTCATTGATCAGCAGTTCTCTAGGTCTCACTGGTATGTCCATCTTTGGGAACATGTTTCCTCTCTGACAGTTTATTGCTGCCCTTCTGGCAAAACAAAGCTCATTATATGATTTCACTCTGGGCTTACTGATCATTAAATTTGTTAACTTGGACATAAAGATTAGGCATAAACTGTCACTACTATTTCAAGAAGTTTAAAACCTTTCAAAAGTTTCAAATGACTAGCCCTGTCTTATAACCCAGATCCTTCCATGTTCAAGGCCAGACCCTTGGTTACCTTTGTGGAGCATTCAGAAAAGCTCAGGAGTGAATGGTCCCCTTCTGCTACTCCATGGTTAGGGGTATGTGTTTCTTTTTAGTAAAGGTAAGAGGCCAGAGTCTTGGTTTTGTTAATTTATAAATAGCTATTTCTCATGAAGATCCTCCCTATTGAGGTGATTATAAAAGCTTGGGTAATATTGCTATTAGGCCACTTTTTGCTGGCCTGGTATTATAAAACTGCCAACACAGCCACGGAGCAAAAACTGTGTGAGTCTATTGCAGTTTACCTAAAGAAAATATTTTACTGCAGTGGAACAACCTCTCTTACAAGTCTGAGTATAAGACAACGACAATGTCAACAAGAATGAAACTTGTTTAGGCACATTCACATTTTATGAAATGAAGTGGTCACTTTTATATAGGGGAGCCTTGTGGTTATTTTCTTTTCTATGGGCAAAGTGCTTTGAAATCATGTGTTGAAGGGTATACAACTTTGGATATGGTACATGAATTATCTACAGTCACAAAAATCATCTAGTTGAGAAAACAGGAAGTAACACAAAAGTTAAAATTAATCTTTCTAGTTGTTAGGTTGGAACTGCTACTAGAAACTTTTTTTACAGAGAAAAGTAAAATTTTATTTCAAGAAGAAAAAAGAATGCTTTAAGTCACCAACCTGTAATCTTTCCAAAACTAGTTGAACAAATACCATCTCTTTTTAATTGTCTCAGCTACCAGGGTTCTATTTGACTCTTATCATGGAAATGCTGTCCCCATTATTTCACAGTTTGATTGTACATTTCCCAATTGCATTTGGGATGAGATAGCAAGAGAATGCACAGGAGGTGATAAAATGTGGTGGATTAGGGGAACAAACATTATTTCCTAGAAGTGGAGGAAGTGCCTCCTCTGTCTGTCTGACTTAAACAAAACAACAGCAACAACAAAACCCCCAAAAAACTCTATCTCAATAGACTTCTCATAGCTCCTTCTCTTTGGATGACATAATGGGATTTCTTCTTTCTATTTCAACATATTCTGACCACTGCAGTCAGACCTTTGGAAATTCTTTCTAACCTGGAATGAACTCCAGGTAACACTAACTTGAAGTTCCTGGCGTTTGTTTAAAAAATGATGTATGACTATATTTTGTTTCCCATGAACAAAACAAAAAATTGGTCAAATATAAAAAAAAATATATAAATACATGTGCGTGTGCATATAACAGTATTTGGGAGAATGATGGAAGCAGGGAAACTTTATAGCCTTGACATTTTAACTAGTAAGAGAACAAGTCTTTAAACTTACATAACTACAGCTGTGACTGTCACCATTTGCTCATTTGTATAAAATCAGTGGTTCACAATGAATGACTCATTTACTCTCATAATCATGTAGGAATCACATGATTTGTCAGAACTGCTATATAAACAACACTTTCATCGGTATTTACTTCATTGAAAAAACTAATTTAAGCAAACATACTTATTTTTTTTAAATATATTTCACTGAACCTGAAAATTTTAAAGGACTAAAATATTGCAGGAATTTTCATAGGATTTACTCAACAGTCTCTTTTAAGAAAAAGAATTACCTTGAATTTTTTAAAAGTTCTTTTAGAGAAGAAATGTGATTTTTTTTGTCTTGAGACAATCCCATATTTATCCATTGCTTTTAAGACTAAACACAATGCTTGGCTTCTGCAGAGTCCATTTTTGTATTAATACCATATTTTTACTTATATCCAGATCATGGATTTAGATTTTTAAAAAATTTATAGTTTTATAATATTAATTTTTTTCTTTGGACAATTAAAAGTTGATGTCAATTATTCTGATTAACTTTTCCAAAAAAATTGGATTGAAAATAAAATATGTAGGCATGGAACAATATAAAATATAAATGGATTAAGAGAGTCCAAAACTTTGTGCAGATACCATTTAAAAATCAACTGAAAATTGATGGGTTTTTATCTCAGATGTAACATATTTCTGTTCTTCATTTGATACATATAGTAGTATATACAGTAGTATTTAAATAGTTATTGGAAATTTCCAAGTAAATGAGTTAATTAGTGAGATTAATTTTCCTTTAGTTGTTCTCAATTAATTGTTGGATTCTTGGTTTTGTTGGCAATGGGTAATTATCAAATTAGATAAGATTTTGGTCTTGTGAAACTCACTACCCTTCCCCTCTCAAATAATAACTCACACTTAAAAAGTATCAATTGTATAAAATAATTTTTAAAGCTTTTTCCTATCCTTTCCAACATCAATGCT
The DNA here is from genome assembly GCA_027564655.1 of Leptodon cayanensis. Classification (NCBI taxonomy): domain Eukaryota; kingdom Metazoa; phylum Chordata; class Aves; order Accipitriformes; family Accipitridae; genus Leptodon; species Leptodon cayanensis. Next base: position 24,603,568 of record JANXJC010000031.1, read on the forward strand.
CTCTTCTTCCTTTAAAACAATTATTACCATACTGTTTCTGAAAGAATGAACGAAGATCTTATTTATTACCAATATATATTATTAAAGTGCTTTCTCTTTTATTAACAACATTCACCAAATGGAATTTAATCCTAGTTAAAATCGACAAGAAAAAGAAAGAAGAAAAAGGTAAAGTCCCTAAGTGGCTGAGGGTGACGACACCAATTCAGGAATGCATCCCTATTCAGGGAACATGCTGAAGCCTTTGTAATTTAAATATTTGCTAAAAGCTAAGCAATTGCCGAAGTGCTTTTCCCTACTAGGGAAGAGAGCCATTTCCAAAAAAAAAAAAAAAAAGATAGAAAGAGTACTGATATCAAGCTGAGTCTTCCACAGGGTTCAAACCCTTGCCTCAAAAGCCTGCTTTCTTAACGTTTGCTACTCAGATCCTTACACGGTACTTTTTTATAATTTAGGGACCTAATGATCTAAAATAATTGTAGCCATATTACTGTTTCATGAACATAGACTGAAATGTTCAGCAAATGTTTTTGATTCAAAAAATCAGACCCCTAATGGTATTTGACCTACATTTTAATTGTCCCTCGAAATCTGATGTCTTTGTGTCAAAACTTGGTAGATTAGAATTACTTCAGAGAAGTTTTCCTAGAAAATCAACTTTATCTCAAATTCTTCAGAATCTAAATGAGAATCACCCAGTGAATCTCTACACGGATAATCAGCAGAAACCTCTTTTTGCACAATATTTTTTAGAACAGAGTTAAAGCTGTGAAATAAGGCCCTCCCCATTTCCTCATGGTTTGTTGAAATTAGAGCTCTTAATTACCTGACTGATGGCAGTTGTGTGTATTTATATTATTTTTTCCATTTTAATCATAAGTTCGTTACCGCCAATTCTAAATTCACAGAATATGCTAAGAACACAAAGTAAAATAATTCTAAAATGCATAAAAACATTAGTTACAGATTTACATTACTGTTAATGAGAGTATAACCATAGCTTTCATCATTTTTCAGGGAGACAAATTTAGAAAACGAAATAGTTTTTAGGCTGTGACTCAACAATGGAAGCAGATGCAGAGCCCAATGCTGAGATGCTTCACTCAAAACTAAAATCAGTAGGGTTGGATCAACAACACAATTCACCAATATGTAGCTTCTGTGGTTTTAAGGCCTGTGGAAGAACATTCTTTGAATTATGGGAGGAGTAATGAAGGGATCTAAATGCCAAAGATTAATTAAGATCCTTGTTTATTTTTGATTACAGAACAAAACCAAATTCACTTTTGTTTGATGGACTGTTGTGATTTTTTTTCAGTCTTTTTGCCTGTAGTAGTCACTATACTATAACAAAAAGTAGAATAGTCCTTTCACACCATTCAAAATATTATGTAAAATTTCTGAAAGAACTGCATTGACTTCAATTTGTTTCCATTGCAAATCTATGGAAGGTTTTCTTCTTTTTTCTGATTGAATTCAATGGGAGAAGGTAGTGAATCTATTTGGGGGTTACATCCCTTAAATGATAACTGAAGGACATTTTCAAGTAACGTATCTAATCCTTTGAATAGTCCTTGTCTCTATATAAACACACCCAAAAAGATATAATAATCTCTATTTTAAAGACCTTTGACTACTTCAATCATTATCCCAGGCAATCCATTCAGAATGATTTTCTTCCCTGTTTTTTTTTGGTTTGTGGCTTGTTTGTTTTTGGTTTTGTTTTTGTTTTTAACCACTACACTGTATTATAAATTATATAGCAGGCTGTGTGTGTTCTGTTTTGTTTTTCATAAACAAACAATTTAATAGAACCAGATCCCACATTTTCTAAGAGGTTTCACAAACAGCAACATTTTTTAGCATCAGACTATTTCAATAATGGTAGGATTTCTTTCTCAAACTTTCTCTTGTAATAGTCTGATAGCTTATGAATTAAGTGAAAAAAGACAGTCCTAAAACTGAATATGATTTTACAAGGTTTTATATTGTGTTTGAAAAATCTTAACAAAAACCACAAACTCACATTGAAAAATCTCAGAAAGTGTCTCAGTGAACATTATTTTAGAAGCAATGTGCCCTTTGTATAGTTTTGGTTTGTAGATGTCTAAGAGATAAATACAAAATCTAATGGTTTCACTCTATATGTTTGGAAACAATCTTTCTAAGGCATAACTAGAAGGTGGCAAGTCATTTATAATTTCAGTGTAATTTTGTTCATTAATAGTAACTCCATTTCAATTAGTGGGAGAAGAGAATTGAGATCTTAGTATCTCTGACCTTTACCTTTACCTACAAGGCTTGAGAAGCATTGGCAGAGTGAATTAAACTTCGCTTTCTTAAGCTGTAATGTCTGGAGGAGAACTGAAGTGCACTAGCAAGACATAATAATACATTCAAACTTTTCTTCTTTCTCTTGACATTTGAAATATCAAGAGTAGTACATAATCATTTCCTTCTCCTTTTCCTATGGGTTCTTGACATACCTCCAAAGTGTGAAAGGTGATAGTGCATGCAGTTGAAGACTAAAACTGAAACAACTACACTCCACTCTGTGCCAGCTGAGTAAAAGATGTTTGCATTTTGAACTATAGTCCTTTGCAATATCATATTTTAGATTGTCTAGAGTTTTTAGGATTTTGCAGTACAATAAAGGAGTTGAAAATTTGTTTTATTTGAATTACAAAAGGCAGAAGAATACAAGGAAAATTTCTGTCTCTTTGTCATGATACTAGCTCTCACTGCAAAAAAATCTACATACAGGACTAAATGTTTACTTGCATGACTTACATGTTAATGTTCATGATTTCAATAATGGACAGCATCCTGGCTTGCCTAAGCTCTATCTTAACTTTCAGTATTCTTAAAGATAATAGAATTCTCAAACGCTATCTTGAAAGAAACCTATGAAAGCACAAACTTTTTTGAATTCTGTTCTGGGTTAAAACAAATGCTCTGGAGCAGTGCTTGCTTCATGCTTTTCAATTTCTACTACTTTTAACTTTCTCTGCCTATGTTGGTGATGAAAACTCACAAGACTTTCATGATTGGTATACAGGCTGAAATGTGCCAGATGGTAACATCAACTTGATTCAGGGGAAAAACAACTTATTGGGAGTGTCAGAAAAAGGGTGGAAGAGTGTTCTGAGTTAATTACAAACTATTTTCTGGGGTAGAGCATAAATATTCCTTCTGTTCAGAAATATACATAGATAGGGAACAAACAGGATCGCAGATTCCAGGGCACATACCTAGGAAATTAAATGGGTTTATCTCAAAAGAATTGTGCAATTTGTTTCAAAATGTTAAAGCACTGAAAATGAAACAATCCTGCTCATGACAATGTTCTTTTTGAACTATTTTCTCTGCTTTCTCTTTCTGAACTACCAACCATATAGAATTTTCAACTGAGATGTTTTGAGCATCTACAGTGTTTGAGGTGGTTGTCTCAACTTGTTGGATATGTTCTGTAGGCATATGACCATTTCTCTTAGTTTTTCTTGAGATCCATCACCAAAATTTTGAAAATCACCCTACAACTCTGCAGAGCTGTGTGAAATTGTGAAATCACTCTTACATTGCTTTAAATGAACGGTGAGTGGTGTGAACGATAAGAAATACAAAATCTGCCCCAAAAGCAACTATTCTTTTCTTACACTGATCTAGATATCCACAAATGTTGAGACTTGACACTTACAAACTATTCATTTAAAAAAAAAAAAAACAAACAACAAAAAACCTACGGACGGTCTATGTCACGGCTTTCATAACAGTAGCCACAGCTCTGATGGGTGTTAAAAGGTGATAGGCAGTCCCTTGTTGTGTATAGCAAAAGGGAAAACACCTGGAAAGAAAAATAGGCAAGCTTGCTAGCATTATTTGAGATAATACTAGGAGTAAGCCAGTCACTTTAGACGACATTTTGGATGTCATATTCATAGACAACACATATAGTCTCATGTATTTTCTAAGCCAAGAGTTTACTTTAAAACCACATTGATTACAATAATGAGAGCATTTCATTTCCTGCCTGGTCCCATAGAAGCATATTTTGGTTTTTTTTCCTCCACTACCTTGCAGCTTAAATGCATCATATTAATTTTATAAATTTCTTAAAATAAATACATAAATGAAAACTTTGAGGTTAAACTCACAAATTTTTTCTTTGCATTTTGGATAGATCCATTTTTGTCTTGACTTCAGTGGAGAAACATTGAAGACAAGTTCAGTGCAGAACAGCTAAGAAGCGTATCATTAAATATGCAGTAGCAGATATGCTATTAGTAGGCCCACACAAAAAGGTAAAATTAAGTGATCATAAAATTAATATCCTGCAGTAGAAGGATTGAAATGAAGGTGGAGTTGTAGCATAGTTGTGAAATTGTCATTTGTGATGGGAAATCGTGTGAGCAGCTTCCATTTTGGTTGGAAAAAATTAACATAGATGAAAAGACCTATAAAGTAATTGTTAATATTATATGCATAAGTTAAAGCATGAAAGTCTCCAGGCATTTGTTTCAGATGTCAATAATGATTTTTTGTGACTTTGGACTAGGAAAAAGGGAAATAATATTTTTCAAAAGATGCATGATTTTAGAGCAAAATTAGAGTGTTCAGTTCTGGTGTCCTCAGTGCAAGAGAAACATGGACATATTGGAGAGAGTCCAATGAAGGGCCACAAAGATGATTAAGGGGCTGGAGCCTATGAAGAAAGGCTGAGACAGCTGGGACTGTTTAGCTTAGAAAAGAGAAGGCTCAGGAAGATCTTATTAATGTGTATAAATACCTGAAGGGAGGGTACAAAGAGGACGGAGCCAGGCTCATTTCAGTGGTGCCCAGTGACAGGACGAGACAATGGCCACGAAATGAAACTTGGGAGACTCCATCTGAACATCAGGAAACACCATTTTACTGTGAGCATGACTGAGCACTGGAATAGGTTTTTCCAGAGAGTTTGTGGCCTCCATCCTTGCTGATATTCAAAAGCTCTCTGAAGACAATCCTGGGCAATTGGTTGTAGGTGGCCATGCCTGAGCAAGGAAGTTGGACCAGGTGACCTCCAAAAGTCCCTTACAACAACCATTCTCTGATTCTGTAACTCTGTGAATCAAATTCAGGTACAGTATAGTAGTAACACAATAAATCACTATAAAAAAAAAGTTTCATTTTGAAGAAAAAATTTTTATTTCTAAAAATACGCAACACAAAACCATGGAAATGCATATTGCTTATATGTATTTACTTTGTATCTTCTAAAACAGCCACCAACTTAGAACTTGCCACTCTAACACCAGTTTTTTATAGGACACAGTTCTATGCTCAAGGGTTAGAGAGACTGAAGTCCCTTCGTGATGCAAATTAATACCCAGCCTGTATAAATTACTCTGTAATATACTGCAATGAAGATTGCCAACTGTCAAGACTGGTTAAATAAAATAAAGCTGACAATGTATTATTTATGTGCATAGAAATGGTTGAGATTAAGACAACCATACATTTGTCTTCTGATAACACATAATAATGAAGATGAGTTCATAACTGTTGGTAGTACATTTTCTTAACTATGTGCCCAAAAGCCAAAGATTGATTTTTTAGATTGCTATGCACATTCTTACAATATTCTGAAATTCCAGTGTTACTGTAACTTCATAAAATACATGAACTTTCAATTAAAGTACAATTTTTCAAATGTGGTGACTAATAGAAACTTTCAAAGGCATAACTTCAAAAATTCAAGCTCACCTTCATCACCACTTCTAAAATTTAGAAGGGCCTTTTGTCAGCTCAAGAAAACATAAAATCATACCTATAAACATCAGACATCCAAACAAATAGAAAAAACATGAAAGAGACAATATGTCATGGGTGAGTAAGACACCACTGTTCAATATTTTACATTAGCACCAACGAACACAATTACCTACCTTACTCCTACTTACCCCTTACTTTTTTACATACAAAACATGACTATGGGAAATTACATTGTTACAATGTACTGCTACAGCCTACAATGTTCAGTCTACTTTTATGATTCTTATGATAGTACTGGTTTGAATTTGCTTGCTTGTTTTATTTTCTTCTTTTTGTGAAGAGGATCAATTGAATTAAGACAGAAATTGGTGCACCTAAAAGTTTTCCCAAAATCTGGAGAGAAACATTTTGAAGATGGTTATTAATATTCTGATGTAAATCTGCCAAAGCTAGTACAATTTTCTTACTTCTCCTGTAGACCATTTTAGTATGAAATATAAGTAGTTAATAACTTCATTAAAGTATCAGTTTTCCATTGTCGTAGCCTATCCGTCTTCTTCAGGGCAGCATGCAATTGTAACTTCAGGAAGTGTTGCCTTTCTGGTCTCTCTAGAGGTAACATTTTAGTATTAAATTTAAGTTCAGTGAATGAAAGTTATGCTAATTTGTAACTGTTGCTTATATGTAGCAAAGAGGAACTAAATGAAATTATTAGTTTAAAATAACAACAAACTATGCTGAGGAATTAATGTAGCATGAGAGAAAAGACAGACATGAGTAAAGAGGATATTTTGCTTTCTTTTGAAACTGAGTTCCTGGGACTCACTTTGAAAATCTAATGATTCTTCCAGGCTTTTTGTTGTTGCCTTTGTTTGGATTTGCTGCACACTCTCAGTATATTTTATCTACTGTATGAAAAAAATATCAGAAGATGACTTCTATAATTGAAGTTGCATTCATTTTATGATTATTGCTTCTTGTAAGTGATTATCTTCATGTGGCAAATATGTTTGATGATATGTTTGATTTTCATCCTATTTTAACAATGAAATTAGTTTATAGATACTGATTCACTATTAATTCATTATAAAACACTTGTAAAAAACTAAGAAGAACTTAAGAAAAAGCTGAATGGAAACTTTTTATCTTGATTGTTATGGTAACATAATGTTTGCTACTGAAGTCATATACCTGAATCTGGGTTTTGATCATGTCTTCTTAGTTATGTAGTATTCATGGCAGTATTCATGGTATATACTGTGGTTTCCTCAGTGGAAAAGCCTGCCTAGTAGGTAAGTCTTTAGGTCATAATTCCTCACTGGACAAAAGCAACACTTCCTCCTGAAGAGGACGTGGTTTCTGCTTCAACTATCACACTTCTCATTGAGTTTAATTTGAATTTTTCTATCAGAGTTACCACAAATATTTGTTACGAATTCTATATTTATATAGAATTTGCTATAAATTCTATATTCTATATACATGGCTCAAAACTGATGCTGCAGTTCCAACAGTACAGAATTTGAGGGAAGATATTCTCCGCACTCTGTGAAGAGCTGGTGAGTTTGCACTGAGGATGCTACATATAGTTGGACAGAACTTGTTCAAGAGGGTCCAGCTAAAGGCTACAGGATGGTCACAGAATTATAGAATCATAGAATGGTTTGAGTTGGAAGGGACCTTAAAGATCACCTAGTTCCAACCCCCCTGCTATGGGCAGGGGCACCTTCTACTAGATCAGATTGTTCAAAGCCCCATCCAACCTGACCTTGAACACTTCCAGGGATGGGGCATCCACAATGTCTCAGGGCAACCTGTTCCACTGTCTCACCACCCTCACAGTGAAGAGCTGCTTCCTTACCTCTAATCTAAATCTACCTTCTTTCAGTTTAAAGCCATTAGCCCTTGTCCTATCACTACATGCCCTGATAAAAAGTCCTTCTCTGGCTTTCTTGTAGGCCCCCTTTAGGTACTGGAAGGCTTCTACAAGGTCTCCCCAAAGCCTTCTCTTCTCCAGGCTGAACAACCCCAGCACTCTCAGCCTGCCATCATAGGAGATGTGCTCCAGCTCTCTGATCATCTTCATGGGCCTCCTCTAGCAGGTCCATGTCCTTCTTATCTGCCTTAAAGGCAGGACTCCAGCTGGGGTCTCATGAGAGTTGTGTAAAGGGGCAGAATCACCTCCCTCAACCTGCTGGTCATGCCACTTTTGATGCAACCCAGGATACAGTTGGCTTTCTGGGCTGCAAATGCACATTGCTGGGTCATGTTGAGATTCTCATCAACCAATACCCTTAAGTCCTTCTCCTCAAGGCTGCTCTGAATCCATTCTCCACCCAGCCTGTATTTGTGCTTGGGATTGCCCTGACTCATGTGCAGAACCTTGCAGTTGGCCTTTTTGAACTTCATGAGGTTTGCATGGGCCCACCTCTCAAGTCTGTTCTGGTGGGTTAAACCTGGCTGGGTGCCAGATGCCCACCAAAGCCGCTGTAACACTCCTCCCCCTCAGCTGGACAGGGGAGAGAAAATATAACAAAGGGCTCGTGGGTCGAGACAAGGACAGGGAGAGATCACTCAACCAATTACCATCACAGGCAAAACAGACTCAACTTGTGGAAAATTAACTTAATTTATTGCCAATCAACCAGAGTAGGGTAATGAGAAATAAAACCAAATCTCAAAACACCTTCC
>JANXJC010000031.1:24612933-24629052 GCA_027564655.1 Leptodon cayanensis
AAAGATATTAAACAGAATGGGGCCCAACACTGAGCCCTGGGGAACACCACTTGTGACCCGCCGCCAACTGGATTTCATCCCATTCACCACAGCCCTCTGGGCTTGTCCATCCAGCCAGTTTTTCACCCAGTGAAGTGTACACTTGTCTAAGCCATGAAACACGAGCTTCTCAAAGGAGTATGCTATGAGTGACAGTGTCAAAGGCCTCGCTGAAGTCAAGGTAGATAACATCCGCAGCCTTTATTAGCTTCAGCTACGGTCACTTTCTTTCTTAAATGAAGCACTCATTACTTTATCTGGTATTCTGTGAATTCAGACTTCCCCCCCCATATTCTTGAATATCTATATTTTCTTTCAAGGCCCAGTATTCATTTATTTGGGTTTTGGGGAGCTTTTTTGTTTTTTTGTTTGTTTGTTTGTTTTTTGTTGTTGTTGTTGTTTTGTTTGTGGGGTTTTTTGTTTGTTTCCTTGCTTTTTTGAGGAAAGGAGAGCTTGCTTACAGAAATTTTGTCCCTGCTTAATATTTACTCATACTGTAGACCTGATTGAAAATTGGCACAAACTTTCAAGTAAAGGTAAAAATGTATTTATCAAAAAAAAAAAGAATTTTTATCGTTCTTTAAAAATGCACTTGTATCTTGATGTAGAAAATGTAGACAGTTGTTTTTCTATACCTGGAAAGAAAATGTGATCAAGTAAATTCAAGTAAGTGATTACTGTTTTTCAAAGATTCTTGGCAAATCTGTGATATCAGCCAGTTGGAAGCTTTCACAGAAGTAATATGAAAGAGGGAGGCCCATGGTCAAACCCCAGTTCACTAAACCCAAAATTAAGTCCATTGGGATTATTCACATGTTGGGAAGGTACATACATACATATATTTGCAAAACTAAAACTTAGTTCATTAATACTGTGAAGGCTATATGATGCTAAACCTCATAAGCTGATTTCAAAATATTGTTTACATTTCTGTCTTTTTCTTTTAATTTCTATTTTCTGACTAAATTATGTAATCGACTATTGACATCACTTACACTATTACAATTTCTCTGGTATACAGTTAGCCTGAGATGTCTTGTTTCCATGCTACTTATTTTATTCCTTATTTTGCCTGAGGTTGCTTATGACTGAAAATGTCATTGCTTTCAAACATCCTCTAGACAGTAAGTGTGAGTGCATGAAGTAAGAAAGAAATGTACCTACATACTGGTGAGAGGATTTTTTCCTGTACTGCTGTCTGTGGTGCTTTTTTCTGTGAAGGAAGTTTTCAGTATTGTGACATATTTCATTGTGTTCAGTTGAAACAAATTGGATGAGAAACAGTGCTTTTTATTTTTATATGACAGGTTTCTACAATCTTTCATACATGCCGGATGTACAAATTTCTAAATAGTTTAGGGTTTTTTTGAGGAAATAGAAGTAAGCAAGTAATTTTCTATGAAGACTTGAGGGTTGCAAAAAATACAACCTGCATCTGATAATATGGAACTATAAATAAGACAAGTACAATTTTTAAAGGGAATGTTGAGTCACAAAGTTGAAACCTCCTCCTCAAGTGTATTTTAAATCAAAACAGACAGTGTTGAGCAGTATCCAGAAGTTGTGAAGACAATATTTGTAGTTTATTTTGAAGAAAGGAAAAAAGTCAATGGAAAGTCAAAAGAAGTTCCTGCTCAAGAGACTTCAAAGCACTACTTAGTTTGCAAGGTTCAAGGTTTGATAACTGCCCCAAGGTCAGAAAATGTAATCTAGATATCCATTTAAAATAAAAAAGAATGAGAATTATGTCTTATCCTAGAGTATCTGTTCAATACCTACTTAATACTTACATTCATGTGGTTAGTTCAGATAAAATAATTTCTTTCTTAGGCCATAGACAGAAAGGGAAATGCGAATATGTTTGGGTGGGGAGAGGAAACTAAATATCTTATAAATGAATTGCAATAATCTGCCATATAAATTTCAGGTGTCATAACTATGCTATAATCTAGACTGTCCTGTCGCAATGATAAATAGGAAAGGCATAGCTTCTGGAGAGTAAGCATTTATATCAACAATAAGTTGATCTTTAATTTTTTAGCTGTCCTCTTAAGAAAAATATTGTGCTTGTATGATTGAGCAATCAATTCTTATTAACTGAAACTGTGACAAATTACATATGTTTTCAGGCACTCCTAATTCTGCACATAATATCATAGAATCATATAACAGCCCAGGTTGGAATAGATATCTAAAGTTCCTCTGGTCCAACTTTCCATGGGACAGAGCCTCGATGGGATTAGCTAGCACCCTGTCCAGTCACATATTGAAAACCTTCAGTGATGGGTATTCTACCACGTCCCTGAGGAGGTTGTTCCACTGAATGATTGTTCTCACTATAAAATATTTTTTTCTTATATCAAGATGAAACCTCCTGGTGCAACCTGTACCTTTTGCCCCTTGTCTTCCCCACATGGCTCCTTGTGAAGTGAGACCCTATCCCCTTTGAACCCACCTTTGAAGTACTGGAATATTGTGATGAGGTCCTCCCTGAGCCTTCTTTTCTCCCAGGAGAAAGGACTTAACACTTTCAGTCTTTCTTCATAGGTCAAGTTCTCCAGCCCTTTGATCGTCTTCATGCCCCTGCTTTGAACTCTCTCTGGTCTGTCCTTGTCTTTTTTTGAATTGTGGGGAGCAGAACTGGACACAGTACTCCAGGTGTGACCTGACAAGTGCTGAGTGGAATGGGATGATCACATATTTCTCTCTACTAGTGATGCTCCTGTGGATGCAGCCCAGGATCCAATTTGCCTTTGTTGGTGCAGTGACATGCTGCTGACTCATCTTCAGCTTGCTGTCTACCAGGACCCCCAGGTCCCTTTCAGCAAGTCTGCTCCCCAACCACACAGATCCTAGCCTGTACTGGGTTGTTTGGTTATGTCATCGCAGGTGCAGAACTTCTCACTTGTCTTGATTAAACTTCATACTGTTTGCTAGTGAGTGCTAGCCCACTCTTCCAACCTGCCCAGGTCTCTCTGTAAGATATCACTCCCTTCTGAAATGTCAACCTCACCACTCAGTTTAATGTCATCAGCAAACTTTGTGAAAGTGCTTTCAATCCCATCATCCAGAACATTTATGAAGATGTTGAACATTCTGGAGCACAGTATTGACTCCTGAAGGACCTCACTTGTGACAGGCTGCCCATCTGAGTAAAAAACATTGATCACCACTCTCTGAGTGTGACCTGTTAGCCAATTTCCTACTCATCTCACAGACCATCAATCCAGTCTGTATCTTGTCAGTTTGTCTAGGAGAAGGCTGTGGGAAACAGTATCAAATGCTTTGCTGAAGTAGCTGTAACTTCTATAAAATACAGCTAACACTTATTCTACAGTCTGCTAATTTATGTGATACCATTAAATTTACTCTCTTAAAGTAGCTAGATTTATCTTCTTTCCTGACATTACAAATTGTACTTCTGCTCCCATACTCAGTTGTTATATTGGTATTTAAACTTACTTGGTTCAGGCTAAAATTAGGTGGAACTGATGAATGTTTTCTGCAGACCTTTTGATCTGCCTATTAAAGAGATGCTCATCTGTCATCAAGATTTAAACAAATAAATATTTTAGTTCTTTAGTCCTTCAAATTACTGATGATGAAAGTTGCCAAAGTGAGGATCTACAGTTCTGCAGCAGATTTTAGAAGGTATTCTAAGATAAAGATCTTGCAGCTCTGTCTCAGCAAGAAGGAGTGTGTTTTCATTCATGTCCTGACTGAAGTAATTAGGAGGGAATACATTGCCAACTGGAGCATGTTGCTTGGATTTAATGGTGTACAGAAAGAGGATCAGCAGGCAATGAATGCTGCTGCAGAGCCACAGGGAGGGCTGTATGAGGAGGGGTGGGTGCATGATACTAAATTGTCAATAAGCTGTGATGGAGAGCAGCAGGAGCATTGACTGTTGGTGCATTCCTCAAAAGAAACATAATACTGAAGGCTAAGTGCCTTCAGCTTCCCAAGAAAAACAGAAGTAACTCATTAATACATGTCTGAAGACACTTGCTTATTTATGAATGGTTCATTAATTTTACATTCCATGTGAAAAATCCAACCTTTCCAAACAATTTTATGATAGTCTTAGAATCATAGAATGGTTTGAGTTGGAAGAGACCTTTAAAGGACACCTAGTCCAACCCCCCCTGCAATGAGCAGGGACATCTTCAACTAGATCAAGTTGCTTAGAGCCCCATCCAACCTGACCTTGAATATTTCCAGGGATGGGTCATCTACTACCTCTCTGGGCAACCTCTTCCAGTCTTTCACCATCCTCATTATAAAAAATTTCTTCCTTATATGTAGTCTGAATCTATACTCTTTAGTTTAAAACCATTACCCCTTATCCTATTGCAACAAGCCCTACTAAATAGTTTGTCCCCATCTTTCTTATAAGCCCCCTTGAAGTACTAAAAGGCCACAATAAGGTCTCCCCGGAGCTTTCTCTGCTCCAGGCTGAACAATCCCAACTCTCTCAGCCCTTCCTCATAGGAGAGCCTGTCCTCATAGGAAAGAGTGTCTTCCACTGTGGCAACTTCTATTAAAGTGAGGGGGTATAAATACAGTTCTCTGCTGCTTGAGTACATTAATTTTTTTAACCATCCCTTTTACTATGAGGCTATTAAGATTGAAGAGTAGGGGCTCATTCTCCATAGACAATTTCAAATATCCATCTAAATTTTCATGTGTGACTACTTTTAATAAAAGTTAAACACTCTAATTCATCACTTGTATTCAGCGATGATGTAAAATGTATGAAAGAGGTAAAGGTTATAACTGTGGGGAAAACTTGACACTTTTTTTCCCCTCATTTAATCTCTAATTCTTTCTGTCACCCAATAAGAGATGATGCATTATTAAGTAATGGTTGGGAATCTTGCTTTTAATAGGATTCTCTGTACTATGAAGACAAAGGTAAGAAAGGACAGATATTTATCTTCAGTGCAACATGCTTAAAAAAATGCCTCCCTCTGTCCCTTGATCTGGCAGTCCCTGAGAGAAAGATGGCTGAGGGGTAATACCTCTTGCTCTGTAAGCGTGAGTCTTCTTTTTTACATAACACTCTCAGAGGATGATGGCTAAGATCTCCATTTACTTCTGGTAGAACAAAGACTTTTAGCCAGATTTTAGAAAGAGGAACTAATTATGTAGTCAGAGTTGATTCTAGTTGCCTCCTCATGCAGGAAAAAACCTCAAGTATTAACATACTCTGAGAGGGTTTCATTCTGTCCATTTGCTTAACACATCTGAAATATTTAAATATTTTCTGAGGCAAAGAGAGAGTGACAACCTAGCCTTCTGGTTAGGACAAACTCAGCTAGTCTGAGTGTTTAATCACAGATGCAAAGTGGACAGAGAGTGGATAGAGTTAAGATGAGAATCTGACGTGGAATCAGATGTACCCTTGAAAGTAAGCTGAGATTCTATGCCATTCTACATTTGATTAGCACTCCCTTTGCAAGGTTATGACTGATTTTTTTTCTGTGCAAGATAATGAGAATTACATCAAGGTATTACTGAAGTTTACTTAACCTAAACTATTCTATTTTTCCCTGATTTGGATCAAATCTCTTTGTGTCTTAACTGAGAAACATTTACTTTTTGTGAACTCTCACACAAGGTCATAGTTGTCTGAACTCTGAAAATATAGTCCTAGAATATCCTATATTTAGCTAAATAGATAAGAATGGTGTTTCATAGCCTCTTAATCTGAGGAATAATTTAAAGTGAGTTTTGAATTGTTGATTAAACAGAGATAACAGAAGCACCGTCTTCAACAGAAAGCGTTGTTTACTTGGGAGAGGGTGTTTTTATATCTAGATGCTCTTCCTCTGCAAACTTTACTCAGTGATCTTCAGCTGACCGGAGCTTTTGGATACTACATTCTTAACCAGAAAAATTCTTCCATTTCTGATGAACCTGTAACTGGTAGAGAAGCTGTGCATAGAGGAACCACACTGTTATCCAGCATATATGTTATACAATGAAATGGTTAGTATTCACTCAGTGCTTTGTCTTTTCCAGGATCCTCAGATGTTAATTAAATAATCTTCCCAAATTCCCTAAGAAGAGAGTAAATAGTCTTATGCCACTTCATAGATTGAAAGAGTAAAGACGATTATATGGCAAACCACAAAGCCTGTGCAACCATAGCAAAGGGGTATATTCAGGGAAAAAAAAAATAAATAAAAAAAATAAAAAGAGCAGTTACAAAGTTGTATTTTTTATTTGCTAAAATGTGTTATTTTATATTAGTTACTTCCTTTATTATCTTAACCCTATGTGTCTTCTTTAAATTTTGCTTGAACCTGAATCCATCTAGGATTTCACATTATAAGCATTTGTTCGTTTAATTTTAAGATTTTACTAAGTTTACTACAGATGAGATACTGTAAAAGTATACCTTAGTATAATATTGGCTGACTGTAGAAGACTATGTCTTGAACACTTCCTATATTCATGGCTCCATGTGCATTTATATAGCAGGTCCAGCTTTTTCTTCATTGGCTATAAATAGGCCTGGAGAAAGTGCATATGAACACTGCCATCATTGTATGCTGCTGAAGCAATACTTCCCCTTGCAATGTGAAACTGCATGCAGGTATTGAGCAACATGTTTGAATGGAGTGAATTACTCTTTCATCTGAATTGCTATTTATTAACTCTTAAGACCTACTGATTAAGATTACCTTGTGAACATGTCCTACACAGGGCCCTTTAATAGTTTGATAGTTTGGTACACAGTGATTGAATATTTTTTCCATGCAGTAGTGCACTTATTCCCCTTTCACCTTGTTTACTAGGTCCATATTTGAGGAAATCCTATTCAGTGTCTAAAACAAGCACCACATCTATGCCCTTGCCTTGCTAAGTCATATCTGGGGCCATGCCATGGAGAAAGAAACAGCATTAAGCTGTTTTCTAATAACGCAGCATTCTCCTGGTGATAAAGAGCTATTTCACATACAAAGGTTTGTTCTAAGCCTAGAAACAAAATATTAGCAGGCCATTATTGAGAACACATTGTGTGTAGGAATGAAAGGAGGAGCAAACGCAAATGTGAGCTAATACATATGGAAGTAGGGGGCTAAAAAGTACTCAGCCCTGGCTTTGCTGGGAACTATTTACCTTCATAGTGCCAGTTTAAGCCTGAGATAGGGCAATTATGGATAGAATTCATAACAAAGACAGGTTTTACTATTCAGGAAGTTACTTATATATTGCTCCTTTTTGTTATCTTCTAGTGTTCTTATTTGGATTAGGATTAAAACAGAGATGCTTTTATGGTTATTTGAGATGACCATTATTTATTGAGAATAATTATAATAAATGACATTGAAAATTTATATGATTGGAATACAGAATGCTGCAACCAAAAATAAATGTAACTAAAAAGCCTAGAGGCTCAACTCTTATACTGGAGTAAAGATAATGCATAAGTGTCCAACTTTGTAATAATAAGCAACAATAAAAAGAATATAACATGCTTTATCTTAACTTCAGAAAGGATATTTGACTTCTTATCAATGCCATGAAATGAACTCCCTGTTATTAACATCTGATAACCTGTCCATATACAATGAACCAGTTTTCTCAGTTAACTTTATGGTACAGGCAGCATGTCTTAAAAAAATCCAACATATTAATGGGCAACTAATAGGTACACAAACCAAACAGCTTAACTCCACACATCCTGAAAAAAACCCCTCTGAATGTGAAAACAAAAAATCATTTCAGTATGTATTTCGAGTTATTACATTCAAAGTTGAACATCAGAGAACTCAGACAGCCAGTTCACCCATGGATGGATTTGCTCTCAAAGAACAGAAATGGTAAAATACTATTAGTTAGGTATTTAAATGTGTATGCATTAATAGCTTTCAAATACTTGTCTGAGATGATGCAAAAGTAAATAATCATCTATATCTGAATCCTTCCCTTCACTTCACTCCTTAGGACTTCTTTCAATTTTGTTAATTTTGAGATGTATTTGACTATTACAGTTTTTATTACGTCTGATACTTACCAAACCGTAGTTGAATCCAATGTTTAAGAGCTAGAGTGTATATATATAAGCTGAAGGATCTACAGACACCTTGGAAAAGAATGAATATTAGGTTTTCTGACAAACTGGTTTTAACAATAGCACTCTTAAAGAAGTTTTAGCAATATACTCACAAATATGGTACATTTTTGTAAACTATTGTGAAGTTGCTGAACCATCTTCTTTAGTCAATACATTTCTTCTGACTGAAGATATAATTAATACTTTGAATATTGAGTCTACTAAAAAGACCCTTAAACTGTTATATGCTGAAATATTTTTTAATCATTTGTCTTTTCTCTTTATACTGTCTTTTGTCTCATTTTTCCACAAATATTTATGTACTACATGCTACTCAGTCCTCACAAATGCATATGCCTAAATTGCTTAGCAGCAAGCTGTAATTCAAGTGCTTATTTTTTTCAGTGCCTTTCTTTAGGGTTTCTGTCTCTGGACAGAAATGAATCTTGCCCAAAAATTTAGGAAGAAGAGTTGAGGGACTGCTTAGCTCTTTGCAGAAGTTCCTAAGCAATCATTGTTTAACAATGCATTAAGATTAAATCATTAAGATTATTTAATGCTAAGGTTATCTTCATGAGATCAAGAACCCATTCCTTATGAGGTCTGCAATTAATGATAGCTCATCCACTCAGGATAGAAATAAAGAAAATATTTTCTTGTCTTCCTTAGTATTTAATTTATATTATTAAACTTTCATATCAGTTTTTTGTCATTATTTTTTCAATATTTTCCAATTTTTTAGTTTATTATTTGGCAATATGTAACAAAAGCGAATAAGCCCACTATAAACAGTGGAAGTGTTCTATGAGAATTCAAGGATATAGTAAATATTAGGTCTTTTATTGTTCTTTTCCCAGTTCATTTTCCACAGCTCTTAATTTAGCCTTTTCATTAACTGATCTATTTATCATGAAATTCAGTATTAGCAGTTGTAGAATTCACTAGAAGGGAATCACACTAATAACTAGGTTAACTGTAAATACATAGGCTGGCCTAATTAATATCATGTAAAGTATTAATGTTGTTTTCCTACTTTAACTCAATGAAATAAAATACATTAAAAAATGTTTTCTCTTTTTAAAGCATCCACTTTTATGTTCTCTACAGCATTAGTAATTAGAATATCAAGCAGT
The DNA here is from genome assembly GCA_027564655.1 of Leptodon cayanensis. Taxonomy (NCBI): domain Eukaryota; kingdom Metazoa; phylum Chordata; class Aves; order Accipitriformes; family Accipitridae; genus Leptodon; species Leptodon cayanensis. The sequence goes on from JANXJC010000031.1 coordinate 24,622,171, forward strand.
AAAAACTCATCTGTAACTATTTGAGTGGAAATGGGTTGAGTTAGAAGAGCAATAGACTACATGACTTCATATCTTGGTGAGTACCTGACAAAAAAATTAATTAGAAAGACATTTGTAAATGCAGGTTAGAATTTGCAGGATGCAGAAGAAATGCTTTAAAAAAAGAAAGTATTCACTGCTTTTGTTTCTAATCAACCAGGTAACACTATGTTGAAAACAGCTTTTTGCTGCTGAGATCACATCACAATATGAAGACAATATTTGTATGATACAGTATTAGATTGCTTTTCATTACATTCAAGAGACTTTTGAGAGAAAATGAGTATTTACATAAGTTTTCAAAATTCACTGTAAGCTTTTTTATGAATCTAAATGATTTTATTGTTCTGAGAGGCTGGCTGGTCTTGCTTCCAAGAAAATCATTTTTTTAAACAATGGAAGTGGTTGTTCTTCACTGATGTTTACCTGCAAAAATTAGCTGGGATCTGCTCTTCACAAGCTATCATGAATATTCTGAAGTGCCTTCATATGTGGGGTAAATAATGTCAAACAATCCAGTTAAGAAGTTTTCATACTAAAAGAATTCATCTGCTTTCTATACTCATCAAGAAACCCTGGGAATTCCATTTTCTTCTTATTTTTATATCAGTCGAATGAAAAAAAAGAGGCAGATGTAATGTTCTGACACTAAAAATTGGAAATTAAGGGAGTCATGTGACTTTGAACATAAACAGAAAGGCATTTAAAAAGGGATTTAAACATATGAGGGACTGAAAGAGTTAATGTCTCAAACATTGTGGTGGGGCAAATTCTGCTTAAGGACTAACTCTGCATAATGAAGAACCCTGCCTAGCAAGGAACCCCAGGTGAAGAGAAGCCCATTAGTGCCCATCAGCACCAGGAGGGGAAGGGTGTGCAGGATGGTGCACAGCTCCCTGTTCTGATATGCTGAACAGGGCAGCTCACCGTACAGGGAAGGGGAAGTTACTCCCCAGATGACCCCCAAGCCCAAAGGCTCACAAACCGCTCATGACACCTAATTAGCCTAATGCCCACCCAAAGGAGGGGCAAGGATGATAAAAGGACACAAACTGAAGCCCCAGGTGTGCAAGCCCACTGGAACCAGACCCCTCAGCTGACTTGACCCATCAGCTGACTGAACCAACAGTGGACTCAGGACCGGTGAAATCTTTCTCTTCACTCTCTTCTCTCTCTCTCTCCCTTTTCCTTTTCTGTAATCCCTACACCTCATCCCTTTAGACATAAACTGTTGACCAAGTCTGGGAGTATGAGTGGATCCAGCCATTCCTGGGCTCCTCTCTGAGAAGGAGTCTGGAAAGCAAGGGGGTCTGCTCTGAACCTCCTGACCCAACGGGAGGGCTCTCCTTATTGTCTGCCCTGAACTGATTCCCAAATAAGCATGTCCTGTAGTATATGTTTGGTGATGTATGGTTAGCACATGGTACACAGTTTACTGACATAGTTTCATGTCAATTTTTGTTGTGAGCGTACCAATTTTGGTGGTAAGTATGCCAATTCTTGTTGTGAGCAAGTAAAAATTGAGTTTTGTGAGTTAAAGGATCCCTGGTGTTGTTTCACCTCAATCCTGACCTGGGAATCAGCAAACCTGAGTCATCATCCTGAGAAATTGGGACATGACAAAACATCAGCTGTAACAGTCTTTCTCCTTATCTATAGAGATATATATATGGTTAAGATATAGCAGTGTAGCAGTTACAAAAAATTCAGCTTTAGTTACGATCCAACCATATAAAAATCTTATGCATCTTGGCATGCCAACATAAAGACTAACTTTATTATCTATTAAACAAAAAATTTATAGAAATTTAATTCTTCTGGAACTGGCTTGATTTTCATGCAGTAATATTAAATCTTCAGGTAAATGTAGATTTCACTGGCAATTGTACTATAGATATCACAGAATTTTTAAAATTGGAGACCCACGCCTGTTATTGATTATTGCTGGGCTATGGTCTGAAGAACTGGTGCAGACACAAATGATGTCAAATATTGCCAAGCTCTAAAAATAAAGTATCATGACTGTAAAAGGCAACAGGCTTAAATTCATAAGTAGGGCTAATGAAAAATATACAGGTAATTTTTCATATGCTAAGTGTGGGCTGAACCTTCTTCCTGTAGGTTTTACACACATAGGTGTCCTTAAATAAGTTTTCTCTTTGCTTGGGATTTCTGTAAATCTGAATATTAAGAAATAGTTTGCTAAAGTGAGTAGCACTAATGTTGCAGTCCTCCACCTCATCTTACTCAAGAAACTCACAATAATTCCTTCTTACTAGGGACTATTTAAACCTGTATATCGTTAACAAATTACAATTGCATGGTTTGTTGTTTTTTTGAAAAAGCCTGTTGTAATCTGAACAGCAACCATTTTAAATTTCTCACAAACCTCATGCAAAAAAAAAAAAAACCCAAGAACAAAACCAAGTAATATTGTTCAAGGCTAGAACTAAGAACAAATAAATCAAGTTTCTCTCTGGGTTTTGTGGTATTTTAAAGTAGGAACAAAATCAAAAGCACAGAAGTTAGTATTTTAACTAGGAATACTGATAATCAATATTATTAACCCTTCTTTTTTAAAATGTTGTTACAGTTCCCACCACCACAGTCTCTTGCAGACATTTCATTAAGGACTGTTTCTGTACTTGATATTATTCACTGAAGTTTTATGAAGGTCTTTGAAACCGAAACTGGAACCAAGGTCTCCTTCTCTCTAAGTGGTTGGTATGATCTCTTTTGTAGTCTGTTTGTCCTTTATGGTTCAATGAAGCATTAACTCCTTTATGCAAAGTCAATTACAACAGGAATAACGATACCTTGTTATAAGAGTATATAATCTGTTGGCCAGGGCATCTGTGCAGGATAAGTAGTTTTCAATAATCTCCTCAGGTGGTAGGAATGGTGAAGAGGGAGGAATAAAAATCCTTGGTGTGTATTGAGCAACTGATTTGTTAAATAAGATGGGATTGAGGAGGTGATAAAGAGGAAAAAGGGAAGTAGTACAACCTCTTTTCCTAGAGCTGTACTTTAAGGGAAGCGGTTACTCCCTGCTACTTTTGTTTGTTTGTTTGCTTTTGGTGGGGTTAGATATACAAGTGTGTGTGTGTATATATACATATAAATATAGTGTTGATTAGAAAGAAATCTGAGAAGTTTTTAACCATTCAATCTTTGTGTTTTCAACAATGAGTTGCAATTGTAGAGGGAAGGCTTTGTTAGGAGGGGAGACAAAGGAAGAGAAAGACCTTAAGAGAGGAGACTGATCTATAATCTGGTTCACACAAGATTGCGCATGCCACAATTCCATTAAAAACTAGTCTATCTGAGAGATATCAGGGGTGCTGTATTTTGCACAAGACCCTAGCGAAAATTGGAAATGCTTAGTTCAGAAGAGGATTCTTGGATCTTTATATGAAGGGAAGAAGGGATATCCTATGTGAATGTGACTCATACAAAAATAAATCTTTTCCTGTCCCTCAAATTTAAGGTACACAGTTCCATTTATTGAGTAGTGTACGTCTGTTCACACAGAATGCTGGCTTTTGTGGTTTGTTTACCAAGACACTTAATCCTCATCAGTTGTCCTACACATAGCCCAGTGCTTATTTCAGGATTGTGGATTTTTCTAGACATCAGGTTTTTAACAATATAGAAGTTGCCATGCATTCACAATCGCAGTCAGTAGCTCCTTTTGCAGATGTGAGCCTTAGTCATTCTTACTTAAGATTATTCAAGCCTGACAATCTGGCACCTATCCCAACTGTTGCCTGTATATTACAACTGTAGTTGTACATTTGCAATAACGTACTGAATGCAGTACTGTCTTTTCCATCTCACTAAGAAGGTCCATATCATGACAATGCAGTTAAACTGTAACTGTTTATTACAGTGTTAATGTGGTTCTTAGCTAACAGTGTTATTATTGCACATTACATTGTTGCACCATTGTATTTTTTACAAAATGGATTTTAAAGTATTCATAAAAAAGGGAATTGTCTTAGCCTGTATAGAATTAGTCTTAATTACTAAAATAATTTAATTTTAAAACATGCAAAAGTATTGATAATGTGCTCCTGGTACCGCATTTCCCTTCTTTCCCTTCTTTCTCACAGCCCCAGTGCTTGAGTTGAGGTTCACAGATGTTTTAAACCTGTGCTGCTACAGAAGGAGTCCATGTTTGTCCCATCACCATGCCAGCCTGGGCTGCTGCTAAGTGCAGCTGCATAAAGAAATGGATGAGGAAGATGATCTATCTTAAAATAAAATTTTTCTTTTCCATGGCCTAGTTTGACCAGGTAAGTAAGTCCACAGAAACTTGTGGCTGCAAAAAGGGCAGGACAGAGAAGAAAAAGAGTATCTAGGAATAGGGAGACAGGAGAGGATTTTTTTGCTTCTTTCTTTCTTTTTAATAACCATATTGGTTTATGCCATTACAAATTGTTTGTTAACCTATGGTTCAAGATACCACCCCCTGGGAATTAAACAAGTGTTTACAGTATAAGTAAGTGTTTGGTTTACTCCAGTATATTATTTGCTTTTACTTCACTTATTTCTTATGTAAAAAAGATAATTCCATCTGCTGAAATTCAAAATCAGTGCTAAACCTCCTTCATCTTTCGTAAATTCTGAATAACCTATGCAATTTAGTCCTATTCAGAGCTAACAACATTTGAGCAGGAGAATAGTCAAGTAAAAGTAAAAACTATGCCATTGCTTTTGAATAATAGCTTCTGATTTATAGCTCATATTCCAATAGTGGGAAAATTCAATATTAGGCCTATTTAAGCCTCTGTTGAGTTCTGCCTGGGACCACTTCCTTCCACTGGGATTGGACAATAGTGTAGCCAAAAGTGGGAGACTCATGGAGCCAGGAAAAGAAAATAAGCAAAGGAAACCTGATTCTGATAGTTGAGGTATAATGGTGCAGGAAAACCAACTTCTGATTCCTTCTTCATGGTATGTTTTTTGTTTTGCTTTTAAGAATTACTGAATAGCATAGCAAGAGAATTAGGACCATCATGTTTTATGCCATTCTGAGAGCTATATTTTTCCCCTTAAACAAAATAAACTTTTTTTTTAATAAAGGTAGATTATTTTTATTAACCATGGAAGAAATATATTTTAACAAAATGTTCAAATTTTTTATTCAGACCTGTACTTTGGACTTTTCAGATAACATATTTATTATCTAATACACAAATAACTAATGACCCTACTTTCAAAATATAGAATTACTTACCTATCATTCTTCCAAAGCTTGTTTTGTTTAGTTATAGATGTGATCTTTCAGACAATCCTCAAAACAGTTAACAAGAAATAGCTTTGTAGTAAAGATCTTAAACATTTTTCTTACCCCTAAATTTCTAATACATTTTCTTAGGTGTTAGCAGACATATTTTTTGATCAGGCTGATCAAAGTGTGTTCAGAATATAAGTGTATTTCTTTACAAATTTAAGGTCCCTCTTTCTGTTTACATAAAATATGGAACAATATATACTTTTTTTCATTCAGTGCATCTCCTTCCTGCCGAGCTTTATTTTCACATAATTCATCCTGCTGACTAAAGGAAAGCAGTACAATTTTTTTTTTAAGGCAATTTTTTTTTTTCCTCCTTGTCCTGTCAAAGTTATAGAGTGTGTGTAGGGTAGTACAGGTTACCAGAAAACTGGATATTTAGCACATATATAAAACATCCAAAAGTCTGATATATTAAATGAAGCTTTAGCAAGGATGACCTGGAAACTAGGCAGAGACTTAAACTTCAGACAGCTCAGCTCCTGTAGGTCAGTAGTTTAAACTTTGTAAGTAATAAAAAACTCCTCATATATATTTTGAAATGAATTATAGGTAATTTCACAAATTATCGGTCTAGTAAAAAAAATTATTAAAGTTTCCTCTTTTTCATTTATTTAATTGCTGAAGTGTAAAAGTGTATCAGAATTAGTAGATGCATCTAAAAAAGTAGTAACATTTTTTAAACAGTAATGGTGTCTCCAACTTACAGATGAAGGAGCTATGCGAAGTTATTTCCTGCTTAAAGAAAGATTTTCATACATTGGAATGGTTTTCAACTTTCAAATGTATACTGTACATAAGCTAATTTTTTTGCAGATCTAATAGGTATAGCAAAGTCTCTGTTATAAACCTCAGTGACTTATTGGGGATACAGAAAAGGATTAAATGACGGAATTACATGCCAGCAGTTTTGCAAAGTGAATTACCAGAGCGCAATGGCATAGGTCTGTATTCTAAAGTTCAAGAAACTTAAATGTTATTGAATTATGCATGCATTCACAGCAAAAACAAATTTGCAGAAAACACAAAAGCAGCATAAAGAAGATGAAGGAGGAAAAGTATTTAGAAATTAACCTGGACTGAAAGGAACTCCTTCAATTTATCCCTCTATGAAATAATACGTATATGAAAAAAAAAAAAAGCGCAACATAGATTCATATAGGAACACATAATGATGCTTTAAGTTTTTGAAATATAAATTGCCACAGTCTCTCCCAGATTCTCTCTATATTCTAAGGGGTTCACTCAACAAAAGATATGAGTAGTGTATTTGTAGCTTTTTTTTTTTTTCCCTTTCTTTCTTTGATTGCCTATCTGCTGGAAACTGGACTTCCCGCTTAACTCATTTCTGAAAGGTTACAGTTCATTCTGACATGAAAATTAGTTTGTTCTATTTAAGTGGCATAATTTTGGTAGTAATTTCTCTGTGAAATTTAATGTTAATTTAACAGATATGAGCTGTAATGGTTACGATTCGGCTTTCCCACCGAATGCTCAAACCTTACAGTTTGCAGCCTCTGTTCCCCCCACCCCCTCTATAAACACAA
>JANXJC010000031.1:24671583-24683748 GCA_027564655.1 Leptodon cayanensis
GCCCTTTGTTATATTTTCTCTCCCCTGTGCAGCTGAGGAGGGGGGAGTGATAGAACGGCTTTGGTGGGCACCTGGCACCTAGCCAAGGGTCAACCCACTACACCATCATACTCAGTAAACAGAAATATTCTCTTCGAAAATGTCAGGTAAAGTTGATGATGTTCCCATGTGAAGACTGAAGATTCAGCAGAGATGGGAGGAAGGGCTGAAGGAGATGTGGGTTACCCTCAGAAGACAGATGGTCAGTGTGCTGGAAGCAGGGTGGTCCAGAGTCCTCAGCCTGCTCTGTAACAGCTAGCAGAGAACGATGGTTTTCTGGATAGATGCAGAGTGATCATTTGAATATTCTTTCAAGTAGTTTTAGGTTGCTTATTTTTAAATCCTCAAATAAGGATCATGAAACCCAGGAGGCAAAACAGCACCTGCAAAGCAATCCCCAGCATACTGCAGTGTTTTCTTTCAAAGCATTTTATAATTTCTATAATTTGAAAAGATTCAGTGTACAACAGTATAGCTCTGGACAGCACACCACACAAGAAGGCTATTCTAGATGGAATATGATTTCCTAATAATATAGAGCATGTTTGTTTACATGTTTTAGGAAGCCTATGTTTGGTATAATCAGGTTGAGTAATAAACTCAAAATATGTTTTAATTGTTTGAGAAATAGTCTGATTAATGTAATAGCCAAGGCTTAATAATATGTATAAGATGCACAGTTGTTTCCATGATGCCTGCAAAATCTTTGCAGCCAATATATTATCTTATGATTTTCTTTCCTTTCCTATTTTTATGAATAAGCTTGTGCTGTTGCAGTCCATCTGTGCCTCTTGGATCTTATCCAAAGGCTGTCCATGCACCATTGCCAGTACCTATATGTTCTATCATAGGATAATGTAAGTGGACATATACAGATACTGATTAATATGTGGCATGTTTCCATTAAAAATTATATATTGGAGAGATTATTCATCAAACACTGGCAAGACATGGTTTCTAAAAAAAAAACCCCAAACAAACCACTACAACGATTTATAGTTCTTTAAGATATGAAAAAAAACCACTGCTGTACTTTCTAGAGAGATATTAAAAAGGATGACTTTATTACGATTTGTCAATTTTGTTTTGTCAAAAATAGATGAGGACTGGTGACAAAATCCTAATTAAGAATGATTAATCAAGTAGTATTTAATTGTTTATTGAGAAAGTAGTTTCTGATTGGACCATTTGGCCTTCTGAGCCTCAATACCCATCACGAATTCTGCATTCTAAATGTTAAATATATCATAAATCATTTGCTCCTCTCTACCACAAAAAAGGTGAAAATTATTATTTTTAAATTGTATGTCACCATTAGTGTATAAAAATGTGTATCTTTGCTCATAATTGCTACTACTTAACATCTCCTAACTGGTTACATTTTTTTCGGTGTTTTTCCAGGCACAGGAAGGACAAGAAGGTGAATGAGTACAGCCAGCTGGATTTATCAAAGGCAAATTGTGTCTGGCCAATCCAGTTGCCTTTTTTAGTGAGATGATTAGTTTTGTGGACAGGGACAAAGTAGTGGATGTTATATGTCTTTGCTTTAGCAAGACCATCAACAAAGTCTACCACAATATTCTTATAGCCAAATTGGAGATACTGGATAAGCGTACAATAAGGTGGGTGGAAAGGTGGCTGGACCAGCAGGTTTAAAGGCTCAGATCACTGGCACAAAGTCCAACTGACAGTTTGTGACAAGCAGTGTCCCTCAGGTATTAATATAGGAGGCAGTACTGTTTAATATCTTTATTAATGACCTAGGTGATAGGACAGAGTGCCCACTCAGCAAGTCTGTGAACTATGCTAAATAGGAGGACTTCTGTTTAGATGGTGTTCAAGGGGCTGGAGAAATAGGCTGATGAAAACTACATGAAGCTGAACAAAGAAAAGGTGAGGTCTTGCAGCTGGGGTGGAATAAGCCCATGTAACAGTACAAGCAGGGTGCCAACACAGGACTATGTCCAGTTTTGGAGCTTCTCATTACAAGAAAGACAGGACGTACTGCAACAAGTCGTTTGGAGGACCACTAAGACTGCCAGAGAGTTGGAGCACATGGCATATGTGGAGAGGCCGAAATAGTTGAGTTTTCTCATTCTCAAGTGAAGATGAAGGATGGGGAGGACTTAACTGCTGTGTTCAGGCTGCCTAATGAGAAGACAGAAGATTAATTCAGACTTTTACTAGAAATTTCAATTACATACAAGTAAAAACTTGGTCACCATGAGAGTGTCTGGAATGAGTTGTCCAGAGTGATTATGAGATCTCTGTTCTTCAAGATTTTCAAAATTTGACTGGTGATTGGACCAGATAACCTCTGGAAGGCGCCTTTAGGCCCATTATTTAGGTCCCTTTAAGCCGATTATTTAGGCCCCTTTAGCCCCTTTAGGCCCATTATTTGGTGATTGTACCATTTTAGAACACAGAATCCAGAATAATATGACAATTTTTTTCCTCTATCTTAGCTTCATTAACAATATGACATAGTGTGAGAGACTGAATTGTTACCTTGAGCTGTTTGTCTCAAAGATTGTTAGGTGTGAGAGACTGGACTGTCATCTCAAGCCATTCATCTCAAGGATTTTTTGACTGAATTGTGAACTGCTTATCTCGAACCCTTTGTCTCTGAGATGGCCTGTCTAAGCAGGACATTTCTCCGTCCATAAGGACGATTACTAGGCCACTGAGGCATCCAGGAGAGGAAACGGCCTGAAGCCGATGAAGCATGGAAGAATGTGGAGTCTACCATTCTCATGGAAACTGTAGTCTTTGAGATAAGATACTGGTTTCTGGTGTTTATCACGCAAAGGTCGTGTGACAGATGAAACCTGCAGCGCGTGAACAGTGCATGAACAGTATGTATGGGCATGCATCATCGAACTATGCCCTATAAAAAAACTGTGGAGACAAGCCGTGGTGTGCACCCACCACCAAAGAATTGAAGACTGAGGACCAATGGGACGCCGCTGGATCCATGGTGGTGACTATCCTTGCAACTCTATCCCAACTGCTTGCTTGATTTCTGCCTTTTCTTCCATTCTATCCTATCGCTACTATTTTCTACTTTGGATACTTTTGATAATAAAACTCTTTTGGGTATGCGGCATTTGACCTCATTTGTGTCTTAATCTCGCTCTTGGGATCATATCGAAACCTTCCCTGACATTGGATAGGGACACATAGATTAGACACCAAAAATTCTTAATGTCAAACTTAATGTCTGTGTTCATCACTCTGCTGACCTCAAAAAGTCTTACTACTTGGTAGGGGGCTAAGAAGAATGGCTCATTTACTCTATTGCCATACTTGCTACTACAACACTGAAAGATAAGAAACCGTACTTTACTTCACAAATGCTAAAATGCCTATCTTTTTCTAATATTTTTAAAAAAGTTTATTTCTCAAAATCTTTCTCAAAATTTCTGTAGAATTCATTCAAATTTTGTATTCATACATGCCATCATGCCATAGCCCTCAAATCCTTAATCTTTAATGCTTTGTTATATCTAGTTAGGATATTGGCATTTTTTTGGGCATTAAGAATCCCCATTTTGGAGGCCACACTAATCAACACTTAGCAGATTAACAAAAACAGTTTGTTGTCTGTGCTGCTATTAAGTGGCCAACAGTAATTCAAAATCAGAATTTAAGCTGTGCTATAAAGCTTAAACTTTTGCAAAGTGTACATATTTAAACTTGCATTTTGTGTACAACTAACTATTACAGTTACTAGTCCATAAATTCAATTTATTTAAAGACAAATTTGTTCCAGCTTTGAAGAAAGGAACACAGAAAAATGAAAAAAATAATCTTGTATCATTTGAAAATGTCCACATTCTAACAAATACCTGGAAAAGTGGTCAAGGATCTATTAAAATTAACAAGATTCCTCTAATAAACTTTTGTTCATTTAAAATTGAATTAATCCAAATTAGACTTGATTCTAGAGAGATTATAAAAGGAAAGAAAATATCTTAATGTCATTTTTCTGTAATGTTTGCAATGAATTTCACATGGCTTTTACTTTGTTTATACTTTATATAGGTTTCATTTGATTTCTTATCATACCAGTTTAATTATAAGCAAAAAAACAAACACAAAAAAGCAAACAAACAGCTTCTAAAGCTGCAAATATCAGAATAAAAACAAGTAGCTCTAACTACAATAGTTCATTTCAATTGGAAAGAAAAACTAAGCAGAAAGAAAATTATCTAAGTTGAAAGGTCTTACCCAATTACTTAATAAGAGTTTCAGGATAATTTGGTCTTTGGCTCCTGTACTACCTCTAGGATTTAGATAATGAGTTCTTTATTTGCTGCTCACTTTTACAAGCCAGAGATATTCTCCTACTTTACACTGAAATGAGAGAAAAGTCTGTTCAGCAAAACAAATGACAAATTCATCATCATGTATTGAACTATATTCCTCATGTCACAGCAGATTTTAAAATTATGAAGGAACTTAAAGACATGTTGTATAAAAAAAGTTATTTTTCTCACCATGAGAAAAATAGAAGCAGAAATTAAACAGAACAGCAAACTTAAACACGATCCCCAAATAGTAGAGAAAATAAATGTGGTTATGTAGTACATTTATAAATCAGCATCAGAAGTCCCCCTCTTTTTCAGTCCTGAGAGGGTATAAGTTATTATACACTCCAGTGTTATAAAGGCAGAATAAGTACATCTGAACATGCTACTAAATTTAAGGGACCTCAGTTTTTATTTCTCTGGATTCAAATATTCCATTTTATTTCAGCGGCTGGAAGAAGGAGTCACACAACTGTCCAGCTGATTGCAGAGAGTTAGTTTAGAAGCATTAAAAAATGCTTTCATTTAAATTAAAGACCTGTGCTTATTCAAGTTTACCTATTCTTGAGCAGTTGTTGGTCCTCTAGGCTCATAAGAATTTCCTGTAGGAACACCTTCTCAGTTGGTTGGCTTTAGCAAACGAAAAATACCTTTATAACGACAAGGAGAACAGCATCATGGGCTAAGAAGAACTAACCTACAAAGAACTGATATTTTTAAAGCAGAAGAAAAATTTTTAAGACAGATTGTTTGTTTTTTTTACTTTGTCAATGTTAAAAAAAACCCCAAAACTAATTCCATTTTCTTACTGTATCCATATCAATGTCTCTTCATCCCTTATGAATAGGTTCCATAATAAAACTGAGAGTTTGGGGCTTTTCTGTCAAATAAGTTGAGCTGAAAAGTGATTAGGGTTACAGTTTTAAATTGCTTCCCCAAAAAATCTGAACTAAATCAATTTCTTGGATGGGTTTAAGTAGTGTGTGTATATATATGTATATCTACATGTAGGAACACAGGCTTTTATAGCTGCATGTTGCTCTGATGCTGAGATGGTCTTCTGTAAGTATAGTAGGATGCTGAGCAATGAGTGATCTTGGTTCCTCTTCCACACAAATGGTGTTCCTTGTTCTTAATTCTGTTGTGAAAATGGTGAGTCACTTTCATTTACATAGCCATACAATGGAGAACTTGACCTCAACAATTTATTTTTTGCCTAATTAGATATTAATTAAGTCAAGAGAGACTTTCCAATTAACTTAAATAGGTGCTGGACTTCAAGCCCCTAAGAAAGCTTTATATTTGATATAGGATTTATGCCACTATAAATTTGGAAAAAAGAAAGTGAATGTATATCTTATACATTCAAATAATAACTTCAAATAAAGCTTGAAGCATTACTTTATTTATTGCTGCTGATAAAGTATTTCAGCAAAAAACTGGCATTTATTTGCATGTTTCTTAGCGGCATGAACAAGTTCCAAAATTATGGATTAAAATTCAAGTCAACCTGTATTCATGCATTGCAAAAGATTAAGGGGAAAACATTCAAATTTGGCTAGACTAGATCAAGTACTGAACTAAGTGTGTGCAATGTCATTTGCAATGCACCGTGATAAATAGGCATTGGAGGCTGAAAAAACTCTTCAGTCAGTTATGGCTGCAAAATTAGTATTTGCAGTTCTGATTAAAAATTGTCCATATTTGCCAGTGTCTAAAATAGGAAAAATTGAACATTATGGAAGAAAAGGATCTTGTAATTACCTAGTCTGAATCTTCATGAATTTAATCTGAAGGAAGATTTGATTTCCATAATAAAACCTCTTACAAGAGCACTAACTTCTTAGTAATTACAATGAAGGACAGTAGTTGACTTCTATAACAGTAATGTAAATGCACGTGGGATCATTTTTTGATGCTGAGGGTTGCTGAACTCTCTCTAGTCTGTACTACTATAGTTGCTGTTCCCCAGAATAAGTTGAGAGTGTCCCAGCCGCAAGCTGTTGGGCCTGGCCTTATCACAGAAAACATCCTACGAGCCTTTTCATCCTCTCAGCTATGTACCTCCGGCACTGCAGACACACGATGTTCCTCTCTCATCTGCCCTATCCAGGGCATGTCATTGTAGCTGCAGCTGCTTTATAAAGGGGTTCAGCTGCACACAACTTCAGACTGGTACCGGCCACTTCCCAGCCACCATGCTTACCACATTTGCTGTCTTAACATACTCAGGCTTCTGGGGTTCCTGCTGTTTCTGCTCATGTCCACACTGTGACATTTCGCAGGCAATGTGAAGTCCATTCCATTTCCCCAACTTGAGGCTACCAGACTGATGCTCAGCACCATGATGGAAACTGTACATTTCTGATGGGAATACATTGCACTATAAAAGTGGCATCCCATGGGAGCTGGTGCTGAACATCAGATGCAAGAAAGCCCTTCTCCCTGGGCACCACTTCCACAAACCCTTACTTATGGAGAAGGGAGTTGCCATTGTTCTCTTTAGCTTTACTATCTCTGACTCTCAGTAGTCAGCGGGTAACTGGTTTTGGGTCTTCAAGTCCATGATAGGAGGATAATGGTGGCAGACAGAGAAGTGATAGCAAGATTGTTGACCCATGATTAGTGTCAGCAGTATTTATTAGGCCTCTAGCCCTCTTTGGCTATTGCAGCCCTCCTAACTGGGTAGCATTTGCTGTAATTTGAATTCTTCTTTCAGTCTTCTACAAGTGCATCAGCAGTAGCAGCTGTCATTCCTTTCTGTGAACCACCATGGATATAGGACACCAACTAACTATACTCTTTGAGTGTGTCTGTCCTTCATGAGCAATCCAGAAAAGCATCCTCTTCCTGACCATGGGTGTCAGTCTTCAGGGGGATACACTGCATTGTGAAAGGTGACACTTCCCAGTTACAATCCTGACTTTGGCCACAATGAAAAGCATCATGCTCACTTCTGTTGGTCCCTTCAGGATCTCAATGAAAATTGGATTTAGTTGTGTGTCAGTAATCATGTCAGCCCTCCTTAAGAGTCAGTCTTGGTGTGTGATTTCCTGTAGTAACATCAATTACTTGTGCAAAGACACTGGTGAGCAATTTCAAAATGATGCATCACAGCAGAAGTGGTCCTTGCATTCCTTTTTGCCAGGCAGTCCTTGCAGCTATGAGGATGCAGACATGGGGATGTCTGTTCTTATCTGACTTGAGGTTTGTTGATAGCAGAAACCTAAAAAGGCTTTTCAGAGTTCCAGTAATGATTTTAAAAAAACTAAACAAGCAAACAAAACCCCAAACTGGGTTGTCTCGCTCTAAACTTCTCAGACACATGGTCTTTGCAAATTCCCCAACTACCTCTTGTCCTGTCTGTGCTTTCTTAAGAACTTCACACTGACAGCCTGTTTCCAGGCATGGATTATAGCCTTTTGTCTCTTTTTAGTAACAGGTGTCTCAGTTGAAACTCTCAAGATACTTATAGGTCTCTTCTCCTTGTGTTTCTCTGCCATCTCCTTTCTTCATCTCTGTAATTTAAACAGATAGGAAATGTCACAAAATGCCTAATGTCTAGTGTAATGCTTTGTTACCTTATTCCCCTACTCAAATCCATTCTTCCCAAAAGACCTTGGTTAATCTGACCTCCTTCCTTGCTACCCACCACCACCTCTGTAGTAGAAATATTCCTAGTGTATACAAACATATATAGGTCCTCTACCTGACTATCCAACAACTTTTACAATTCTCCTGACAAAAGCCAATAAAAAACGTGGAATGCTGTGGTCCTGGGTGAGTTGCTCGCTCCTATAAGGAAAAGAGGCTTTATTGGAAAGGAGCTCTGAACCATACAGCTTGCCAAATTCTGATGAATATGACAAGGAGTGGTGGAGATGGCAGTGTGTGGGGTGGGAGAGGAGTGCCTAGTGACCAGCATACCTTGGAGGAAGGCTATTACTGCAGCAGCAGAGGGGGTGGGAGGCAGGTGTAGGAATACTACCTTTAGGACCTAGGAAACAAGGGGTTCAATGGCATCTGATGATCTGTGTAAGCTGACACACAGCTGCAGTTGTGCTGCAACACCCTGGAATGACAATAAGTATACTTCCCTCTTAGTCATGCCATTTTGAGTTTTATCTTCTGTCTGAGTTGCAAAACGTTGTTGCTTTCTTCAATCCACATACCTTGAAGTCACAGGTTAAGTTAGGGATTTGGTATGAAGGAGGTCCAGGCAGACATGGATCCACTTTGTTTCTCACTCCATTTCTCTCCGATGGCAATGACAGATATCGTTTTCTGAAGACACTTGTCAAAAACACTTGTGCACATTTTGTGCATCAAGGGACTGAACACAAGTTGTGTAGCTTCTTAGACTTGGGGTGTTGTAGCATGATGTTGGGCTATGTGTGATGTAGCAAAAGGGCATAAGCATCTACAGATATGATGCCTGTTGTGATACTGCTGGAGGACTATTCTGAATTACTTTATATTAATAATTAGCAGTAATTAATATTTAGGAACTTCCTTTGAAATGCACTAAATCCCAAATTCTGCCCAGGAATTATCTGAAAGTCTGCTTGTTGACACAGGACAAAAGTGTGTTATTTCTGTTTTGTTAAAAAATTAACCCTGTAGAAAACACCAGTGCCTGGGTATAATTTATATCTTCTCTGTGTTCTTCTTCAAATTTCCAGTGAAATGCTTCAGTTCTGCTTAATTTAGCAATACAGATATAGTTTGCAATACCTCCTGAATTTGGATGTGGATTTCTTTGTCATCAAGGGAGTTACAGAGATACTTGGGATCAGGGTGTTCTCGTTTCTAAGTAGAGCTCTTGTTGATTAAAATTCCTAATTCAGGTATTTAAAACATGCCTCAAAAATAGTGTAAGAATGTCCTCTCTAATTTACAAGCCTCAAAATATATTTAAAAAACATCAGAGGGATACATTGAGAGGGAATGAGCTGCATGTCCATTTCCAGTAGAATTCTATTCTAATACACTCCTAAAAGTATCAAATAGGTAGGATCAAACCTTGATATTTTTTATGTGACTACTGAACCAGAGAATGATTCTAGCAATGATGTAGCTTAAAGCATATGAGGAATTTATCCCCATTTTAATTTGGTATTCTCTTTCATATTCTTCCAAAGATTAAGTTATTCTTTTTTTACTATCATTAGTAAAAGGAATGTTCTTTATTATGAGTCACTCATAGCAGCATTCAGATTTTGCATTCAGCTTGGTCTCCAGATTCTTTTCAGGATCTTTTCATTTGAGAGAACTGACTTTTATCTCCTAAGTGGTTTGTACATTCTTTGTTCCTAAATATGATCTGCATTTAACTGCATTGAAATGCATATTGAAGCCTTTAATTTAAAACTTAATATATATTTTTTAAAATGCTTCATTTAGAACAATTGTTATAGGCTTGATGAAGAAAATGGATAAGGTTATTTGACATTTAATTAGATTTTTCACATGGTACTTTCTGGCAAAGTATACTCATTGTCATAACTGCACTTTTTTTCCCTAAGAAATATAGTTTTTCAATGACTATTTTTTTATCTTTTAACACAAAATTCACAAACAAATTAATTTCTTAGTTATTTTAGCTATGAAATACATTCATAATTTTAAAATTGTAACAATCATTAGACCAGTCTGTTCCTTTTATCATTACATTTATTTTAATTTAAAATATTTGGGTTTGGAGTAGGGAATTCTGTATGTTTATTTTTCCCCAACAGTCCTTTTAAAAATTATTTTCCCCTAGACATTCAGCATTACAAATTTTCACTTTCACAAAATAGAAATGAAAATGCACATTTTCCATTTTTTACCATGAACCTTTTTTTTTTTTCATTATTCTAACTTCTCCAAATCTGTGAGAAAATATCCAAAACTGGTATGTTTAAAGAAGACCTAAACATGGGAAGGAGCTTATTAAATGTCCCTTATTCTTTTGGTTTGGGTAGAGGAAAAAGGATGAAAAAACGTAGTATGAAATTCCCATTTTTTTAACTACCTTGGAAAAGTATTTAACATATATATTCCACAAAATCATTATATTACTGGAGTAATTTAAAAATGCAGTATGAGTTATGAAGTTAGAAAAAACATTTTTCCTATTCATTTATCATTTTAGTTATCATAAGTGAGATCTTCAGATAAAAAAAATAGTAAACTAATGACTTTGAAATCTAATTTTTAGTTACTTGTTGCTTTTGTACAGGAGAAACAGGAAAAAATTAATGTTACTGAAAGTCTTTTATCAATGCAATATTCTATATTTCCCTATAAAACTATTCTGAAACAAAATATGATGGAAAATTAAAAAAATAGCCTGGTATTGCTATTCACTATAAGAACCCTAGCAATTTCTGCAGAACCTTTGTTTCTCACTAAATTAGACTTTCCAGCTCTCTTTATATTTTTCAGCATTAATTCACTTCTGATCAATCTTTTATTTCAAATAAATTGCCCTAATCTTCTCCCATCATATGAGATATTTTCAGTGATTTCTAAGGTTAAACCTTACAAGAGTGTGCATTTGGCCCCAGTCTAAATATTCAAATATGTAAAACTCTTTGAGGTACTTGGGAACTTAAATAACTGGTCCAGTTCTGGCTAGGCATGAGACCAGAAAAGCAGAGGAGTACCTCATCCTAGACTTTGTCATTACTTTATATATTATGAATCACTTTTAGGAAATTATCACCTTAAATCACTGTACTTTTAGTAAGTTGCATTTCCTTATGTGCTTATAACATGTACAATTTTTAAAAGGGCTCAGTGCCAACTGCAATTTAAAATTAATATTAGAAACTTATAGGAAAGTACTAAAAATGAGCAAGAATAAAGAAGCATTTGGAAGGTTTAAAAGAAAAATAAACCAATTTTACTGTGGGCCATTTCATAAAAAACTACCCTTTTGGCAGCAAAACTATTCAATTAAACAAATGAAAAAATATCTAATTGATGTATCTAAGATCTAAAAGAAAATTTATATCTTTGTGTTCTTCTACAAATTTCCAGTGAAATGGCTGGGAAAAGAAAATATCAAACTTTTGTTTAAAATAGCTAAAGGATTTACCCGAGGGTACTGTCCTGGTTTCGGCTGGGATAGAGTTAATTTTCTTTGTTGTAGCTGGTATAGTGTTATGTCTTGGATTAGTATGAGAATAATGTTGATAACACACTGATGTTTTCAGTTGTTGCTAAGTAGCATTTACACTAAATCAAGGATTCTTCAGCTTCTCCTGCCCAGCCAGCAAGAAGGCTGGAGGGGCACAAGAAGTTGGGACGGGACACAGCCAGGACAGCCGACCCAAACTGGCCAGCCGGGTATCCCATACCATGTGACATCATGCCTAGTATATAAACTGTGGGGAATTGGTCTGGGGAGGGATTGCTGCTCAGGAACTAACTGGGCATCAGTCAGTGAGTGGTGAGCGATTGCATTGTGCATCACTTGTTTTGTATATCCCAATTTTTTATTATTATTATTGTAATTTTATTATAGTTATTATTTTCATTATTAGTTTCTTCCTTTCTATTCTATTAAACTGTTCTTATCTCAACCCACAAGTTGTTGTTTTTTTTTTCCCCAACTCTCTCCACCATCCCACTGGCCTACAAGAAAGCTGGAGAAGGATTGTTTACAAGCGCATGTAGTGATAGGG
This sequence comes from Leptodon cayanensis, assembly GCA_027564655.1. NCBI lineage: Eukaryota > Metazoa > Chordata > Aves > Accipitriformes > Accipitridae > Leptodon > Leptodon cayanensis. Next base: position 24,683,606 of record JANXJC010000031.1, read on the forward strand.
CAAGGGGCAAAGGTTTTAAACTGAAAGAGGATATATTTAGATTAGAGGTAAGGAAGAAGCTCTTCACTGTGAGGGTGGTGAGGCACTGGAAGAGGTTGCCCAGAGAGGTTGTGGATGTCCCATCCCTGGCAGTGTTCAAGGCC
>JANXJC010000031.1:24683794-24694195 GCA_027564655.1 Leptodon cayanensis
TGCCCATGGCAGGGGGGTTGGAACTAGATGATCTTTAAGGTCCCTTCCAACCCAAACCATTCTATGATTCTATGATCCTATGACTTGATGAGTCACTGTCTGGGTTACTATACTTGATGTTCCATTAGTTTACATTTAATAAAAGCGAATGAGGAAAGAAGGTAAACATGGTAATTGATGTCTAAGTAAAAAATAAATCTATCTATACAATTTTTCAGTTAGTTTTCAGAAGTGAGGTGCTATTCTGTATAAAAGTGTGTGTTCTGAAGTACATTTGAAGTATTAAAGTGTATATCTCTCAATCTTTTTCTTAAACACATTTCATTGAAACGTTATCAGTGGTTCACAGATTTTTTTGCAAGATTACTTTGAGCATTGGTACTTTCACCACTCTTTGTGTCATACTAGTTTCTTTTCCTTCCTCTTAGTTTTATAATGCAAGTTGTATAAATTGGAGGATATGCACATAGAAATGCTTTTGTTTAGAAACCATTAGGATTAATAAGAATCTGTAGTATATTGGGACTTTCTTGAAAAGGAAGCATCTGGGGTTACCCGAGTGGATGAAGCTGTTCCTTTGTCATCTGTCCTCTGGTTGGACTGGCAAAGCAGGCTGGTAAAATGGTCTAAGTGAGTGCAGAAGGTACTACCCAAATCAATGCTTGAACTGAACTTTGACATAGGATCACCCGGAATCCCAAAAAGTATATGTTTTTAAACAGTGTGTTCTGTTGTCTAAAAGTAATGATTTTTTTTTATTAATTTTTTTTTTAGGAAACTGGGAAACTTGCAATTATCCTACTTTTTAAGGAAAACCAGGATTGACATCTTTCACAGGGGCTATCATCTACAGAGAAAATACTTAGGGCATCACAAGAAAATTATTCTTATGCACATACGAAGTACGCATTATGTACAGTCTTAGTCAAGGGACTCCTAAGCTTTATTAAAACATGTACATATTATAAAAACCTCACAGTTTGTTCACCAAATCTATAGTAATAATGCAAAGGTCAAACAAAGTAATATGCTTTAGAAAACATACTTTGTCTCTAAAATGATTATTTATTGCGTGATTTCCACAGAGCAGGCCTCAATAATAAATCTTTTTGAATTTTCTCATTAAAAAAGGGGGGGAGGGATGTTTGTCTTTTTTTATGGCTTTTGGGTTTTGTCATTTTAATTTTGTTATTTGTACAATTTCATATCTGCATCCAGGCATTTAAACTCTGTGGAATTATAACAGCCATACTACCAATTTGTTTGTTTTCCCTTACTGTCACTTAGTTGAAATGTTATGCTTGCAGGAAAAAGATCAGACCTCTTTGAAGCTATATTGGTATTGTTTTAGGATATTTTATTATTTCTACTGTATGATGGAATTTTAATACATAATAATAATAATAATAATAATAATAATAATAATGTGTGATTTGTTATAAGTCATGGCTCTTGCAAGTAAAGCATATCATGAAGCTATAATAAAACAACAGTTTGGGAGAAAATGATGTTTTTTTCATTCTTTTTTCCTTTAAGATTATTAAGATACTACTAATAAGGTTCTTATTCTTTCTCTTACTTACATATTTATCAAAACTGACTGAAAACTTTATGTGAGGAAGTGTGACCTAGAAACAATAACTTTTCCTGGAGCTGGTCTAGAAAAACCAACATCTGCTTTCTGTTGGTACTGAAAAACTTCAGTAATTGTTATTTTGTGGGTTTGGGATAGAGGTGTGCAGAAAAATACCTCAGTTCTTATGACACTTCATTGAGAAAACTCAAAGATTATTTGATACTGAAATGTTCAACATTGTCTTTTCAAGATAAAAACAATATTTCCATTTTGAAGTGTTTGCTTTACATAGCTGATACATCAATATAAAAGTTATTTCTGAACTGGCACATGGTAAATTTCAATTTTAAAAATGTTGAGGGTTTAAATAAAAAATATTTGGTTTAAGACCTATTTTAAGGACATTTTATGGTCTCAAGAACTTCAGTTCTCACCATATTTCTTAAAAAAAAATCAGAATTTCTTGAAAATTAATTCTTAGTCAGGTTTTACACAACAATTGTAGAGAGACAATAATAGCTACATTTCCTGTTAGAATCTTACCACATTTTAATGAATCTGTCCAGAAATAATTCTGAGTTTTAAAATAAATAATCCTAAACTGAAATTAAAAGGCAAAAATGTGGAAAAGTTATCCAGGAAAAAATGTTTTGAAAATATCAAGTCTTGATTCAAGTGTTGGTGCTTTTATTCTTTATATACAATTTCAAATTGAAAAAGTTAAGCAAGCGGAAAAATAGATTGTGTCCTAATCTTTTTCTAAATTAAAATCTGTTGGAATTGTTATTTCTGAATTTCATAAATTTTAGACAAAAGAGTATTTTCCTATGGAAAATTTTCTTGATAATTTTTCAACTGTTATAACCAGTTGCCCACTTCCCCTGTAAGTACTTCCTAACGTATGTTAGGTTTAAATACTTTTGCTACTGCTAGAATTTAAAAAAAACAATTATTTGTTACTCTCTTACAGTTTTGATTGTTCCTTTGACTTTAAGTCATTTCTGTCCAAAGATATGTTACTTGTTGTTTTGATTAGATAGATTATAAATTTTTTGTTTCCATGAGTGAGCAGAGAACTTTAAACCATCCCTCACCCCAATAAATTCAACAGGGCATAAATGAATAACAAACTCACGATAAACAAAGGAATATTTGATGAGGTAGCTTGCCTCCACAAGACAGCCAAATGTTTATTGAAACCAAGATTTTTCACAGTATTTCAATAGCTTATGCCTCTCTCTTACTGTGTCCATTCACAGCACTAGAAGAGAAACAAGGAGATGATAAAAATATGGTATTGCTGGTGAATGACTGTTACCTGATCTTGTGACCTGACATAATGCCTGACATCCTCAAATGAATTCAAACACAGATTAAAAATGACAAAAAACTTTTATTTAGTCACTTTTCACAGAGAGGAAGAATGGGCCAATAATTAGAGCACTAGTCATGAATTTAAGAAAATAGGATTCAATTAAATATGTTACTATTTGTATATGACCTTAGATAAATTACTTAGGTTAAATTTTCAACAGTATTTGGTAGCCAATGTGGAATTCATCTCACTTAAATTTAACTGTCAAAACTGAAAGCATTTAACCTAAGTAGTTGTATCAGATCTCTTTATAGGCAATGAAATAGAAATATATGTCCCTCTAGAGCAAATGTCATCCCACTTATCTTTTTCTGCCTTAGAGAGAACCTATATAATTAGCTTAAACTAAATGCTCTGCTCTTATAACTTTATCCAAAAAGAACTGATGATTTATGTGACTAAGTTCTCTAGCGAGTGGTACTTTTCCTACACCAGCGATAACCTGAGGATAACTGTATTATGTGAGATGAGCCAAGAAATTGGTAACAGGTGACATGGTTGTCCTAAAACAAAACTGCATTTTTAACATTCAGGTATGTGAGACACCTACAGCATTCTGAAACTGAGTAAGTAATAGGTCACTTAAAATACACCAAGTCTCCTTTGAGGACAGATGGTTATATATGTGATGTGTGCATGGAAATACATGTGTCCACATACACACAAGGATGCAAACTGATACAATTAATACATATGCATTGATTTTCCTTTTGAACACCTGCTGCATTTACTTCATCTTTGCTACTGTAAGAGAAAGACATCACGGAATGTTTTTCCTTAAGGGTATAGCAAGAGACTCTGAACATTGAGTCTAAACATGTGCTTCAACACAGATATTTTAGATATTCAGCATGGGCACAATAGAACTAATAACTAGGTCAGGAGAAGAGGGAGAATGGGGCTTACGGAGCCTTATATAACATAATGTGGCACTTGACAAAACATATGTTGAGTACTTAATTATGCAAATAGAAACCCTGCAAGAATATGATCACAAGATTCCCCAGAGTGTACATTAGAAAATGAATAAAAAGACAATTAGAAATTCAATATATACACCACTTATTATCAGAAATGGATCCCTTTTTTTAGTCATTTGATCATATTTTGTATTTTACACTCAGTAAAATTGATTTTATGAACATATTTCAAATTAATATTATTTCATTATTGATCTGGAAGTCCTACTTCTGTATTGATATTGCAATTCTGCCTATCTATTCTGCTTTTTTGTTTCCTTTGTTTGTTTGTTTGCTTCATAAGTAATTTTGGTTCACTCTCTTCAGCCTAATTAAACATGGTGGAAAAATTAAAACTATAACAGAAAAAAACCCTGGGTTTTTTTTTGTTTGTTTTTTTGTTTTAGAAAACTTCTTAGATTATTAAAAATCAGTATTTTGAGCTCCATTTGATTTTGGCAAGTAGAGTTTTCCATCTTCTATTTGAGCATGCACATATGCAAAATGAGTGTCATGCAAAAAGATCACCAATACCTGAATAGGTGTTTACAATGTAGTGGAAAATACGCCCAGCTTTTAGTTTCACTGGGAATGGGATTCTCACCTCTGAAATTCCCTTAGTGGAAGTCTGAAAACATGCTTATGAGAGCCATTTCTTTATTTCCTTCACTTCTTCACCTGTTCAGTGGGGAAAATACCACTCAAATTGTGGCAAGGATCTCTGACTGAGTCTTTGTAGTCATTTTGAGATCCTCTAACTGGTCTATAGAGCTGCATATATATCTGATCTGAAACTTAGTTAAACCTGTTGCAGCAGTGAAGGGACATGTGCTTACCCTTTTCCCTTAAAGTGTGAGGATGAAGAGGCAGAGGGTGTTTCATCTAATCAAACAGCAGGATGAGATACAGATCATAGAATCTTAGAATCATAGAATCATTTAGGTTGGAAAAAACCTTCAAGATCATCGAGTCCAACCATCATCCATGCCCACTAAACCATGTTATGGAGTACCCTGTCTATGTGCTTTTTGAATACCTTCAGGGATAGTGACTCAATCGCTTCCCTGGGCAGCCTATTCCAATGTGTGACAACCCTCTCAGTAAAGAAATTTTTCCTAATATCTAACCTAAATCTCCCTTGTAGCAACTTGAGGCCATAATGAGATTATAGACTTCCCAAATGTTAATACTCAATTCTTAATTTCAGCAGGTCAAAATGAATGAAAAGAGGAAGTCGAGAATGCATGAGCCTTAAGCGAATTCCAGATGTGTAGTAACTGAGTAAATATGGTTTTCTAATTGCTCTTGGCAGGCTGTGTCGGGTCCCACGGGGTGGCTGAGCTGCCCTTGGCCTGAGCGGGACTGAGCTGGGTTTACCAGTGCCCATTGCCCAGCCTGTCTGAGCTCCAGCTCTGTGAGTGCTGCCGGGGAAAGGGCTGACAGCCCCAGGCAGTGCCTGCTGGACAAATGGACCCTGGGGGTATAGGGGGCTGCAGGACAGCTTTCACCCCTTCCCTGGGAGTCCAGAGGGGAAAAGGAGCAGGCTGGGGAAAGAAACTGTGTGAAAACCTCCCCAAGCAGACGTGACAGAGGGGGAATACTCTCCCTCCCGCCACGAATATCACACTCTTCCTGGCAAAGATGGAAGGATGCTGAACACCAGTGCCTTGCTCTTCTTGAGGAAGACTGAAACTGTCAATGGAAAATGTCCAAGATGTGCGCTGGAAGGTTTAGTGTAAAACTAGTGAAAATAGGTAGGTAATAAGACAGCTTTTTCTGTAAAAATTTCATAATTATCTGTAACTCTAATGTCAATGAGGTTTTTTTTCTCATTTAATTGGGTGATTTTAACTATGAAAATATTAAAACATTAGTTGGACTGACAGTAAATTCATGGTTCTGTGGCATACTCTCATTTTTTCCATAACAAGACCTCAAGTAAAATAATATTTAAATGCAAGTTGGAAGCAAGTGATTTTGCTATATAGTACAACATTGGTTGCACTTCTTATTATTTCTTTTTCTGCTTTTATTCAGCACTTCACTGTTGGCAGAAAATGTACATTTTTATAGTTAAATCCAAACTAAACAGCATCCCAATGTCACAAATTCAAGGTATAGCTCTAAAAAGTATGTATGCAATAGCTGGCTTTTCCTGTATTGGTGCTCCCTTTGCAACAAAAATTAAAATAAGGTAAACTCATATCATATGTTAAAATCTACCACTGTGCACATCCTCCAAATGCTGCATTCAGACACCAGTGGAATGAAGTTAGTTATTACTCATGTGTTGATACCATTTTCTTGACATTAAGATACTACACTGACTATAAATAAGACATTAATATTTCCTTTAACATAAAATTGTACTCAATTTCCAAGTTCAAAAGTTCACACACACAGAAAAATTTGATTTTCAGTGCCGAGTCGTACAGGTTTTGGAATTAAAATACATTTGGTTTTTAGCATCGTTGAATTCAACACATTAAAATTTCTATAAAATAAATGCTACCTACAATTGTACTATATCTGGAGAGTTTCACTGTAAATGATTCAGCCGCAGTTTGCTGAAGTACAAGAGACATATTTGGGCCTTCCTTCATCTTAATAGCCTTTGCAGACATAAGAAAAGTTCAGAAGTTTTGGTTTTAGTTAAACGGTATGCTAGACGTGAAGGGTCTAGAGCACAAGTTCTATGAGGAGCAGCTGAGGGAACTGGGGTTGTTTAGTCTGGAGAAGAGGAGGCTGAGGGGAGACCTTATCGCTCTCTACAGCTACCTGAAAGGGGGTTGCAGCAAGGTGGGTGCTGGTCTCTTCTGTCCGGTAACAAGTGATAGGATGAGAGGAAATGGCCTCATGTTGCACCAGGGGAGGTTTAGATTGAATATTAGGAAAAATTTCTTCACCAAAAGGGTTGTTAAACACTGGAACAGGCTACCCAGGGAAGTGTTTGAATCACCAGCCCTGGAGGAATCTAAAAGACGTGTAGACGTGGCACTTAGCAACATGGTTTAGTGGTGGACTGGGCAGTGTTAGGTTAATGGTTGGACTTGATGGTCTTAAAGGTCTTTTCCAACCTAAATGATTCTATGATTCTATGTGTTGGGTTTTTTTTCCCCTAGTATTTCAAGTACTGAATATTTTGAAGTGTAAGAAAAGAACATCTAAAGATTGCAATACTTCAAGTAATACTGTCAAAGAAATAGGATTTCAAGAAGTATAGTATAATGCTTGCTGGAATTCTTATGGCTGTTATTTATTATTCCTTTCTTTAAGGATCTAAGTACTCATCAACTTTGTGTTCAAAGCAACAAAGTTTTAGGATATGTCATTAAAAATTTAAAAAAAAATCTGTATTTTTGAGACATGCTGTTGCAGTTGATAGAACTGCAAGATTTTTTTGGCATTATTAGCTAAAATTCAGTTATTAAACAACAGGCTTTGGTTCAGTGCCTAAAATAGTCTCTTCTTTATCTTTTATTTGTTAGTGTGTCTATTATTATAACTCACGCTGGGTTAATAAGTGTCACATCAATAGGCACAAGATGATGCACTAAAAAAAACTTCAAAATTGCTTAGAATTTAACTCCATAGGAAAAATACAAAAGATTTGTTGCAGTTTTTTACAGAGATTGCAATCAGTCTTTTATTGTGTTATTATTTATGTAGGAGTGTATGTATAAAGACAGTGTATTTCCTGATCAACACACCCCCACGGTGTAAGAAGGTTCAGTGAAGGGCACAAGTGAAGTGCTCACGAAGTTCAGGGAAGAATACATGGAGTGGCCACAGTGGCTGTGAAGAAAGGTAAACTTATCTCAACACAAAAGGGACAAGGGAGTGGCTGTATCAGTTGAGTGGATCAATTGGTTGTGTAAACAGACTTCCCTGAGTTAATCAAAAAGGTGTGAATATCTTCTTAAGCTAGAAAGACCATCTGATCACTCTTCTTCATTCTATGACAGAGTTAAGGTATAATCTTTCAAGATTACTAGGTTAGCATGCTTTAAACCACAGAGGGTGAGTAAATTATCAAGAATGTTAAAGGGAGCAAAGAAACAGACTGTTTTATTCCCAAATATTCTACTATCTTGACATGTGTCTATGTGCAAATTTATTCTTATCTCAGTTTTCACCAGACAAAATTTCCCATTTTGGAAAGTTCTTTGAATTCATGAGTCAGCTGATGCAACACATTTTTGTCTCTGTTATTTGATTTAGCTGGCTATATCTTGAGATGAAAAGTAGACACAGTCTGAATCAGAGAAAGCTGCAATGCCCAGCTATGTGGGTGTGCTTCATGGCCCTGTAAAGAGCCATAGAGGATACAATCCTGCCCTTCCTGTCCCCCCTTCAAAGAAATTTCTGTGTTGTCTTATGGCTCACACTTGAATTATATATGCTTCATACTAGACAGGATGTTGTCACTTGGTTTATTTATTTATTTTTAAAGTTTAGCAGAAAAGTGTCCTGGTCTCTAAACAGAGTCTTTGGGCAACGCTGTAATCAAAATAAAAGAGCTATTTTATGTGTCCAACATTGTTATTAATTAACTTCAAGATACACAGTTCTTTGTGACTGTCAAAGGCGTTTAGAGTTGTAGCTTAACCTATGTATATATGATTAAATTGGCAGTTATATGTTAGTGTCTCTAAGTTCCTTTTTTGCTTTCTTTTCATGTAATTTACATAACTCTGCCTTCAGTCATGCATTCTCTGTTGTGCTGTTTCTTTATGAACACGCTGTTTCTTGCAAGACCCAGAGAAAGTAAATTTGCATAATGACCTACTAGAAGTAGGTAGGAGAATACCTGTAGATAGTTGAATGTTTGAAAGATTCTGAGCTAGTCTGAGCCATCCTGAGAGCCTGCCTGACTCTTCTGTGTTCACCCTTTGTCAAGTAGGACAGAAGTCCAAAAAGTGCCTATCTTCTTAACTATAGGAGCAGTCTCAGCCAATCAATTGCTTTACACTTTCTTTTATTGTTTGGATCATTGAATTATTTGACCTGTTGGGGCCTCGTTTTTTGCTTGTGTGTCCAGTAATTCTGCTAGAATCTCACTTAATAATATTATTTAATTATTCTCTTTTTAAGCTTGCTAGATGGTCTCACTTCCCACACAGTTTGTTTTTCTTCATTGTTGTCCTTGTTGCAAGGAGAAAATGAGAACATGGGAAGGGGAGAAATTTAAAAAATCATGGTCTTGAAACTTGACAAAGACATTCTGGAATGGTACCAATCAATCAGGGTAGCATTTGCAAATGGTGTGCACTTGCAAAGGCTTGGCGCACACCAGAACTAACTACTTCACTGCAAAAAAACTCCACCCCAAAACAAGCCCACCAACACCCAAAAAAACCAAAGAAAAAAAAAAAAAAAGCAAATTTTTCTTTCTTTTCCAAACAGTTCCTTAGCATGTTAATGTCATTTAAAAGTACCTATGATTTTTATACCTCATCATGATAGAGGACCAATCCATGAAACTTAAATTTCTTCAGCTTTAACTATTACACTTCTTTTTTGGATGAAAGAATGCCTTACCTTCACTTTCAGCACCTCCAAGTGTATCTGATTCCTAAGGCTGGTTTTGGAACCATGTATCTGTATGCAGTGATGGGTATACAAAAATTGATTTTCATAGCAGCTGGAGAGATGAATGTTAGCAACAGGTCAGAAAAGCCCAATGCAACAAGACAACCGAGAAGAGAACTTGTCCCTTCAGGTTCACAATTGTTTTACAATGGCTGAGCATAGATGGTTTTAAATCAATTACTTTTCCATTGCCTTGCTATGAGTTTTCATATATAGATTATTTTTCTTCAATTATTATTAGTTAGTGAAACAATATTTTCCTCCTCTATTAAAGAAATACAGTCATAACCTGACAGCATATTAAGACTTATTAAAGAATATTTTTCTTTTACAAATGTAGCCTTCGCAATTAAATACTTATTTTATTAGAGCGGGAAGTAAAAGTAAGTGTGGTGTACTTCAGGGAGATAAAATAGTTCTCCTACAATGAGTAAAATCAATGGGTAGAGGATGATCTGAAGGTTGTTTTCATATAAGCTTGGAATCTGTTGATATATATTACTATTTAAAGAATGTCTTTACTGTTCTTTAGAATGTTCTACACATCGTGTAAATTTGCTTGGTCTTTAGATAAACAATACTTGGGATTTTCAGGTGAAATATAGGTAATTCTTCACTTTTCCTGCAAAATAAAGTGTTTCTTTCTTCCCTCTGTAGCATGGTCAGATCATCTTTCAGCTGAGCACCACAGATACAATACCAGATATTTTAATCTTGTCTCTTTATCTAGTGTCAAATCTGGTTAGATAGGTCTACTTTAAACAGTTTTCCTTTTGTTCTATATTGCCTTACTTATGTATGAGCATGTAAGGTGTTCTATGCTGTGGGAACATTCGGCTAACGCTGTTCACAAGAGCATTGCAGGCGCCTTTAGAAGGCCTTGAACAGAATAAACAAGA
>JANXJC010000031.1:24697646-24718792 GCA_027564655.1 Leptodon cayanensis
TGACCCACGAGCCTTTTGTTATATTTTCTCCCCCCTGTCCAGCTGAGGAGGGGGAGTGATAGAGTGGCTTTGGTGGGGACCTGGCGCCCAGCCAGGGTCAACCCACCACACCTATGAATTTATATTATAGATAATACTTTTATGCAATAAATGCTCTAGCTAATAGAATTTCTCTGTGAATGTCTATGTCAATATGACCATCTAACACTAATAATAGTAGTAGATGGGCCAATCCTAAAATATAAATTACTTTTGAGGATTGGTTTGTACATAATTATTTTAAATGCTTAACTTTGATATCAGCATTTTTCTCTGTTGAGCTCACTTCCACATGTGTTTTATAATGCTTATGAAATGAATATCCATAAAGTTTAGTAGTTTTACAAATGTACTTGAATAGGCTGCAGTAATAGCTATAAGTTTAGGGTTAAATTAGTTGAAAAAACCTCAAGTGGAAAGCACTAATTAAAAACAAAAATAGAAATAAATACTTTTAAATGAAATTATGATTAGTTCATTGGCAAAGAGTAATAATAATAGTGCTATATTTAGATGTCTAATAGAGTTTTAATGTGCTACAAGTTCCCTTGTGATTTGAAATATCTGTAGTTAGAGCCCGGAGCAGACTTTCACAGCTAGGCCTGATCTTGAGCTTAGCTTTTATCTGAGGCCTGTGCTGATCATCACCTTATTCAAACAGATGTGTGTGTTCTCACAACCGACAGGAAGCTGGATAACCATTTTGTCTCCATTTTGTCATGAAGTTTAGGGAAGCAGGCTTCTCAAAAAAACCCAAACAAAAAAAAAAAGAAAATGCAACCCCCCCCAAACAAACAAACATAAAAACCCATGTGAAAAACACCTGTGGGAAAAAAGGTCAAGGGCTTTGAAGAAATTGTGGGAACTACATCATTGTTCATCTGTTGCTGTCTTGATCCCTGGGTGCCTTTTCTTGACTTGCCCAATGTAACAGGTTTCTGAATGACTACCATGAAGTTTAATCAGGATTACCTCCTATAATTTTCTAATGATTAGAAGATTGATTCACTTCTTACTTGCAATGCTATGTATAATAATGGATAGTGCATCTTCTTCAGCAAAACACAGACACACAAAATGCATACCTCTCATTGTAAGTATCACAGGGGTTTCTAGTCAACATGGGTGGAGAGCTCTGATTCAAGATTTTTATTTCTGATTTCCACGTTTATACAGGATAGAGATCAGCTATCTTGGGAAATGCTCCTTTTTTTCACATGTCAGTAGGAAGAGATACTTATTCGGGGAGTATTTTTGTTAGTGGAAACTCTTATGGTGAGTCATATAGAAATCATACTGTTGGGATGATTCAGGGTCTTGACAACTATGAAGCAACATACAAAAGATATCCCCAATATTTTCTCAACCATGGAGGCCACAGACTCTGACAAAGGGAAAAAAAAAAATCTTACTGAGAAGTCCATAGCTTAGGTAAAAGAAAGAGGAAAAAAATGACATTTTTTCCTGTAGCTTAGTGGTACAATGTACAGGTATTTTGTGTATTGACAGCTTTTAAATTCTTAGATGAAGGACTGTTTCTTAAAAAAACAGCCTGCCATGTATAAATAGGTTCTTTAATTTTCTGATAAAGTAGAAGGTATTTTGCTACCAGTCCTTCTGTATGTGAGCAGGAGCAACTGTAGAGGATGAACATGAAGTAATATGATGGTTCTTCTCTGCACAATATCTTCTGTAGGTTAAGTTGACAAATGCTACTGCCACTGCCAACAGTGATAGCAGATTGAATACACTGCACCACTAAATGAAAATAAATGCTTTTTTGAAAAAATACATTTTTTCAATTAGTATAGTGAGGTAGTGAGATTGAGATGCAGAGTCATGACTTACTCTACACCTTTTACTATTGTAGTTCACCTTCCCTCTGTCCTTCAGAAATAACAAACAAAAAGTATTCTTTGAATAGGATATTTGCTCAGTTATTATTCTGCACAGATAAAAATCCCAACAGTTTGAAATGCAGAAAATCATTGCTAAATTATCATGTAAAATAGATTTATTTTCCTAAGAGATGTAACAGGGTTTAAAAGGTAAGAGATGGATAACCATCTTTGTTTCCCTGTCTGTTTTTATAACCTATATTCCAAGACCATTAAAATTTCATTATCAATTTGAAATTATTTAAAATTAAATTAGAAACAACATGAATAATTATATTATGCAAACTGTTCTAATTACTAAAGTTCTGATAGGGGCTAAATCAATTGACTCTCTATTTCAACATTATTCAAAGTTACATTTTTCCCTAAATTAGCACCAGAAGGGGATCATGCCTATAATAATTGGTGTCACTGCAGCTGGTAGGAAAATAGCTGATTTGAGAGTTAAGTGGAAGGTTGTGAACTTCTTGGCTAATTTCCTCCCTGCTGTTCATTTTGTAAAAGAGTGGGAGGAAAGAAGGGTGGAAAATATTCTCTTCACTTTAATGTCCATCAGTGTCAAAGTCTTGAGCCCATAATGAGGAGGTAACGTAAGCCACTAGGTTCCCAGGCAGGGTACAAAAATTACTCCCTGGAGTTATCATCAAAACTGCTTTATTAGCATTAATATTGCTATTGCATGATATTAAAAAAAAAACAACAACCAAGCAAACGAACAAAAAAATCACAGAGGCAGCACAGAAAAAAAGAAAGGCAAGGAAAAAGAGAATAAAATGTTTGTTAGCTTTCTTTTCTTCTTGATGCATTTTCACGTTTATTGTAACCTGACAGTATAGATCAACATGCCTTTCTGCTGTCTATCAGACCATCACATAGGTGTCACCAGTTCAGCAAAAGGTAGATATATCTAAATCCTGTAGCTATACCAAGTGTGTCATATATGTATGACACATAGCCCATAATCATGCATCTTCATTGTGCAATAACAGATTTTGACAAATTATTGCCTTGAAGGAAGACATAGTAGTAGGATGAGGACTGAGGGCAGATTAGATAGCATTGCTCTCATATTTGATCATGAGTGCATGCTAATGCTAAATATCTATTGTATTTTCTTTCCCATGCAAAGATAGTTTAATTACAACAAAACATTATTTTCAAGTAACAAATGGTGCAAGGTAAACAGCCACCTAACATCTGATAACAATATCTGCAGACAGTCGGTCAGAATTTCCAGCTCAGATAGGGCATGCTGAACTGTTTTTTGTTGTTGTTGTCTGTCCCCCACCCGCCCCCAGCATTTTCAGGGCAGTGAGACCTAGAGGCCACAGGTTGAATGTTGAACAGACCAATCAAGATGTACCAGGTACACTGAGGTGACCTTCTTGGCCAATAGGATTAAATGACCACAGGTCAGATTCGAGAGGGGTATAAACGGGGTCTCGCCGGAGGACATGTGGGCAGTCGTACTCGGAGCAGCGGGTCTGCAGCCAGGGACTCCCCCTTGGGTCGGGGCACTGCCTGAGGTAACTCCTCAAGGGAGAGACCCCTCAGCTTTTAGGTGAGTGATATGCGCATTTTGAGCCATCGCTTTCAAATCTTAAGGATTCTTAAGTCGGCTGTGTAGTACTAATTCCCCTTACATCATTGAGCCTGTGGTTTCTAAAATGTTACCCGAGTTCTAACTAACTTTTCTACTGAAGATTAAATCTGAGCTTTAACACCTGTTGGATTTGATTGTGAATGCATCCATAACATTTAAGGTGTCTTGGATCTTTTCACAACCTTCATAAGCTTAAATCCATTTTAGAACTACTGCCAAGGAAGACCACCTGATGCTATCTAGCAAGTGGGATTCCTATCAATACTGATTAGGATTATTCCATGTACTTCTCCCCAAACCCATAACAATGGGTGAAGTGGGCATTTCTCCTTAGTAGAAGGAAAATGGGCATGAAGCAAGTCTTAAACATTGCCTGTTTCCTGATTTTTGCTGTTTCCAATTTATTGTTCTGAAATAGGTTCAAAAATAAAGACTGCTTCTATTTGTCTTTTCAACAAGGTCTCTAGATTTTGGATAACAGTAGGAATGATAACTGTATCAAGGCATACACCAGTGGAAATATCATGTTTAAAGGCATACTTTTCTGCTTTTTTGTTTCATTATTTGTTTATTCATTTACTTTACTGACCTTTTTTCTTGAGAAAACAGATGTATTGCAGCTCTTACTTACGTCCTCGTGGGGTCAGACTTCTGTATCTGTTATGAATAGTTAATACTATATAATTTAAAAGGTAGCTATCTGCTCTTCTAGGCTGTCATGCATTGTGCATAGCTTTAAGCGGGTCAAGCTGAATTTTTCCAAAAATCAGAAAAACAATAACGCTGTTGTAATAACACAATTATTGAAGCAGACTTGATTTACTTGTTTGTGTCAAAAACTTCAAAACCCACTCAGGAATATATTCACCTATACTTAGAAGCAGAATAAGGAAAATAATCAAGACAGGGATGTATATAAGCAGATCAACACAGTTGTCCTCGTCATTACAAAATTAAGGAAAGCTCAGACATCTAGTTCTGTATCCTTTTTCTGATGGTGGCTTATAATAGATGCTTAGGTGATGAATAGAAGCATGAAGTAATTACAGCATGATCCCTTCCCTGGCAGTCTTCTGGTTATGATAATTTTCAGCATATCATTACTTGAGATGGAAGTTTTATTCACATGTGTCTTCTGTGAATTTTTATTTTTTTTAATCAATTTGTAGGTTCCCTATCCAAAGTATCCTGTTATAAGAAGTTCAAACTTATTGTACATTGTGTGGCAAAAAAAACCCTCCCCTCAACTGTCTCTTAGTTATATGTAATATCCTTCAGTTTTCTATTAAAAGTAATAATAAAGAATGATTTTTCTATTGATATTTTCCTGCAACTTAATTTCTGACACAGACCCTTGCAGTTACCTGGGTTTTAACCTGAAAAGTCCTTAAACATATCACTGTAAGGAATCTAATTATTTTTTCATGTTCTTCTTTGCACATTTTCAGTTCCACAATATCATTTAGAGATGAGGATGATAGATACACTGTGCAGTTTTCAAGACAACAGGCTACAATTTCTAGAATGATTATGCTTTTAATGTTGTTCTTTATTCCTTACTTCCTAGCATTTCTAGTTAACTTTTACATCATTTGTATAAACTGGGAAAGAATAATCCTCAGTTACTTTTTTTGTTAAATTGTGTTATTTAACTGAGTGGGGGAGGGTGGGTTTTTTTGTTGTTTTTTTTTTTTAAGGATTGTCCCTCTTTTATTGCTGTTGTTTTGTTTTTGTTTTTTCCCTCAGGAAATGGAGAACAGTTTCATATTCAGCATCACTACTTTATTTGCATCCCATTTATCTTTGATGCAATAAACGAACTATTTTTAGTCATTTTAGTAATTTTTTTATGAAAAATAAGTTCATATTCCTTGATTTTGAATTCTGAGTTCTTGTTTGTATAAAATATTTATTTTATTATTTTTAATTAGTATTTTTATTGGTGGTTGAAATTTTGGATTGGCATTAAGTCCAGCCAGAAGAATGCACATTGTTTCCACATTCCAGAGTTTGCCTGCTTCCATGAAAATGGTGCAGAAAAATCAAGCTGCCTCTATGCAAAACCCACTAAGGTTCATCATTGTTTGATGCATTTTTCATCTGTTGTTTTTGTCTTTTGGGAAATAAGCCAAACTTCATTGTGCTAGAGAAGGAAACTGTTGATTATGGTCTTCAGCCCAGTGATTTAGGCCTATGAATATCTTAATTTTCATGGTTGTTACTTGCTGCTTAGATGTCAGGCTGACTGCATGGCTTTCTTTTCCTACAAATAGTCATTGTCACAAGAACATGATTTTGTTAGAGATGGCCAAGTGAAGGGTTTGATAACCTTTTCCCATACTCTCTGATGTCAATGAGAAAATTTTGTCCATTATGACCAGAAAACGCTGTAGGAATAGAAGGCAGTTCATGAAAAGTGATGCTATGGCGGTAATATAAAGTAACTATTTAATGTCAAAAAAGTGCTTTACCAGAAGTTTCTACAGGTTGCTAGTGTTTCTTTTCTAATAAGTTAATGAGATACAGGAATTCAAAGTCATTATTTTTATAAGAAAGCTATGACAGATGAAGAAATGATTTTTATCTGCCTTGAAGCTTACATCAAGAGTGATTTTAATGAGGATCTCTGGAGATGATGCAGCTTTGTACCCAATGGCATTTATGCCCATGTCATAGAACTAAGGAGCAGAGAATTTAAAGGCTTAATAAATAGAGGACGTTTGCTATTCTACTTGGTAATTAGGTAGGGGAGGGTGAGGATGAACAGGAAAATGATGACGTGACTGCACTTCATGCTTATTAGAATGTCCTTCCAAAGATGTCTGCCTTGATAACGTGTGGAAGTTACTCCATCAAATATGATGATACTGATCTTTCATGGCAAAGGCATCAGGAAGCTCTGTACAATGATAAAAGAATGCCATGCAAATGGGGCAAAAACTATGTTCTCTGCACATTTTGTGTTTTCTGTAAAGTTTATAAATCTACGTCTTACAATATTGAGTAATTTCTGAACTCTTTCACCAAGGATTTCCTAAAATTTTCATGTGCTGGAGAAAGGACTAGGATGCCTGAAGAGGCTTTGAATGTATAAAGTATTTTTTGTAGTATATTTCTTTTTCACTGTGTTCAAAATGTTGCAATCTACTGAAGTCAGTAGAAAGCCTCTAACAGATTGGAATGGCTTTGGACAAAATGTGATGAAGTTTTCTTTCATTTACCACCCTATTGTTCTGAACTGATCTGGTTCAGGCAGATTAGTCTGGGTAGAACTGTGGATGGAAAGGGAGTAGCTTGTCCTGTGGCAACTGATCAATTCCCTCTCCAGCAACCTACACCTTACTGACATGCAAACTCTCAGGTGCTATTTTTAACACTGTAGAGTGGCTTGGAGCTTGGGAAAAGCAGCATAAAACTGGGAAAATACACATTATCCTTCAGATTTCCAACAGCCATCAGATTAAGAACCCTCTAGGTCATTGCGTTTACTTTGTGTTTCTTTTTTTAAACATATTTTGAACTCATATATTCTTGTTAGTTCGGGAAGTTGTATGGAAGGTTTTAGTTGTGCATGCAAAAAGGACTTTCTTTCCTGTGTCTAAACTCTTTATGCCCCCATGTGTTTGAGGTGTTACGAAAAATGAACAATAATTCCCCACTTATCTTCTGTCTTCTTGCTGATTTAGGATACCTCTTCTCTCCTCAGTGTGTCTTAAATGAATTACTCTTTTCCGATGTAAAAGAGCTAGTGAAGATAAATGACACAACAGAACTATTAAAAAAATACTTTAGATCAACAGTCACTACCGCAATTGTCAGGGAGGTTTGCATTTTATACCCATTATGATAAAGTGTCCAAGAACTGTATCAAACTAAAAGACATTAATTACTGGAATTAGTTAGTAAGCTAACTTTCCTGTAGCAATTTGTCAGTGGTAGGTCTGAGACTTGCTCCTCCCTTTTTTTCACACCTGGCTTTCCAAGAGGAGTCGGGAGTTTTCCTGTCTGTGACCCCTGTTATCAGGGGTCCTCAATGCACAGACTGTTGGATACCTAATGGTGGTCTCTAAAGCTCCTGTTCAATACTTTGTGAGTCTTGTCCATCTTTGCATATGCAAGTCACGATAGGTCTTACTGACCAATTGTCTGGGCTCCAAATAGACAGTTTCCCTACTCAGACCATAAAAACTCTTCTATTATCTACTTCTTGAAGAAGCTTTTTTACTGTTTCATAAAGAGGTCGTCATGTTTTTGGAAGGTGGAAACATTCCCTCGCCACCAGACTGTCTCTCTCTGGATGAAATCTTTTCTGCTTTCATCATGATTTCTGATGCAGATTTATTAAATTCTTTTTGACTCAGATTTTGAAAATTTAATATATTTCTTTCATCAGTTTTCAACCTGAAAATTAGTGTTTTAAAAAAGTAACTTTGTCCTCAAATTTCTAGCCAACTACTTTTGTGATTAATGGAGGGAATAGGGGAAGAAGAAGTATTAATTTCCATCTCACCTAAATTGTCAGTAGTTTGACTGGACCTTAATGAATTACATCGACAACATAGTATATTTATGATATTTGTCAAAAGTTCCCAGAGTACTGCATAGGGTTTTTTAGTATCAGAATAAGACAGTAATGTTCAAGTGCTATATCAATATATTGGAAACATTTCCTTGCCTCACAGATCTAATCAATAACCTAATTTTAGTCAAGTGAACGTGACAAACAATGAGAATGAATGGAAGTGATTGATTAAAAAAATACAATACTGGCAAATAGGAACAATAAATCAAAGTCTTACCAAAAGCATGAAAGATGATCAACCTATATTTTCAATCACTGAAAAAGAAGTACATGTGAGGAATAACTATAGTATCATGGCAGAATATTGGATATAGTTCACTTTCAGAAAATCCCTGAGGCTTCCAATGGAAAAAAAAGGAAGCCATTAAAGCCTGGGTTTAGTTACTAGTGTTGTCTCCACATTCATCTGCTTATCATTGCAAAATCATTGCCTTACCTTTCTGAGACACAACATTGCTCCAAATTAGAAATATCACAGGGCCAAGGACCTTTCCATCCCTATAAGGATACAGGTTTTCAGATGCAGAACTTCGTCTTTTTCTTATTCTACAACAACTCCACTGAAGACCGTGGAAGCCAATGATAAACCAACTTGATACTCTGGAGTGTTTTAGGCTGAATGGCCTACATGTTCATTAATCCATAGGCTAACGCAACATAATGCAATATTCATAGATAGTGAGCAATTCTGCTTAAAAAAAACCCAAAGTACACTGTTCATAGCAGCTACTAGGTGGGTTCACCTACTGGCCAAATTATTTGTAAATCTAGGCAAGTTGCTTAGTTACACACTTGTGACACTTTGATATTGTGTCCATAGTGTATACAACAGTACTTAATTTCTTGTTATGTCACCAGAGATTGTATTTAATGTATGAGATTATACTTTCATAACCACAGTACCATTTACAGTTTTGTGGCTTGCTTTATCTGAACTGCACTGGTACTTTGAAAGGAAGAACCTGATAAATGAATCCAATTCCTGCTTTACCCAGTTATTTTGATTTCTCTGTAGTAGGTCTATTGCAGTACAGGTGGTTGGATTTTTAAATAAAATAAGTAATCCCCAAAGCATTTACATGAAAAGATATTTTACTGCACTTACAGAAAGTTGTAATATATCTGATTTGGGTCCTATTCACCTTCCATGTATATCTCCATCTAGCTAAACACTAAACCTTTTTCCCTATTAAGAACATTTCACAATGACATGCTGCAAAGATGTCTTGCCTATTAAGATCTTATTGCAGCAATACAAGCTGTAGTATTGCTCACAGCCATTTCCACTTCTTATCAGTTCTGTGTTAAGGTTCTTTGCCTCTCCAAATGCTTTCCTTGCAGAGGAAAGTCCCCAAGGCATTCAGCCTCAGCTTCCTTACTGTAGCTAAGTGACAATGGAAAGTTTTCAGTCTGAGAATTGAAGGGAAAAAAATTAACAGAAAATTCCTTGTAATTTCCTTTTTGGGAAGAGGTCAGATGGCAGAATGATTAAAAAAAAGAAAAGAGAAGAAAAGAAAAGAAAAGAAAAGAAAAGAAAAGAAAAGAAAAGAAAAGAAAAGAGAAAAGAAGAATATTTCAAAGCATCAGGTAATTTTCATCAATCATCATTAATGTCATAGGCAGGCCACTTTTATTGTCAGTCACATTACTTAGCACAATAGATGCAGGTTTTGACATGTATTGCATGCCCGACCAGAAGAATAAGGAAAGGCATCCTTTTGCATTCTTGGGATGTTAGAAACTATACTTCTGAATCCACATTGGTAATTGTATGTTCAGCTGCAAAGGAGAAGTGGCCTCATTGTGAAGAATTTCGGAGGCCTTTTTTATATTATATCACAACTAGTCTACTAGCCACACAAAGTAGAATCGATGAAGAAACACAAGAAATAATGAGTAGCAGTAATAAAATGGAGCCACAAAGAAAATAAATTTTTTGGGGGGCACAATGGGGGTACTGATGAGGAAATACCACTGTTCATTGATGCTACTTGTAGTTACACCCACAATCAGAGCTAAGTTTCCTTTTCTTCAGAGAAATTAGATTGCATGTTTAATTCACATTTCACACCAGGGATCATGGTACAGGCAATATAATGTTTGCATTTGTGATTTAAAGGAGACATAAGCAGCAAATGACTTAGTTCATTGTGTAGAATGCCTCATCGTGCTCTTGTCAGGTGTCAACGTGATCCCCTGTGTCCTGATTGAAAGGTTGCTGATGGCAGCAAATGACAAATGCTATTGCATTTCATCCCTAGTGCCTGAAGGTCACTGCAGGGAGAGACACCATGGCCTGGTCAAGTCTTCAGGCCTATTTTCCTCAGTACAGTTTCACTAACAAAATAGATAAAATGAAGATATGTAATGACTGTTATTAAAAGCCTATTTTTTTTTATTTCTTTGATTTAATTAATTTTTATGCAGACTCATACATTAAAGCTTTGCATAATACATTTAGCTCAGTAATAGCTCATATTAATGTACTTCATTACATATACTAATATGTGTATTTATGCAAAATGAACAAGCAGGCTTTGTATGACAACCAAGAGTAGGTATGAGTAAGGAGTTATTATTATTACTCATAGAAAAATAGATAATATCCTGGTGGTAGGGAAGCTCATAGTGTTTAACTTTTTCATTATAATTTCAATGGTCATTTATTAGACTAAGCTGGGTGTGTTTCTCATGCTTTTCTGAATTTCCTTCCAATTTCTCTTTCAACAGGAAAATGCATTTAACCTGAAATCTCATCTTCTAGCTCCAGTATCAGCAGGATGACTGACTGACTGAAATTTCAACCATCTATTGTTTACAAAATATCAAAAAAATAGTGACTAAATAAAATCTTTTAAGAAGAAACCATGCTTGTTTTATATATCGATGTTGTAAAAATTGTGATGTGAATTTGAAGAAATTTGTCACATTTCATATTTCTACCTGCTTTTCATAGTTAATAGTACAGTAACTATATATTTTTTATTTTTCCTTCTTAGAACCAAATCTGATTGGTATAAGTTAAGCCCAAGTAACCTATATCAGAAACTTTTCTGTGTTTTTTGTTATACATTGATAACATTAGCTTAAAAAGGAAGAGGAGAAAATAAAAAGAAAAATAGTTTTCTAAAAAGACCTGATTGACCACTTAAAATATAAAGAAAAAACACATAGAAAAGCATCAGAAATACAAGTAAACTAAACTAAACTAAATATAATAAATACAATATGTAAAATCTTTTCAAGGGGATTGAGGCAAAACACAGAAGGTAATATTTGCATCCCAGAATTACTCTGGTGATCCCACCAGTCAAACTGCTTACTAGTAAACTGTTGACAGATATATACTGAACTGACAGATATATAATGAACTCCTTCACGATCTTATGCTGTATGGAGTACATGATGTAGTTATACTGAAAGGTATTTGATAAATTCCTGTGTAACATTAAGACCCAGGATGCACATCAGTATCATAATTTAATAAGAATGAAATATGCTTTTCAACATAACATGTATAGAATAAATAAAAAAATCTAAAGAATACCTTATATACTATCATACCGTTACCAAGGCAGTGAGTATTGTTTTGTTTTACATTAATTTAGGAAAAAAAACCCATCATGTATCACACTCAGAAGGAGCAATTATAACATGCAGACGTTGAGAAGAAAACTATACATGGCACACATATTGAAAAGCTGGAAAAATATTTCAGACCAATTACCTTAAAATACTCATCTCTTCTTGCTCTTCAAATATTGTACCAAGACCAGGATTGTTTGATATCAAGATCAGAAACTAAATAGGAGAACAGGAGGTAAAATTAGTTGGTTGTGTAATTCTAATTTAAATTATGCTCTCAGAGTAATTAGATCAATTAGTCATTTGAAAGCTATTAATACTATTGTACAGTTGTAGAAATTTGAAAATATATTGGCAATAGAGCCACGTCAGTCAGCTCACCAGAGATTAAGGCTTTGTCAAATAAGCTTTTATGGGCTTGCCTTAAAAATCTAAACTTAATTAGTGTTTGATTCAAATTTTAGGCTTTGGCCTGTGTAGACTAGATTAGACAAAGACTAGGCTGGATTTCCTGTCTTCTGTGTTTCTTCAAATGCAAAAGCACACAATAGATACAAAAAAATGCATACAGCGATCTGCTAAACTAAGAAAAATATTTTGGAAATACAGAAGGCTAGAAAAATGTGAACACAGATTAGATGACACCTGCATCACCAGATGCTTCAGAAGATAGATACAATGGAATGGTAATTAACTCTGTTTTTCTAGCTCAGAACCATAACCCAAAACAACCTCTTCCAATCTAATCATGCTTACTTAACATAGGGCAGAATAAAGGAGTGGAGGAATGTATGGGTGGGAGGTGGAGGGGAGCTGTATACATTGAGAAGCACATTTTGCTTGAACCTCATGAAGAATCTCTATAAAAGTTGTGCATCTAGGGTGAATAAACAAGATAAGCTAAAGAATTCAAGAAATGCAATGAACCTGGGGTGCCTGTTGCAATGCCAAATCATCTACAGTTCAGAGTTTGAATACTGAAGTTGATGAAGATATTTTGACCAAAGAGAAATAAACACAGATATTTACTGAATATGAGTAAATAATTTTTTTTTTAGTGAAAATGGTTTAGTCTGTTTTCTACAGGAATCCACTAAAATGCATAGAATGGATAATACACTTTCTGTTCAGAATTTCAACTGGCTCCAGCAAATGTGTTTAAATGAATTTGAACTAAAGTTATCAAGTTTCAAGTTAAAACTCAACACAGTGGTACTAAGGCTATTTTCTTATCTTGATAGAAATAGCCATGTCACCTATGATCAGAGAGCTACTAGAAAAGCCAGCAACATTATAAAATATATAAAAAAGAAATTTCAAATACCTAATAGCCCCTAGTAGTGAAGACACTACCGACTAGTGTCTTCATATGGAATACTGTCAGATCCTCCTTTCACCTTATTTCTAAAAGGTCAACACATTGCATGAGGACAGAAGCCAACATGGATCCAAAAAAGGTTGGAAATCAATTTAATAAAATGATTAACGGCATAAAAAGTTAAACTGTGCATATATTTTTTCTTCTATATACATATCTTCTTTCTTTTATTGCAAGGAAAACAACAGAGTGATCAGTGAATTTAAAAAACAATAAGTTAACAATTTAGGAATGGACAGGTAGATTCAAGGACAGTATATACTCCTGAGGTCAAAGAACAGCAGCTTTAAAAAAATAATTCAAAATCTTTGTGGGCAGTAACAGAGTTCACAGTTAAATATTATGATGACTTAGCTTGAAGTAAACATTTGTACATCTTCTTAACAAGAATTAATCCTTGACAAAGTTTTTTCTTAAATTTCTGAAATGGAAGCCATCTGAGTTCTTTTTGTGGTCTTCTGAAGCAGCTGGTACTTGTCATTATGGGAGTCTGAACACCTGACAAATTTTTTGGCAGCTCTGATCAAGTCTGGCAATTTCTATTGCTTTGTATTACTGTCAAAGATGTTTTCAAGAACCCATGGCTCAGTTATCACAAGAGGGCACTGTAGGAATGCCTGCTAAAGAGTACCCAAACATTCATCTGAAGCATGTTGGTTACTTTTTCATTTTCTCCTTCTGTAAAAGTGGAATAAACAGTAAAAATGCTAAGAGCATTACCAAGATCTCGCAGCTTGTTAATGAAATCTAATATTCCTCTGGTGAAGATGTTAAAGAATTTACACAATATAGTCAAAGCGCTATGTTATCAAATTATTAATATCATCCTTTACAGGGCCAGTTTTCTGTTCTAAAACAATTCTTCCACCCCCTAACTTGACCATACTACCTTTTTCATGACCAAGTGTTCTTTTTATGTTTAATGATATGATCAATAACCCAGTTGAAGTGCTTCTATACCAGTACAACACAGCATAGGTAACAAGCAGGAGGAGCTGGAAGCCACTGTGCAGCTAGAAATCTAACATCTAATCACTATTGCTGAAACATGGTGGGATGAATAACTTGACTGGAGTGCTGCAATTGATGGCAATACGCTGTTCAGAAGGGACAGGCGGGAAGGAGGGGTAGAGGATGGGGGTGTCCCTCTATGTAAAAGAATGGATTAACTGCACAGAGTTGTCTTTGAAAAACAGTGATGAACCGGTTGAAAGCTTATGGGTAAAAATTAGAGGCTAAGCCAAAAAAGGAAAACTCATGGTTGGTGTTTACTACAGACAGCCTAACCAACGGGAGCCTGTCGATGAAGTGTTCAATTACAAGGAAGCACCCCGCTCACAGGCTCGGATCCTGCGTGGGGGGGCGGGGGGGATTTCAATCACCCTGACATCTGTTGGAAAAGCAACATAGCAAGCTGTAAACAGTCCAGAAGACTCTTGGGGTGCATCAAGGATAATTTCTTAATCAAGGTGATAGCCCAGCCAGAGGAGAAGTGTTATTAGACCTGTTGCTTACCAACATGGATGAACTAATTAGAGATGTAAAGATTGGTGGCAGCCTGGGCTGCAATGATCATCCCTTGGTGGAATTCACAGTGCTGAGGGATATGGGCCAGTTGAGGAGTAGAGTCAGGACACTGAATTGTAGGAGAAGAAACTTTCAGTTATTTAAGGAATTACTGGATGGGAATCCATGGGCAGTGGAACCAGGAACATGTGTCCTGAGAAGAATATAGGGATGTTGCCCAGATGTGTGGGGATAGAATCAAGAAAGCTAAGGCACAGCTGGAGCTGAATTTGGCAAGGGATGAAGAGAATAAGAAGGACTTTTACAGGTATGTTGGCCAGAAAACGAAGATTAAAGAAAATGTACCTGGCCTGACAGGAGAACTGATGACAACAAACATGGAGAAGGCTGAGGTTCTCAACAAAATTTTTTGCCTCATTTTTTAGAGGCAATCTCTCTTCCCATATCTCTCAAGCCCCTGAACCTCAAAACAGGGACTGGCGAACAAAGTCCCTTCCATCATAGAAGATCAGATTCAAGACCACCTGAGGAACTTGAACATACACGAGTTCATGGGACACAACAAGATGCATCCGAGGGTCCTGAAGGAATTTGTTGATGTAGTTGCCAAGTTACCACTCTCTATCATATTTGAGAAATCATGGCAGTCAAGTGAAGTCCCCAGTGACTGGGAAAAGGGAAACATTACACCCGTTTTTAAAAAGGAGCACCCTGGGAACTACTGACCAGTCAGCCTCATGTCTATTCCTGGAAAGATCATGGAGCAGATCCTCCTGGAGGTATGGTAAGACTGTGGAAGACAGGGAGGTGATTAGATACATCCAGCATGGCTTCACCAAGGGCAAATAGTGCCTAACCTAGTGGTTTTCTACAATGGAGTGACTGCATCAGTGAACAAAGGAAAAGCTGCAGATGACATCTACCTGGACTTCTGTAAGGCCTTTGATACAGTCCCCCACAAGATTCTTACCTCTAAATTGGAGAAATACGGGCTTCGTGAGTAGGCTGCTGATGTATAAGGAATTGGCTGGATGACTGAGTGCAAAGAGTTACACTTATTGGCTCAATGTCCAAGTGGAAACCAGTAATGAGTGGCATCCCTCAAGGGTCTGTACTGGGACCAATAGTATTTAATATCATCATCAGTAACAGTGGGATTGAGTGTACCCTCAGCAAGTTTGCTGATGACACCAAGCTGAGTGGTGCAGTTGATTCGTTTGAGGGAAGGGATGCCATCCAGAGGGACCTTGACAGGCTTGGGGAGTGGGCCCATGCAAAACTTATGAAGTTCAACAAGGACAAGTACAATGTCCTGCACCTAAGTTGGGGCAATTGTCAGTATCAGTACAGACTGGAGGGTGAATGAATTGAGAACAGCCCTGTGGAGAAGGAGTTGGAGATACTGGTGGATGAAAAATTGGACATGAACTAGCATTGTGTGCTTACAGCCCACAAGGCCAACTGTATCCTGGTCTGCAATAAAAAAAGTGTGGGCAGCAGGTCGAGGGAGGTGATTCCCACCTCTACTCTGTACTTGTGAGACCTCACCTGGAGTACTGCAACCCGTTCTGGGGTCCCCAGAAAGACATGGACCTGTCACAATTTTTATCAAATGTCTCTGACCCAGGAGAGGTGAAAAAATCACTATTGCCTTTTAAAAGAAAACAGAGGACTACAGAACTGACACCACCAATTATGATAATTCAGAGATTTGTTGGAAGGTGAGCCTACATACATTTTTTCATTTCCTGTAAAGAGTTTTCTTTCAGCACCAACTTTTTTCAGTAAAGAAGTGGAGACAACAATAATAACCATTATCCACAAACCTAACTGATAAAAGCCTCGTAATCTTCAGAAAATAATTCCTAACAATCTTATCTCTCTTTCAAGTTCTGCTCATGGGGATTCCTGTTGCTGAACACCTCACTTTTCCAGGGAAAAAACTGTGCTATTGACGGTATTTTGCAACAGGTAGTGTAACTGTGTGAGTAATTGTACTATGTACACACCTATATTTTAAAGGGCTATTCTCTTTTCTTCCTGAAACAGACAACAGAAGGTATAGGATCTGCTTTAGTGAATGAGCAAGGTCATGCTTTGGTTCTAAAATTTGGTTGGCTGATTGATTTTAGTAACACCATACAGGCATCATCTTTTTTCCAGTTATATACAATCAATCTTTCTCAAAATAAAGTATAAATTGCACCTTGAAAAGAAACTGTATACATATATATATATGTTTTTATGTCAGTACTCAGATATAAGAATCCCTGCTAAAGCAGATAGATATCCAAAATTTAGAAGACCTTTTTTTCCGAAATGTAGATTAAACTTCATGACCAACAATCTTCTCATGAAATGAAATATTTTGAAACTGTGTAATTCTTAACTTTTCATAAGGTCCTTACATTCTGTTTTTTTACTTCATTTCACTGCTTCAATATCTTTGCTATAATAATACCATTAGTGTTACAAACACAACAAAGTCAAAATGAAAAAATCTGGTCTCATAAAAATATATTTTTTAAAATTTTATCATGTATTTTTATTCCATGAAATTGACATTTTTAAAGAGGACATATATTGCATCAGAAATATGCTGACTAGTTTTGCTTATTAACATAACTTTACTAAAATAACTGGAAACTTTCTGAACACTGTGAAATATAAGGTTTTTTTCTGGGTTTATTTTGCCTTTATGTCACCTTGCTTTTGGCATGCTCCAACTGAATAGAGTCTATCCGCATGAGTAAGGACAGTTTTTCTTTTCTGTGGATGAGCTGATGGCTTCTGGCTACTTTATGTTGCACAAGAAATACAGTCTATATCCCTGTGTTCTAGATATCACAAGAATTCAAGTATCTTACCAATGCGAGCTAGCTAGAAGAGACAGAATTGCCCTTTTGTGAACATAAGCTAAAATTTAATCTGCCTTCAGACTCACAAGTCCTTTTTTGTGTATTTTCAGATTGCAACTTCAGGGCTTCTTCATAATTAATGGAAGCCAAGACTTTGTAACTGGTTAATATTATCTTAAAAACTAGATGTAAAACAGGTCTGTGTATCTCTGATACCATATAAAATTGCAAGAAACTATGGTTCAGGTTAGGCATATCAATGCATTCTTTTAAGACTACCTTACCATTTTTCAAAATGAGGTAATTGAAGATAGGTTTTAAAATGCAGCAGTTCCGGTAAAGTAAAGCTAGATTTAAGAAACTGCTGGAAATTCACATCATAAAAATAATCTTTTGAAGGCAAGGAAACAGCAAGCCTGTAATTTCAAAATAGAATAAAAATCAAATTTCTCAGTAGTACATATTCATGAACTATTTTTTGTTTTTCTGTCAGCTGTAGCAGATGCGTAATATACATTGTCTATGCACATATTATTTTGCCAGATCAGTAGTTAAAAAATGGCTTATATTGTACTAAAATCCATCACATTTCAAATGTGCATTTGTCTTCCAACTATGAAGAGCCATATTATAAGTCCTTTAATCAAATTGCGGCTTCAGCAAGTTTTGTTTCCTACATAGGTCCTTTGATTGCAAAAGGTCTTCCTCTGTCAAACTTTGTTTGCTGTGTCGGGATTTTGGTATGCGTGTTCCTCTCAAGTCACAGGCAACTTTGCAAGTAGGAGTATGCAATAATTAAAAAGTTTATATTACTACTGTGGTAATCTTTATCAGCTGTAATGGATAAAACTCTAGTTTTGCAAATACACCAAGTAATTCACCAAAGTGGAATTGATGTGAAAACTGAGCACTATCCTTTCGATTCTTTACAAATGTTCACACACAAATGTTTGATATCATGGGAGTTTGAATTGATATCCTCCTTTTCAATCCATTTAAGAAGACTTGCCACCAAAGCATTAACTGAATGGTAGACTGATCTTTGCTATAGTATCTTTCTACCTGTCAGAATTCTGATATTGAACTACTGTTTTAGCCACTGAGTTTTTTCACTTACAGTTCAGCTCTCAACAGCACTCTGACATGGAAATTCTTTCTTTCTTTGTAAGAACTTTACTTTCACAAACATCATATCTTTTCTGAGGTTAGAGGTTGAAAAAAAGCAGCATGAAGTCTGATAGATTCCTGTAAAATATACTTGATAATCTTGTACACTGAAAGCCATCTGCCTTTTCCCTCTATCACAGAAGAAAATACTCTGTAGTTCCTGAGATATGTAAAATGTGTTGCAGATGAGTATTCCAAGTTGAAAATTCCTCTTGAGTACTAACAGAAAAACTCTAAGGAAGAAAGACAGGGCAAGCAGACTGTTTAGAAGACCATGGAGGAAAATACTGGTAATTACGTTGAATGTCCTAGTGCAGACTATTTTAACAGTAACAGTTTTTTTACAGTAAATTTTTCAAAACACAAGACATGCAGAAATGCTTGATACTACACTCAAATTGAGGTAAATAAAATATATCTTCTAAACATGCTGCTGCTTTTCCTTGTAAATATTTTACTCGCTAAACTATGATGATGTTTGAAGTGCTACTACACCTTCCAGAAATGCTACAACAGTCTAGTAACCACAGAAAATGTTAAAACTGGGAGTTGAGTAACAAAGGCAGTGTTGTTACACATTGTTTTTGTGAATTTTAATGTAGATGCAGAAAAGAAAATGTAAGGAATATTAATCAGAATTGAATTCATAACTTCTGGATTTCCTGCTGTGGCAATAAAGAATATAACAAATAAGGACATAAATTTTATAAAACTTATGCTTGATAGCTTTACAGTGAATGTATTGGAATTTATACATATATTATTAGAATTGTTCAAAAATAATTTAGTGACCTTGAAAACATCATTGAAGTTTGGAATAACCAGGGCATATAATATTACTTACTTGAAGAAACTGTTAGGCTCTCTTGGCAAGGTTCTTTGCAAACTTCAAGGCAGCATGAAACCCGACAATACTGGCACAACACTGCACTAATAAATAACATGGGAAACTTGTATAAATCAACCAGTTGGCACAAAGCTTACTTTTCTTTCTGAAAGGAAGTTGGACTTTTTTTTTCCTCTGCTGCAAAAAAAATAATACTCTGCTATATTTTATTGTAACATATTTGAGGTTAAACAGGTGTACAACTTAGTAATAAGATTATAATGCTTGTCAATACAAACTGCTACATACTGGTTTTACACTAGCTTCTAACTTTCCTAAACTTTAAACATCCGGGCTTGATTTTTCCATCAGATGTTTTAGTAAAGACTACTATTATTATCTATTGTTTATTTTAAAAAAATCAGTCCCCATGCTCCAACCCTCCACCCCCAAATCTTGAAATAATTTGAAACAACCTTGTATCCTTATAAATGGGAGTAGACCCTTAACATTTTGATTTTAAATAGCTTGCAGACACTCAGTACCATTTTTTTAGAGCTTTGTTGCTTACTTCTTTAAAGATTTTCTTTGCATTGGCCATACTCTAAGACCATTTTCCTTGCAATTACTATCTTTTGTGTTGAAGCAGTGTTAGCCTGAGGTCCAGAGCTGGCCAGAAAAAAAAAGGTCTGTGTGACTTGCCCTGTGCTCCCTGTTCTCTCTTTTCCACACTTCCCATTGAAGGAAGAATCAAGAGACAGAATAAAAATTTTGTCCTGAATAAAAGCTTTTTTCACCAAGGTATGGATGACATAATGGGGCATTAAAAGGAGATACTTGGGCCTGAGTGTGAGTAGACAGGTAAAAATGGGGAACCGGAACATGGGTTTACAGTGGCTTTGAAGGCTGAGGTTGTCTGGGAAAATAAATTAGTTTGGCCAAAGGAGACTTTGACGGAGTTGGCAAGGCAAAAGAACCAAGAATATGTGGTGAGGTGTGGATGGTATGCTTATAGCATTGTACGGTGTTGCCAGCAAAATAGTCTTAAGCAGGGTAATTTTGTTTGACTTAATTCCTTGCTAGTGGACACAAACTTCTGATCCCTTATTCAGACAGTGAGAAAAAGAATAATAAACAAAAAATACTTATATTACATCTATCCTCCTCCCTCCATAGCCTCTATTTTCCATATGTTCACTGTGGGTTATACTCTTTCCACCAAGATTCTTTCAGGGAGGTGTTGGATGGCATAGTAGGGGGAGGTGATCTGCATAACCATGTTTTGTTTTTTTTTGGATGAGATGATGTTTGGCCACTCTGGGCGTAATGATTCCTTTCTGCCACCTTACACTTAATGGTTTCCTGCCACCCTGTTCTTTTGTGTTTCTGCTGTGGTCTAGATTGCCCACAGGCTGTGGTGCCACAGGTCTCTTCCTTCCCTGGCGTGGGTTGCCCACAGGCTACAGTTCTTCAGGGGTGTCCCTGCTCAGGCCTGGTTTACCCACAGGTCATGGTAGCTCATGCATGTCCCTGCTCTGGCATGGGTCACTCATGGACTGCAGTCCTCACTGTTGTCCCAGCCTCAGCATAGGTGACGCACAGCCACAGTGTAATGGTTTCTATTCGGCTTTCCTACCGAATGCTCAAACCTTACAGTTTGCAGCCTCTGTTCCCCCCACCCCC
>JANXJC010000031.1:24721453-24736046 GCA_027564655.1 Leptodon cayanensis
TCCATCACTCTTCACATTTCTTGATTGGCTCTTCGCGAATTCGTCTCCACTTTTCATACAGCTGAAGCTCCAACTCTGGCTCATCCTCCACACTGTAGAATATTTTAAAATGTCTCACTCTGAACAGAAACTACCTGTTGCGGTGGTTGACTTTAACAAAGCTAAAGATTCTGATTTAAGGAATGAATTTTAAGCAGCAATGTGTCCTGAGTGGAGCTGTTCACTCTTTAAGAACAGAGACAATAAAATAGGATAAAACCAGGTATAGTTGTATTTTGTTACAAGACAAAAATTACAGTAATTTACACATTGAAGATATTTAAAATAATTATCCTGAAATTCTAGATGTGACTGAATGAAATTGAGGTGATTTAAAAACCAACAAAATGCTGCAATCACTAAATAGAAAAAAGAAAAAAGTTAAATTTCTCCATCCAAGGTTTTACAGGCCATTTTTTAACATTGTATGAATTAGATGTGAAGTAAGGCTATTATACCCTATAATACAGGGTGTTCCCAATGAAGTTTAGCTTTTATATTTCACTTTCAGACAAAACTAGTATATACATGATCTTTTTATTACAGATTTCAGAAAAACTTTTGAGACTGTAAACCTGTAGATACATAGGTTGGTGACAGATTCAATTACATTTTCGTAATTTTGAAGTTGTGTACCACAAATGTATTAGCAAAGAATTTCAGTGAAGGAAAGTCTTTTGGTGGATTCTCATATTTCAGTTTCAAAAGTAGACCAAAATGTAGGCTTGCTAGAATTTAAGGATTAAAACCATATTTTTTGTAGAATATAAAATAATAAACAGCTTTAATAGAAAGTAACATAATATAATTCAAGATGATAGCCATGACAAATGAAAGATTCCTCCTATCAATATGAGTGAATATATTTTGCTGTATTTTCAAACGACACGTTTCTTGCTTTTTCTGTGGTATGCCACCATATGTAAGAATTTCATTCCTAATTTTTATTTTTCCACTTCGTGGACCCAGTTCTGAAATGAAATAGTTGATATTAATAGCTGACTGAAATTTCCTCTTTTTTTTTTCCCCACATCAAAATACAGTGCTCTTGTCCTTCATTTTTTCTAATCTGTTTTTGAAGCTCACTTCTCTCTTTACATTTATTTCAAGAATGTACATGGAATGTTTTATGAAAACCCTATAATATCATATTATACTAGATACTTTGGGCATTGTAAATGTCTGAGGTTGAAAATTAAGCAAATAATATCTATTTCAATGTGGCTTTTTGCTACTATGCTAAGAACTTAGTTACACCTTCCTTTATAATCCCTCAACACTGTTCTGTTTATAATAATTTCTCTTACATGCTAGGATGCCTTTTTAGGGCTTAATGGTTCCCATGATTTGGAAAAAGGGACTTCTGTGAGGTGCTAACAGCTTTAGATTCCTGCACTGTTTCTTAAGGCCATTTTAGATGTTTTTTTTTCGTTTTTATACTGCATGGAAAATTTCTGTAGGAATTTCTTCACTGCATATTATTTCTATTCTTCACTGAGCCATTGCAATTTGATAACATGCTCTGCCCTTTTCAGTTTCTTGCCTTGTTCTGTCTACTAAACTTCTGCTTTAAGAAACTTATTTCATTCAAATAGGTTGAGAGCTCACAACGTCCTGAGTGTTCTTGCAAAACTACTCCAGAAGTTGGAGCTTGTTAGATTCTGAGGTTTTTAGACATTTTCCACTGAAGTCGCAAGTTATTGAAGCCATGGATGTTGGTGCATTAGCTGTTACCACTTTTCTGCAAAGCTAAGATGAGCTGGCACTGCTGCAGTGACTGTAATCCTTCAGTGTAGGAGCGATTGAGGCCGTTACACAGAAAGGACTTCACTAACATCCTGCGACATCTACTTGTAGCAGATTTTATGTAGAAAAGTTGATGCAGCATTGACTAAACTCAAATATAACCATATCTATATAAAGCAAAACATTAGTCTGCTATGGAACCATAAGAAAAAGCTAAAGCATTAGTATTCCACAACAGTCTTAAAGCTATTAAATGTAGAGTGTTTGTCTCTAGTATGTCCATAAAGTTCACCAGAAAGCCATAACATCAGTGTGCCCTTGACACTTTGCATCAAAAAAGTATTGCCTGAATGCCAGAAAATTTGAATTGTTTGACTGAGGTATTATGGAACCCACTCAGATCATAAAATCAAGTATAATCTCATTCTTTCAGCTGTACAGGAATATCATAGGAATGAAAGAATCTCATTCTTTCAGCTGCTATCTATACAGATTATTCCTAGCATTAAAAGTGGAAAAGCAATGCATTTTTTCAGTTTAATAGTAGAGAAAAAACTCTGGAGAGAGGAAAGAGAACACCAATTTGTTTGAACTGAAATAAAATAGAACTCTCTTGATGAAACAAAAAAAATATGATCTTCTCAAAATTTGTCCTTTCTCCTTTTCTGGATGAAAACTGTTTGTCAGATTCAATCTGATTTTGCAGATAGTTTTGCTTCCTCTGCATCTGTTTTTAAGTTAGTTTCTCATACATAAAAGAAAAGAAAGAAAAGAAGAAGAAACAAAAAGTATACAACCCAGGAGATGAACTACAACTGACAGCAGGATCTTAGGCTTTTTACTGCCTAAAGTCAAAACTCAAAGCATGTAGTCTTCAGCATTCTTCTGTGCAGTAGATTATTGTGCACAGCCATCAGTGCATTGCAGCCAGTTTTTTGTGAGGACAGCTGAGAAGATGACAAGCAGGTTATTCTACTGTCTCAGAAAAGCTGAGTCAAAATTTGGTTGATACTCGAAAAATGAAGTTTCCTTAAATAGGATTGCTGCCATTTCTAGAGCTTCAAGGCAAATATGCACCCTTCCATTCTACTAATCCAAATATTATATTTTGGCTGAAAGAATGTAATTAACATTGGCTTATAATGAGTTGTTGACATTAGTAAGGTTTAAAACCATTTTTTATTCAAACAATTTTTCATGCTGCTGATATAAAGCATCATATCGTGACATCAGCATAAAATATTTTCATACAGAAGGAAGAGGATGTTAGTGTATAAGCTTTTGATTCTGTACACCTTTACCACACCTGATGATCAAAGTTTTTACAAACAGACAACAGTTAACAGCATTTTTGTAACTCTTGAAATGACTTAGGCTTCAGTACATTCAAAGATCTTGGTAATTCTTTTGTCCTATCAAAGTAATTCAACGTTCAGGTTTGGTGTCTAGGTCCAATGATAAATGTACATTTTCTTTAAAATATCACACAATTCACAAGCCAAAACCAGCTATCTAAGGCATTAGATAATTTGCATATGAGTCATAACTATTGCAATACAGGCACAGATAGTACAGGTGAGTTAATATGCATGCATTTATGGCAAAGCTGATATAAATTCATAGAGCTCCACTGACATATTCAACTCCACTGATATGATTCATTTCAACAGTAGTACATACTGTGATGACCATACATTCTCTCTCTCTCCACATACACATATATGCACATATACTTAAATATGATTCTTTATTATAAATTCACCAGCTGACTACATTTGTAATTGGTGAAGATACCCATGAAATGCTGGCTGGATGTTTTTCTCCCTTCCCTCCTCCTCTTCATGCTATGTTGGAAGATAGAAGTGGAAACCCAGAATTTCTGTTTACTCTCAGGGTGCAGTTACCTAGATTCAAGCAGGGAGGAAGCTGCACGTTGTGGTACCTGCTGGCTCCTGAGCTTAGCTCAGATGATTGATTTTGGTAAACCATTTCTGTTGGATGATGTTACAGTGCTCAGTGTTCACTATGACAATACTTTGTGTTAATCAATAAAGTTAAATACCGCTTTATCCAAACACAGCATGTGTTCTCTCCATTGAATAATCAGGATGTTTATATCATATCATAATTGATGGTAAAGGACAGTTTTCCTTAACTGGGGTAGAGCGAAGATAAAAAAATATTATTTTCCTGAGTCAGGCACAGTCAAAAGGAGATGACATTTTGACCTGTGGAAATTTCATAGACTGTAAGTATTCATAGATGCATGTTCAAGGCCTAGCTGATCTAAAATGGGCCTTTATTCCTTTTTTTATAAAATTCTTTAGACAGGCAAAAAGTGATATTTCATGACCATACAAATTCATCAGAAATATTAAAGAATTGAGAAAAAACATCTGGCATTTGATCTGTGTAGAAGAAACTCCTGGAGAAAAAAGGCTAATAAGAAATCAAAAAGTAAGAATGAAGAATGCCTTGGGCCTCAGTAAGACCTTATGCTAACATGACTGAAATAATCTCATTGAATCCAGTCACACAAGACAGCATAGAATTAATGGTATATGTTATCAGGAACCAAACCTTGTTTTTATTTTTTATTTTTACCCTTTTCCTTAAACTCTGGAAGTCAAAATTTATATTTTGATGGGGTTACATCACACTGGCAGCCAGTCACTAGTGGGGTTCCCCAGGGCTCAATTTTAGGGCCGGTGAGTGGAGCCCGTTAGAGTTTAAGGAGCAGCTGGATGACGCTGTTAGTCATATGGTTTAGTTTTAGTTAGTACTGCAAGGAGCAGGGAGTTGGACTTGATGAGCCTTATGGGTCCCTTCCAACTTGAGATACTCTGTGATTCCATGATTAAAAATAGGATAGATAGTACCTGAATTCACCTACATTTCTGAGGAGTTTGATCTGTAGATGCATTTGAAATGCTGGCTGAACTCCTTTACTTAAAGAATTCTCTCAAAAAACACTCATCTCCTGCAACCAGGGAAAGATTCAAACTGAATAATTGATGGACACAATTTAGATGAGGTATAGGCAAGATGTTACTATTCAGATAATTATCATCAAACAATCAAAAAATTCATCATCTGCACACTTCAGTTAAGTATGCCAAATTTTCATTTGTTTGCATTAAACAGAGCAAGATTATACTTTATACATAATAGATTATATAATGTAATCGCACTAGCAATTTTTATGATAGAAGTTATTGTGCTAGAATAATCAAATATTCATTGTTTATAGAAAAATATCAATAATACTGTGTTATTTTCTAAATATATTTAATTAATTAATTGAGTTGGGTATTAGACAGGTCACAGAGTGAAATCAGAAAGGAAAGAAAGGTGCAAATATTTCATCCTTTTCTCATCCATCAGTATTAATTATAAGCTCATTTCTCTTGGCTCAATTTTATACATTTAAATTAACCTGAGCAAAATAATTATTTAATTTCAGAATTTTGAGTTTCCTTCCCCCTTCTGTGAATCTATTGATTTAAGACATATTCTCCCCCTTTACAGTATAATTAGAAAAGGTATTTCTGCTTCTAGTTAAGATTTCTAACTGTTTTTTTGCAGATTAAGAACATTTTAGACGTTGTTTGTATAATGTAATTGTTGTTACATAAAGTTTCCAAGTTAAATCTGGCTCACTTTTTAAAATTTGATTTTATTTGCTTATAATTATGGTTAATGATAATTCTGCTGTTTATAAGAAATAGCCTGGGATAAACAGCTTTTTACATTTATTAAAGTAGTCTCATTTTGTGGCAAAGTTGCAAACTGCTTGTTTTGTAACAGAAAATTGAATATGATGGAGGATGAAAGAGGTAAGGTTTTGCCTCAAGGCAAGGAGGTGTGTTTGTTTCAAACTTTTAAAATGTCCCTACTTATGTATGTTTTCAAAGACTCTTGCTGTTTAACAGGTAAACTTCTGCCTGTGCCACATTTGTTCCACCCTGTCAGAAATCCTCTGTATCATGAAGGTAGGGATGCTTGTGTATCATCCTCAAAGCATAACAGCTCTAACTCTTTCCAGCAATAGAAAAGATTGAGTAGAGTCTGCATGGGATTACACAATCTAGCTGCCAATGCAGCAGCCATAGGACCAAAGTCCAGAGAGCTTCTGCCGCCCATGTTTTCCATACGTAGTCATAGTTTTGTCACATCTTTTGACCATCATTTCCTTGTGTGTTTCCCACCTTCCTTTTTTATAAAACATTTTTAGAAGGGACTACAATTGTATGCTTTTTCTTTAGGATGTTAGAGGTATTCCGGTTAAATTTAGCTAATGAATAAATCACTAATTTCTATATCACAGAATCATGGAATCATAGAAAAGTTTGGGTTGGAAGGGACCTTTAAAGGTCGTCTAGTCCAACCGCCTGTGCAATAAGCAGGTACATCTTCAACTAGATCAGGTTTCTCAGAGCCCTGTCCTACCTGACATTGAACGTTTCCAGGGATGGGGCATCTACCACCTCTCTGATCAACCTGTTCCAGTGTTTCACCACCCTCATTGTAAAAAATTTCTTCCTTATACCTAGTCTGAATATACACTCTTTTAGTTTAAAACCATTACCTCTTGTCCTATCACAACAGGCCCTGCTAAAATGTCTGTTCCCATCTTTCTCATAAGCCCCCTTTAAGTACTGAAAGGCCGCAATAAGGTCTCCCCGGAGCCTTCTCTTCTCCAGGCTGAACAACCCCAGCTCTCTTAGCCTTTCTTCATAGGAGGGGTGTTCCATCCCTCTGACCATTTCTGTGGCCCTCCTCTGGACCCACTCCAACAGGTCCATGTCTTTCCTGTGCTGAGGACTCCAGAGCTGGATGCAGTACTTAACACATAGGACAGATCTAGCTAATTGATAGGCATTTCAGTTTGGTTCTCTGTAAAGCTAAAAATCTGATAAAGTGGCAAGGAAAGAAGAGTCTGCAATGTTAATGCCCCTTGGCTCATGTGTACAGAAGTGATTTAGTATAAAAGCCTAATAATACACTTGTACTTTCAGTACCAAATTAATATTCTTATTGT
Source organism: Leptodon cayanensis (assembly GCA_027564655.1). Lineage (NCBI taxonomy): Eukaryota > Metazoa > Chordata > Aves > Accipitriformes > Accipitridae > Leptodon > Leptodon cayanensis. The sequence goes on from JANXJC010000031.1 coordinate 24,728,280, forward strand.
AAATTAATACTTTCCCGTAGTGTTTGTATATACACACAACATTCATGCATATATATAGAAATCCTGTTTGTGTTTGTTTAACATTCTAGTCCACCAATTTATAATTTATTGAAAATGAATTATTCTTTACAGGGATAATCTTTGTGGGAAAAAATAAAATCCCCTTAACCAATTTAACTTCATTCTGCCTTTGGGGAAGAAACAGCAGACGACACCAACACCTACACGTCAGTGCACAGATGCATGAAGGTTGTAAGGGTTGAATTCTGTTATTGAGGAAAAGATATCTTGTTCAAACTGCATTAAGCTGATTTTGGAAGGAATATCCTGAGTACAAACTGCTGTCCCAGCAAATGCAGTCTTTTTATGGGGCAGCTGCATTCCTAGATCTTATGGGATCAAATAGGTTAAATCACAAGTAATCCCTGAAGGTACGAAAGAAGCTCACAAAATCTGTCATCAGCTTTTCATCTCCTATCTCCTAATTCATGTTACATATTGACATGAACAAAAAAGAAGTGTGAGTTTTGTTTCACAGTTAAAATAAATTACTAGACTCTTCACCGATTCCATAATCTTGATGCAATCACTTAGAACCAATTCTCTGCTCACCTGTGTTTTTCCTATCTTCAGTACAAAAACTTTCCTTCAGTTTGAAGGGGTTTAAGTCTCTTGTTCTCTGGAAGGATAAAGATACACTCTTGAATCTTCTCAGCCAGTGACTAAATAACTGTCCTTGATGTAGATGATGACACCTCTACCCCCAAACACCTCCATTGATCATATCAGGGTTTTATGATTTTGAATTTCTCAGCTTTGTAAGGTATTTCTGCCTTCAGTGCTAAAGAGAATGTCCTTAAATTGCTAAGAGGTCTGATGTGAGAGGGGAAAATCCTACCTATCATTTATATTGAGTAACAACTTTGAATCATTTGAATTTGTTTCCTCGATATATTCTTGTTCCTTTTAAAAATTAGATGTTCTGGAAATGTAATTAAGATAGTATTTGTTCCATTCAATAAGAAGTACTACTATAAGAGAGAAACATCAGTTTTCAACTAATGCAGCAATCTGGAATCTCATTCTTAATTGAGCACAAACTTTTTTATTGTTCTTGCTTAGTCAGTTTTACAACTCTAGCTTTGATGTACATCTTTCGCAATAAGACTAAAGGAACAATTTAAAAGAAAAGCTGCATATGGCAGAGAACAGTGGAATCTAAAAAAAAAAGGTAGCTTACATAATAGGAACAGCACCCAAGGTGACAGAAAAGACTACATAAAATGTATTGGTTCTTGTGGGGTGAAAATACCACATCTGAGCATAAACAAAGTATATGTTCTTTTTCCCAGGATAAGGACGATTCCAGCTACAGCAGAGCTTCACCTGCTTCACCTGCTATGTGCTCAAATATGCAGTGAGAACACAAACCTGTCATGGGTTTATATTGCTGCAAATTGGACTGGAAAGCCCAATCTAATGCTTGACATCTGTCTTACAATAACTCAGTGAAGTCTTATCAAAATACAGTATATCATTGCAAAGCTGTAACTACTGTCTTGGGTTTTTCTCCCATTTCTCTGTCATTTCCATGCAACATCAATATTTTAATTTATTTTGCAGCAATACCTCCACTTCTCCTTGAAAAGTTTCACTGTTATCTTTTGCTCATTCCTGGCTGTAGAAAAATAGAGAACACTCATTTCCTTATGTGGAACTAAATGAAAAGCAGAGAGAAAGCTTTCTCTTTATTTCCTTCTTTCTAAAAATGAATGTGATTTTTTTTACTTCCCTGAGCCTCTGTCATGGTTTAACCCCAGCCAGCAACTAAGCACCACGCAGCCACTCACTCCCTCCCTCCCTGGTGGGATGGGGGAAAGAATTGGAAGAGTAAAAGTAAGAAAACTCATGGGTTGAGATAAAAACAGTTTAATAAGTAAAGCAAAAGTCGCTCACACAAGCAAAGCAAACCAAGGAATTCACTCACTACTTCCCATGAGCAGGCAGGTGTTCAGCCATCTCCAGGAAAGCAGGGCTCCATCATGCATAATGCTTACTGGGGAAGACAAAACACTGTAACTTTGAACGTTCCCCCTTCCTTCTTCTTCCCCCATGCTTAAGCATGATGTCATATGGTCTGGAATTTCATCAGTTGGGGTCAACTGTCCCAGCTGTGTCACCTCCCAACTTCTTGTGCCCCCCCCCCCAGCCTACTCACTGGTGGGGTGGGGTAAGAAGCAGAAAAGACCTTGACTCTATGTAAGCACTGCTCAGCAATAACAAAAACATCCCTGTGTTATCAACACTGTTTTCATCACAAATCCAAAACATAGCTCCATACTAGCTATTATGAAGAAAATTAACTCAATCCCAGCCAAAACCAGCACAGCTTCCTAGTTCCCAGGAGCCTCCGCTGCTTCTCACCAAACTCTTTTGCCTCCTGAGAGCTACACTGTCCACTCATGACCTGGCATCAAGCTATGTCAACCCCAGAGCAAGAAAGGCCTTGTCCCAACACCAGACTGATATTAGTTTGGCACTATTTCTCTGACTGCATAATAATATTTCAAAGTTGTCTAGTCCCAGGAAAAATGCTTCCTTTCATACTTCCTTGGTTCTTCAAATCTCGTATATGTACCTTTCTTGCAAAACACAGTTTGTGAATATCATATGCTTTTGCTGCTAGTTGCTTCCAAAGATGTTTTTCTGAGAAGCCTACTTATTCTAATCCTGATGAATTTGTCACTGTTCTGGGGAGAATATTTAGAATATTGACTGAAGGCATCTCCATCTGAATGTCTGGAAGCATGTGAACAGAACAAGGATTATCCTCTACTTCTTATTGCATAAAAACTTCTTTGCAGTAAAATATTTTTCAATTAATTGTGTCCAGTTAAATAAGCTTATTGAAAAGAGAAGTGTAAAGTTTTAAATAATAATAAAAAATGTTTCATTACTAGTTATTAAATGTAAAAGTATGGACATGAATCTGTCTTACTTGGTTGACAGAAAACCAATTGTAGAAAGGAGTAGAGTATCCCAGGGGAATAATTCCTCTATATTCCTCTCGTTTCTTAACCATTTCCTAGCACTTGGACACTGTTGAAAACCAATGAATAGGCTGAGTGGAAATCTGATTGGATCCTACAGAGTAGTTTCTTTATTTCAGACTCTCTCTTAGGGATCCTGAGAGAGAGAGATAAGCACCATCTCCCTGAATATAACTATTCAACTGTGTAGGAAATAACTATACTAGATTACTGTAGACCTGTTAACAGGTACAAAAGGTAAATATCTTTTTACTTTGGCTTTAAGCATTACAGTAACCCATTGAAGTTAAGCAGGTACCATTGCAGACACAGTTGTCTATGAATGGATATGAAAGATGGATGAATGGATATGAAAGATGAATAAATAGATATAACAATGCTTATGGCTAGAACATATACAAAGTTAATTGCTACATCAAGACATAAAGGAAAAAGAAAGGAAAATTAAAAATATGGTCAGGAATTGGCTGCTGGGATGGTTTTATAAAGCATTTCCAATGATTGTCTAACTTTCTGTTCATTCTTTGGATTGTTTATTTTCATAAAATAATAAAAATATTTGAAAAGAATACCTGTACAAAATCTTAGACCTTCTATTTCCAAAACTTCCTTTGCTGTTTTTCCCAGTTCCAATGAATTGTTTTACCCTAAGCTTTGACTTTACAAATTTTTGCCCAGAGGGTTTGCACTAGAATTTGCCTAATTTCTACCAACATTCTAGCTACATGTTTATTACTCCAAGCAAGTCTCTGCTCAAGCAGTGACAAACCACCTGTGGGAATACATCAGGAAAACATGAATCCCAGCCAGCTGTAACTACAGCAGGAAAATTGCTGGTCCATTGGACTAGTCTACCTTTATTTATTTATCCCTAATTATAATATAAGGCTTTTAAAAAATGAATTTATAGCTGTCATCTGCCAGGCCAAACTATCCCAGCAGAATATGTTCAAACTGTATAGAAAAAGTTTATTTAAAATTATACTGTATTTCTCAAAATTAACCTTCAACTGTGTAGATTGGCAATAAAATATTACTTAGAATTTTAATCCAAGAAGTATAAAAGGGCAAAAATATCCCTGGAGAAGGAAATGTTCAGTCCTCCTGAACATTTAAAATAAATGATCCAGACAGGAGAGAGACTTTTGAATGTAAGCTTAATGCACATTATATTAAATGAATTCTTGCTACGTACAATCTCATGGATGAAAGGTTTACTTGAATAGTTTTATTCAATTTGAAATAGGCCATTGTAACATTTTAACATTGTAAAAATGGGCTTTTACAGTGTTTAATACGTGTAAAATTAGTTGGCTCTTCAACATCTGTTCTGAAATATTTACAGAATTCCCCTGTTAAATTTTAACATTGTGTTCTGAAGTATTCTACACAGTGTAATCAAAAATCCTGGTATATTTTGTTTCATTCACATCTTAGATATCTATAGATCTTCCATAGGTATCTTATAGATCTTTCATTGAAGACAGAAAGTATTGTATTGAGATTTATATAAAACAATTGTACTGCAAATCTCTAGTTGCATCTAAATAAAGGCTACTTCATCTGCCGTGACAGATCTTTAAGTTATAGGAAGAATATAAAAGAAAAAGTATGAAAAAACTACTAATACCTTATAGAACAATTTGAAAACTCTATGAATCAAAATTTTCTACCCAATTTTTCTTTCTTAATACACATACATGTCTTGTTCTTGGTTCTTTTGGGTTTTTGTTTTTTTTGGTTTGTTGGTTGTTTTTTTTTTTTTTTTTTTAATAAAAAAGCTAACTGAAAGAAGCTCAGTCCTGGAATCAGAACAATATTTTTTTTTCTTGTGGTTATTGTGCATGACTGCATAATAAATTATACTCTCAGTTCTGTCGTATTTTATTATGATTTTAAGTCAGAACCACTAATCAGTCTCCACCTCATTTTTCAACCTCTGAAACTGGGATGATAATGAGATCGAGATCCAACTTCTTTGTCTCCCTGTTTGATAAAATAATTTGCCACTGGAAAAGTGGATTAACTGAAACTGCAGTACCTCATGACAATATTATGATTTAGGCAAGAAAATCTTCTTGATTACAGGGAAAAAAAATACTATCACACCCCAAGAAAGAACTTAACAACAGAAGAATTATCAAGTTGATGTGTAGAGCCCTATTTGAGCTGTTAGAGGCTTGAGTTGCCTAAAGTGGAGTAGTTAACACATCTATTGCCCTTTGTATGCATAATTAGCTACTGAAAGAAATTGAGAAACAAGAAAAATCTAGTCAGTCTAAAAGTTAGAGCGAGAAGGGTTAGAGAAGAAGACCTAAATTCCTTGTACAGACCTTAAAGTTACCTGTGGAATTAGAAAATAGGTTTGAAGAGCAGAATTCTATGATTTTTTCTTAATTCTTACTGTTTTTCCTACAAGAGTTCTGCAAGTTCCTTTCTGGTCATTACCAAAAATCACATTTCATTTAAACAGGTTTTTTTTAGCTGTTATTGTTTTAACTCTACTTCAGTACAAATTAAATTAAGACCATGAGCTACTTACTGGATTTCTTATTTGGGTTTTATTTTAATTTACAACACTGTTGTTAGGCAAAAATTGGAAAAGGAGGAATAAATTGTTACTTTAAGACAGTGAAGCACATTGAATGATTGTGCCTATATGTTCTGTAAATCTGTAGCAGTTCCACTGTCATGAACAATGGCTTAATATCCAATTAGTTATTACCAGTGCTAATGACTAGATGCCAGAGAAATTATATTTCTGCACTGTTGCAATGATTACAGACTGTGCTTTAACAATGAACAAACAAACGAAAGAAATTTTAATCTCCACAGATCAGAAGCTGTTATTTAACTATCCTATTTTAAACAGTAAGCCTTCTGATGTAGTCAGTGATTTGTTTTATTGGTTTGATTAGCTGTTTCTGCAATGAATTCATTCTGTTCACTGATGACAAAAATAAAACAGCATTGACATGCATGTTGAACAAAATTTCTGATGCAAATTCAATTTAACTTATTTTTCAGTTTAAAGATAATATTGATGCAAATCCTTCATTTATTCCTTGGGCATTACATCAACACATGCAGTTTTCTGTAAATAGAACTGGAAAATGTAAAAGATAAAGAACAAATCCACATAAATTCTCCTTATTTAGAGGAGGCTGTAGATAGTTTTTCAGAACAAAAAATCTTCTTAATTATTAAGTTATTGATTGAAGAATATATAAACTGAACTTCTGCAAAAATATTAGATAAATTTTTCAGCAACAATATAAAAGTAATGCTAGAAATAATATGTTTGGAGGCATGGTCAACAATGACTATGTGTGTTTTGGTAATGATTTCAAAATATTCCAGAATTTACCACAGAGAAATAACTGTTCTAGAACAGCAGATATCTTAAAAATTATATGATCAGTTCTTACAGTCATTCAGTGCTGAAAATCTTCACTTCATTCTTCCTGGTATAAATTAAGTAACAAAGAAATATTGTACTTTGTGGTTTTGGTTCAGGAAACCCCTGAGGTACTGAATATTGGGAGGGTATTCAAAGTGTAGCTATATGCTTTCCCTCTTCCTGACCAGACATCTCTGATTTGTTTATTACATCTTGAATGCTATTTGCAGTTTTATTTCCTGAATATAGTGTAACTGAGAAGGTTCAGGCAGGGGCAAGAAGGATGAACAAGTATGGAATATGTGCTTTACAATAAGAAAGTAAGCCAGGAGTCTTCAGTCCAGGACAAAAATCTGGGGGAAGGGAGTAGGATAGAGGGACATTTTAGAAGTCTATAATATCATGACATTCTTACAGCAGATAAATTGGGATGCATTTCTTAGTGGGTGTGGCTACATTAGTGGTTTTGATTGAAATAAGAGGGTGCTTGTTTGAAGTTAAGGTTGTGTTCCCTTAAAGCTTTGTTTTCAACCACAGCACATGCAAACTGCATTTCTGTCAGGTGAAAGTAAACTGAAAGATGTGCTACAGGAGCCCATCTATGTGCTTCAGTTTCTAATGAATGTTCATTCTGTGGAACTAGACTAGAGATGGCCTGAATTAAAGCCTCAGGTTACATATATAATTTGAATGTTGTGTTCAGCACCCACTATATTTATTGCTCCAGAGTCCCAATACTTGCTAATGAGAAATAGTCACTGACCCTTTCTGTGGAATGAGAACCAGGTTTAAGAAGTATAGCTGAACCCCCTGGGAATATATAGATAAGCCTTGAAATTCATTACCATAGGATGTTACAGATACTAAAGTTTACAGGGAGTCCAAAGGAAGGCTGGGTAAATTAATGAAAGAGCAATCCACTGACTGCTCTAAATACAAACCACATTCAGTCTATGAAATCTTGGGCTCCCTCAGACCTGGAATACTTGTACTTGAACTAATACACGCTTCCCTTGACAACTGCTGTTGTCACTAGCCTTGGTGGACTTTCAACAGTCATTCTAATCTGTAATAGGTATTTTTCGTTGACAAATGTTAACTTTAAAAAAAAATAAAAAAGTTAAGTAGCACTGAGAGCTGGAGGCATGCTGTCAGAACCCTGACTGCAGCAGCAGTTTTAAATGACTGGCCAACCTCACCTGGGACATGCACCCACAACCTCTGATCATGGCCCAGGAACCCTGTAGTGGTTTTGGTTCTAGGACTTCCTTGGCAACCAGGGTACAACCAAGGAAGTGGTCATGTTCCCAGTATTCC
>JANXJC010000031.1:24759452-24771853 GCA_027564655.1 Leptodon cayanensis
TCAGGTAGTTGTAGAGAGCAATAAGGTCTCCCCTCAGCCTCCTCTTCTCCAGACTAAACAACCCCAGTTCCCTCAGCTGCTCCTCATAAAACTTGCTCTCTAGACCCTTCACCAGCTTTGTTGCTCTTCTTTGGACACGCTCCAGTACCTCAATGTCTGTGTTGTAGTGCACGGCCCAAAACCGCACACATATTTGAGGTGCGACCTCATCAGTGACAAACACGGTGGGACGATCACTTTCCTAGTACTGCTGGCCACACTGTTTCTGATACAAGCCAGGATGCTGTTAGCTTTCTTGGCCACCTGGGCACACTGCCAGTTCATATTCAGATGGCTGTCAACCAACACCCTCAGGTCATTTTCTGTCCAGCAGCTTTCCAGCCACTCTTCCCCAAGCCTGTAGCATTGCATGAGGCTGTTGTGACCCAGGTGTGGGACCCAGCACTTGGCCTTGTTAAACCTCATACAATTGGCCTCAACCCATTGATCCAGCCTGTCCAGATCCCTCAAGCAGATCAACACTCCTGCCCAACTTGGTGTCATCTGCAAATTTACTGAGGGTGCACTTGATCCCCTCGTCCAGATCATTGATAAAGATGCTAAAGAGAACTGGCCCTAAAACTGAGCCCTGGGGAACACCACTTGTGACCAGCTGCCAACTGGATTTAACTCTATTCACCACAACTCTTTGGGCCCAGCCATCCAGCCAGTTTTTTACACAGTGAAGAGTACACTTGTCCAAGCCATGAGCAGCCAGTTTCTCCAGGAGAATGCTGTGCAAAATGCTGTCAAAGGCTTTACTAAAGTCCAGGTAAATAACATCCACAGACTTTCCCTCATCCACTAGGCAGGTCACCTTGTCATAGAAGGAGATCAGGTTAGTCAAGCAGGACCTGCCTTTCATAAACCCATGCTGACTGGTCGTGATCACCCGGTTGTCCTGTATGTGCCACATGATGGCACTCAAGATGATCTGCTCCGTAACTTTTCTGAGCACTGAGGTCAGACTGATGGGTCTGTAGTTCCCTGGATCCTCCTTCTGGCCCTTCTTGTAGATGGGCATCACACATGTTAACCTCCAGTCAACTGGGAGCTCCCGGTTAGCCAGGACTGCTGATAAATGACAGAAAGTGGTTTGGTGAGCACTTCCATCAGCTCCCTCAGTAACCTTGGGTGGATCCCATCTGGCTCCATAGACTTGTGTGTGTCTAAGTGGTGTAACAGGTCACTAACCATTTCCCCTTGGATTATGGGGGCTTCATTCTGCTGCCTGTCCCTGTCTTGCAGCTCAGGGGGCTGGGTACCCTGAGAACAACTGGTGTTACAGTTAAAGACTGAGGCAAAGAAGGCATTAAGTACCTCAGCCTTTTCCTCAACCACTATGCTTCCCCTCCATCCAATAAAGGATGGAGAGTCTCCTTAGCCTTCCTTTTGCTGCTAATGTATTTATAGAATCATTTTTATTGTCTTTTATGGCAGTAGCCAGATTAAATTCTAGCTGGGCTTTGGCCCTTTTAATTTTCTGCCTGTTTAACCTCACAACATCCTTGTAGTCTTCCTGAGTTTCCTGCCCCTTCTTCCAAAGGTCATAAACTCTCTTTTTTTTCCTGAGTTCCAGCCAAAGCTCTCTGTTCAGCCAGGCCAGTCTTCTTGCCTTCTGGCTTGTCTTTTGGCACATGGGGATGGCCTGCTCCTGCGCATTGAAGATTTCCTTCTTGAAGAACGTCCAGCCTTCCTGGTCTCCTTTGCCCTTCAAAATGGCCTCCCAAGGGACTCTGTCACCCAGGCCCCTAAACAGACCAAAGTCTGCTCTCCACAAGTCCAAGGTAGCAGTTCTGCTGACACCCCTCCTCATTTCTCTGAGAATCAAAACCTCATCATTTCATGATCACTATGCCCAAGATGGCCTCCAACCATCACATCACCCACAAGTCCTTCTCTGTTCGCAAATGACAGGTCCAGTGGGGCGCCTTGCCTAGTTGGCTCCCTCACCAGCTGTGTCGGGAAGTTATCTTCCACACATTCCAGGAGCTTCCTAGACTGTTTCCTCTCCACTGTATTGTATTTCCAGAAGACATCTGGTAAGTTGAAGTCCCCCACGAGAACAAGGGCTAGCGATTGTGAGACTTCTCCCAGCTGATTATAGAATATTTCACTTGCCTCTTCATCTTGGTTGGGTGGTCTATAACAGACTCCCACCACAATATCTGCCTTATCAGCATTCCCCCTGATTCTTACCCACAAACTCTCAACCCTATTGTCACCATCATCAAGCTCTAGACAGTCAAAACTCTCCCTAACATACAGGGTTACCTTATTGCCTCCCCTTCCTTGTCTATCCCTTCTGAAGAGTTTGTAGCCATCCATTGCAGCACTCCAGTTGTGCGAGTCATCCCACTGTGTTTCCGTGGTGGTTACTATATCATACTTTTCCCGCTGCACAATGGCCTCCAGCTCCTCTTGTTTGTTGCCCATGCTGCATGCATTGGTGTAGATGCACTTCTGTCGGGCTATTGATCCCACCACCTTTCTGCAGGGAGAAGCCCTAATTCCTATGTGACCATTCTCAGGCACTTCCATGGTTTCTAGCACATCAATAACCCTCACGTCTTTGTGCTGCATGGATCTCCACCCCCTGCCTCCACTGAGGTGGCAGACTGAGGGACCTCACTAGCACACCGTCCCTCAAACATTGTTGCGTCACCCCCATGCTTATCTTTAGCAAGCCTAGTTTTACCTTCTCTCCCCCTTCAAATCTAGTTTAAAGTTCTTTCAATGAGTCCTGCTAACTCCTGTGCAAAGATCCTTTTCCCCCTTTGAGACAGCTGTGTCTTGTCTGTCGCTAGCAGGCCTGGCGTCGTGCAGACTGACCCATGATCAAAAAAATTATGCTGGTGACACCAGGCTCTGAGCCAGGTATTTATCTGCTGGCTTTTCCTTTTTCTTCCCTCATCATTCCCTGCAACTGGAAGGATGGAGGAGAACACTACACGTGCTCCTGATCCCTTAGCCTGTCATCCCAAAGCCCTGAAGTCTCTCTTGATTGTCCTTGGAATTCTTGTTGCAAATTCATTGCTGTCTACCTGAAGAATCAATAATGGATAATAATCTGTGGGCTGTACCAGGGTAGGAAGCTTTCTCTTCACATCTTTAACACAGGCCCCAGGGCTTTTTTCCCATGGAATTTTGTGTCCAGAGTCAGTAACTGAATTTTTCATTGTTTTGCTGTTGCTGTTACTCTATTCTTTTAAGTCATGTGATAGCAGTACAAAACTACCAAATAACATTCCTCTGTTTTTGTCTCCTTTGTAGTTATTAGTAGCAAGTAACACCAGTTAAATCTGAGCCATGACATATTTATGTCAAAATAAACCCCCAAACTGAGTAGAATTTAGTAAGATGGCTAAAAGCATCTCATCAGAGACCACTGGAAAACTTCAGCAGTTATCAAGGAAGTTCTACACACCATGGAAATTCATCAACAATACTTCAACTGAAAACACTACTCAGGATGTAGAATTGCAATGCATATTAGGATTCCTTGTTCCGAACCACTGCTTATCTATGACTACAGCACAGGGAACCACTGACTCTGGAAGCAGAAATCCAAATTATTTTGTGGTTTATGTTTTTGACCCAGTTCTTCTCTGATAATAGTACATGACAAAGTACAACTTTTTCAAATTCCTGGAGAAGGATCATATTGCTCAAACTGTGCAGAGACAACAGGCAGGATAGGCATATAACATCAACTTAATCAAATTGCCTTGCCTTTGTTGAATTAAGTCAGATTCTTAACATTAATTAAAGTAATTTATAGTAGTTTAATAGCTGTAAGTCAATCTATTCAAAGCACATTTTCTGGTTCCTTATGAAAAAAACACTTGGATTAATTCTGGTCATTTCATATTACATTATAGTTCAACCGTGGTTAACCTTAATTAAAAATGCCATACATACAATATACAAGACCAGACACATTTTAATTCTCAGAATTAAAAATGTGAACTGGATCTACCTTTTGTTACTTTTAAGTAACAAAAGAGTGGAAAATTGGAAAGGTTTATCTTAAAAATAGAGTTTCCGCTCACTGTGTTTCCCTTAGCTTTGCTGAAGAATAGCAAGATATCACTATAGTTGTAATACAAACACCAAACACTTCTAAAACAAAGGAGGGATGAATTCTGCTCTAAGGTGCATGACATTTCAGTAGGGTTACAGATGATGGAAGTCTAAGAGAAATTGGTTGTATTTCACATACTTAAAATGAGATGTTTCAAGGTGGAAAATTGCCCTTATCTGCTTTTGTGTCTCTAGTTATTTCAGTTCTTACACCAAGTTTATGTTTTTAAACTGACCAAGATCACTGAAGACTCTAAGAGTTTTGCCTACATGAATACATAAAGGTCAGACCCCTGTGGTGTGCTGTATGAGATTTTGCACTGCTGGGACAACTCTTCTAAAGAGCTATGAAAATATAAATCAATAATTTAAAGCCACCTAGGACTTTATTCCCTAAAAAATAAAATAAATTAAAACGAAGTCCCATATTTACTACTTCAGATTCATTAGGTTAATCCACGTGGAACTTCTTTAAACTCACTTTATTTGCTCTTCTGGAGCTTTTACAGTTTTATAAATCAATATTAAGGTATGCTTTGACCCACCAGACAGTAAGAGCTCCTTTGAACCTATTACAGTCTATTCCACCAATGAGTATCAAGAAGCTCTTAAAGCTCTTGGTTATATGTCTTCTAAGAATACACACAATGGCGAAGAGTTTGGAATTTTTATGAAATATTTACTGAAAAACAATGCAGGTTTATTTGCAATACTTTTCTAAATGCAATAAGTTAGCTTTATGAGTCTTTCCCTCTCACAAACGTATATAAGTGTCTACCCACAGTGCAAACCACAGATCCTGGAGTTCAGCTCCATCCAGCTATGCCAACAGTTTCCAGTATGAAACTTGTGTTAGAAGAATGGAATCAGGTGGCAGTGCAGAGCTCATGCAGTACAGTGCTCTATTTTCCAGTTATTTGTGGAATACAACTCTCTCAGCATTGTAGTTTTTGTTTTCTAACTTGCCGGATCCTTCCTTGTCTAAGTTCAACACACAACCCAGAAAAAAGAAACAGGAGAAGTAAAAGATAATCTTCACTCTGTCTTACTGCAATTTGCTGCAGCTGTTCTGGTATATTTGCATAATATCCTTTTTATAGAAATTTGCAAAAATACCTATTTGTTGTTTACTGTAGAAATGTGCAAGTGTGCAGAAGTACACTGTGTGTTTGGAATAACTGGATCTGGCCCCTGTTAACTACTTCTTACAGAAAATGATTTTCATTATGACTGCTAGGGTTAATGTATTTTTGGCATCGTTAACATAAAATAATTTTATCTGGTCCTCCACAAGGAGAAAAATATATTGTCAATTATAGTTATCTTTTTATTTGTAAGTTTAAACTTTAATACCTATTTTCCTAATTTATATTCCTAAGAAGATACCACTGAATCTTCTAGATATCAAATTAATGTTGAAGAAGCACCATTTTCACTATTTACTTGTTGCTATTATCCTGCTATGACCCCATTTTTGTTCATCCAGTTTGACGTACAATATCAGAATGAAAAAGTGTCTCTCCGTACATCTAAGGAGATCCATTTCTGAAATCAGAAAACTTATTCCAGACTTGCTTTCCCCTATGAGACTGTCTCTGCTTCCGATTTATAATATTTAAAGATGAAAAGAGAGGGTAGTTAATACAATGCATCAAAATAATTTTCAATATTGCATAATAACCAAACACAATGGAAAATGGTCAATTGTATTTCATAATATTTCTTCTGTAAAGACTATTCAAAATACTTACATTTTAATGTATCATCTGACTGTGCTTGTTAAGTTACCTAAAAATATTTTAATTTCCTATATTTTGGTTCACAAGCCCTGGAAACTTTTGGTATTTTTACTTCAATAAAATAAGGCAAATAGCACATAAGCCCATTATTTCTGCAACAAAGTCTAAATTTTTATACCAGTGAACATATTTTTAACTCTAGATATGGAAACATATTTTACGCAGTAAGTGTGTAATAAGAGTAAATTACTTCAACTTGTATGACCAATAAAGAGCTTCAAATACAACAATTTCCCTATAGAAGTAACTGAATCAGTGAAAGATTAGATTGGGATTCAGCAGACAGAACAGTACTGTCTGTTCTGTTACTAGATAGTTAACAAATCAAGTCTTCCTTTCTTTCTACTTATTTCTCATTGTTCATTCTTCCTCTTCCTCTCATTCCTGTAATTCGTATCTATGGATGGAAAATGCCATTTAGACTTTAGGGATTATTATTCTCAATGGTACTACTATAACCTGCCATAAAATGTGCTGTTCTCTTTCATTTCACAAACTTTTTCATATAAAACAGTAATGTTTTCCAAAAGGTGATAGAAGTTATGTGTACTACTCAGTAAATCTTACAATAAGGATTTAAATACCTTAATTCATAAATCCTATGTGAAAACCTTGAAAAAAAATCTTTCATAAATACCTGTACTTTGACATATTATTGTCTTTAACAGCCTCTTTTCCTTAAAATTTCTTTGTAAAAAAATAGACCAGCAGTGATTGTTATGTAATGTAGTAAATACCTTCACTGCCCCTTCATTACTGGCCAATAAATGTTAAAGAACGACTCTCCAATTTTGACTGTGAATAGCTACTGGTTGTTATAATACCTTTCCACTCCAGATTAAAAATACTTTCCCATTCTCAGTTTATTTTACATCAAAGTTCTTAAGCCTGTAATCAAGTCAATAGTCAATATTCTTTTTGATGAATACACTGAACGTATTTAACATAGTCAATATATTTAAATCTGTTGTTTTAAAACACCTTTACAAGACAATTATGTGCATTTGTTTTATATTATCTCCAATTTTTAGAATTTCCTCTTTTCAATAGGAAAACAAGAATTGCATTCAGTGGCCAGTTTTCATCTTACCACCTTTGCATATAGAGGTAAGCTCATCTCCTTAGCTTGTTTATTCTGTTAAAAGTATTAAAAGAATCAAAAAACTAACGTGTGCTAAAATGAAGTAGCTACACAAGGAGATAAATGATTGCTATATATTAAATTAGAATTCTTCAGGGATAACTTACAGTGATTTGATTAAGCTAATTCAGCCTGTGAGAAAAGAATGAGAGAACCTCAATTCACAGAATGAATGTTTTACCGCTGTTAGGAACACAGTAAACTTTCCAATTGCCATCTTTAACCGTGGCGGTTCTACTGTATCTATTGGACTCGAATCTCTTCAGAGAATGAACTGTCTTATTCAAGGTCTAAATAAAGCTATTTGTATATCTGTAGTACTGTGTGAAGACTTAAAATCACACAAGTGCAGGTTCTTTTTAATG
The DNA here is from genome assembly GCA_027564655.1 of Leptodon cayanensis. Lineage (NCBI taxonomy): Eukaryota > Metazoa > Chordata > Aves > Accipitriformes > Accipitridae > Leptodon > Leptodon cayanensis. The sequence goes on from JANXJC010000031.1 coordinate 24,766,880, forward strand.
ACAGTCTGTTAAAATTAAATTTCATATTAAGAATATCAGAATTAAATGACTGAATTTCATACATACATGATTCTGAAGAGGGAAGATGACATTTTCAATCATGATTTTAATGGCACTATTAATAAAGTGGTTTAATTATAAAGGACTACAGGGTTTAAAATGTGGATGGAACTTACTAGGAAATGTGTCATAAACACTCAGTGAGGAGGGAAGAGCAACTGAGTTTATGAATATGGGCATAAACTACATCATTTAGTCAAGGTGTTTATATAGAATGCCCAGGATTTCTAAAAAATTGCAGGTGCTTTTCTCTGATGCCTCTGTGTTACACCTTGTATCTTTGATTACAGATTTAATATTCTGAGTTTTGCTTGTGAGCCAGGAAATATAAAGAAACTCCATTTGAAAGACTGTTTACTATGTAGAATTGAATGCATATTGGATATTTTGTGAACAGACTACATTATCTAACTGGAATAACAACGTAATGTTTTTGTCTCAAGATTATAGTTTCCTTTCCACTAATATTATGTCTGAATGCAAACCATTAATGTGGTATTGAACATGGGCATGAAAGCAGATTTAAAAGTACAGTAAGCAGAGCTTAGTTTCTCCATGAACTCTTATACCAAAATAAAGAAAACATCTGGTTTATTTTCATTCTTCTTTTTTTTTTTTTTAAGTTTATTTTTTGTATCCATAACATAAGCTGACATGTCTTAGTTTTATATTTTCATTCCAATGTTATTATTAGAAGGCTAGGAGAGGACATAAAAATAGTAGGACTGGCTTTATATAGGGTATAATACTACAAAATATAAATTTAAAAAAAATGTGTCCTTTAGAATTAAAAAGTACTCAGCAACTAAACAATGGCAATTATAATGAAGGAAATGTGACTGTCACTCATGCAGTGTCGTATTTGTCTATTACATCATCACATACTTCTTTTCCTCACAAACGTTTCTTATCAAACTCACTGCAGTAGACAGGGATTGCTGTAGTAAAACTGTATGATAGTGCACACAGGCTGGGACATACTGCATCTGTGAAAAAGGCAGATGTGATGCCAGACTATATAGGTGTTAGTTTTTTATATATACAGAAGCATACATTTTTTCAAGGAACTACTGAGTCTTTGCATAGAATATTGGTTTGAGTTTAGTCCACCTATTTTCAAGATAGATAAATTTGTGACAGAAGAGGCACAGGGAATGATTAGGGGAATATGGAATCTTTTTATGAAAAATGATTGAATATGCTTGACTTGTTTAGGCTAGCACTCTGCAATCTTGTGAAGGATATTATTTTACTCTATAAACATATGGCGAAGAGTTGAATGTAGAACAAAGGAAAATTGTTCTGGGTTTGACAGGTGTTTTAGGTACAAAAGCAAATCAGTGTAAAATTGTGCTCAATACAGGATTCAAAAGTTTTACATTTCATGGTTTTCTCGTATAAGAACAGTGCTTGATAAATTATGTGGTGTCTCCAACCTTATGGCTTTTAGGGGTTTATTAAAAAATAAAAAGTATAGGAATAAATTTTCCTCAGTTTTTGACCTTTATTACCCTAATTCATGACACTGTCTTCTCTTCTAAACAACCTATTGCCCCAGTATTTTCTCATCTTGAGCTACATCCCCTTCTCCTTTGATTTTTGTTCCTTCTCTACTCTGCATGTATCAAATGCCCATTTTAGGTTCTGGTCCCTCTCTGTATCCATCCACCCATCAATTCTTCCTATTGATTCTCCAGTATCCTTCTCCCCTCTCCTCCTAACCATTTCCTATTTCCTGCTCCTCTCCTGTTTCCTTGCACTACCTCGCTTGTGTCATAGGTCTCTTCACACTCCCACTGTTCAACTTGCAGCTTTCTGTATTGCAAAGTTTCTGTTTAGTCCTTTTTATTCCTTAATTCCCTTGCAACTAGTCACCAGACATGGGTGAAGGGTCACCACTGAGAACACAAGACAGAATGTCTTTCTGCTTTTCCATGTGTCAAGTGCCACAACCAGCATGAAGAGCAAATCTCATCCATGTCCTTCAGTGCTGAAAAGCCTAGTTCAGAAGAATTCTTTAGATGATTTAGCTGCAAAAGTTCAAAAGATGATGAACAGGTATGAAGTTGTCACTGTTTCTTTCCAGATTTTTTTGACACTTACAGTTTGGGCAGCTCTAACACAGAGTTTCATTGGTATGAACAAAATTACATCCTTGATCCCAGGGCTGAACACTTGTCCAAATCCCCATCATTGCTTAAATGCAAGTCAGCATTCCTTCAGAGAGCAATGCAACTTTCTCCCCACCCACAAACCTTTTTTAAAATCTTCTAAAGGATTTTTTTCCCCTCATCTTGTTTCAGAAATAGCCAAATCATTTTGAAGAAACTTTAAAATTACCCTTGGGCCAGACACCCAAACTGGAAAAGATACCTGAGCAGGTGTAATCTGGTAAATGTGTTGGTGTTTTTAGTGTAGAACACAAGCTTGTGAAGGAACAGGAAGTTTCAGGCAATCTGAAGTATAAGCACTCTTACCAGAAACTTATATAGCAACAACAGCAATTATAACAGTAATATCACATATAGCCTGCTTAAAGTGATGAACACATTTTAAATGGCTCTCAAAACTCTAAAGCTATATGAAGTGGAAGCAGTGCTTATATGGGTTTTGTGTTGTATTTTGTGTTTGTTTTTTTTTTTTTTTTCTAGTGGATGTCACTAACATAAGTCAACAGTTTAGACTGAGAGGTTTCCTTTCAGAACCTGTAGGAGGGGAAAATGTGTTAAAGTACATCAAGCATTACCAAAAGTCAGTGTCTTGAGTGAACACAGTGTAGATGAACACAAAAGATACGCACTGTATGGCACTAAAATGTGAGTCACAGTACATAATGGTACTTCCACTTATCAATTTTTATAGTCAAGGAAGATCTTAATTTACACAACATTTTAGTGGAAGAAAAGAAGGTAAATCAATAATCAATTTCTCTTTGAGGGAATGCTAATGTTAATTATATATAAATTCACTCCAGTAATTGGGTAAAATCACATGTACTTTACTTTGACCATTACAGTATATGAGCTATAAGAAAATATCAGCAGTTCGTTAAGCGAAAGGTACTTTAGTCATTCTAACAGACACAAAACTGTGCCTTAAAATAGAAATTCTAGTCTTGACCTCAGCAGGAATATACAGCTCACGCTGATTATGTGGAAACCTATAGGAAGCAACAGTAGTTACACTGATTTCCATACCTAAATTAACATACTTGTTTTTAAATACTAACAGTTTAAATCCCAAGCGAGTTTTGGACTGTAATTGTAATGAGTGTGGGCTACAGGAAAAGGCAACAGTTCAGCTTCCCCAGTGATCCATCTTATTAAGGATATAATTTTAATTTTGCACTTAATTACTGTTTAAAGGATATGCCACAGAAGTGTCATTGTAAGTCTCTAGTTCTCTGAAGAGTAAAGAGATTTTATATCATTGGAAAGACTATCTAAATCTTTGCTTACCACCTTCCTGAAAGACAACAGTTTATGTTCATAAGGAGTACACACTGTATTTGAATGTATCCTTTGAGTGGTCGAGAGATTTTGACAAGAAATGTTGCAATCTGTGTGATGGTATTGGTTGGAGTCATCTCACCTAACTTCAAACATCTGCATCTGACCTAACTCCCCTCAGCTTCCGTGGTAGTTACTACAGGTAGATAGAGAGGGCTGGAGATTTCATATCATTTGGCAGAAAGTGTGTGCCAAATACTTTGGATGTACATGTCTTTCTCCATTAAGGGAGCCTCAAGGGATTTGTTCAGATGAAGAAATCATCTGAACAAACCCCTTGGATGAATCCTACCTTATATTCCCAAATGCTGTCCATCATATTTGAATGCTATGTATTTTGTGCTTCCTCACACAGCAAATCTTGTCTAGAGTCTGAAGCTGAGTAAATGTAGAGAAAATACTTAAAAAATACTTACAAAACGGATGTGTGTATACGTGCATATTAGCAGACAATAGGGAGGCAGATGGTACTCGAGTACTATGAATGATAAATGCCACTGCTTCTACACATTGCTAGAGAGATTCAGTCTAGATACTACAGGTTGGCTACAGTCATTAGTGTCTGATGTTAAGTGCTCTGCTCATGGGTGTCGATGTCTGCATTTCACTGTGAATGTTTGTTCTTAGCCAAAAAAAGATGAGAAATTATTTGAGGTTCCTACATCTTTTTAGCTGAAGAAATAAATAATTTTTGTTCTATAAAACAATACAGACATCTTTGACATTATTTAGGGGAATTTTTAAAGAATTTTTTTATTAAAGTGTTGAGTATGACAGTGGGTCCAATGAAAAATCTCCCAAATTACTGTCAAAAACTCTTTCAGTTCTTACCTATTATGACAATATGATGTCAGTCGTTGTATTACGACAGTAGTATAAAATTTTAGGACAGTACTTACAAAAATATCCTCATCATGGTACTGTTGCAAATACACTGATAAAGAAGTTAAATTTGATTATATAAAAGAACCAGGTTTGATTAAAAAGTAAAATCGTAAAATACAGGAGTGTGAAGTTTGCAACGTAGCCATAGGAACTTGGGGACTTTAAGAAATGTACTATGTGTAACCACAAGAATTTGAGTATTGTTTAAAATCAGTTAACCACAGAAACTTTGACAAAGATTTGTTGATCTGTAGTATTTTGTTTTAAGAAACTAAGGTAACCGTTATGGATACCAGTTTACTGCCTGGAAACCCCTTACCCTTCCCATCTCAATCTAATTAACAAGGATTCCAATCAGTAGAGTTAAGTGAGATTAACTGATGATTGTTTTAACATAAGAATATTAATAAGATGGTGTGACTGAAGGACCAGTCATTAGGAAAGTTAAATATAAGAATGGACATAGTATGCATTTTTATGTAAACTAATATAGATGATGGTGAAAATCGTACTGCGCAGA
>JANXJC010000031.1:24771953-24797737 GCA_027564655.1 Leptodon cayanensis
CAAGAAGCGGACAAGTGAGGAAGACTATGGAAGACCACCAGAGGGCTTCTGAAGACCACCAGAGACATTCACTGTGCCTGTGTAAAGAGACATATACATATGTTAATGATTTACTGGAAAGTTAATGATTATGTACAACATTTCCCAGAAACTTAGTGAGTGCGTATAACAGGTGTGTATTTAACCTGCACAGTTAGACTAAACAGGTGCACCCAATAGGTAGAACGATCCCCCGTGTGCCCAGCGCTGCAATAAAGGAGTGCCTGTTTCTTAAGTTCTCATTGCTGTTAAGGAGTTTTATTCTGGATTTCTGCAACAGTACCAGTTTGCCCAAACTAGAAGCATTATATTTTGATGGAAACATTTCAGAGACTATCTGATATCTAAAATCATGATTAAGTAGACTAAGTGTATCAGGATACTGCAGATAAAAAACCCTCTGGATTTTGGTCTCTAAACCTGTTTGCTCAATCCTTCATTAAATTTGCACAAAATAGATTAGTTTTTCTTCATCCATGCTCATCTTTATTCATCAATGCAGATATCTTTTCTATTATTAAAAATTCTGTGACCTATTAAAAAATACTTATAGTATAATGAATATTTACGGCTATCTACAAACTGCTTTATGCCTTCGATCTTATTTTCTCATTAAGTACAGATGTATAAGCTTTTACATATCCACAGAGGAATGCACTGCAGTTTGCCACCTCTCTATACATATTGTGCTCAGCATTGCAGTATTTTTTTGCCTTCTCCAAGCTTATAAAACAACTTATGCTGAAAATTAATTATATTAAAATATTTTAAGAAAATAGGATATCTGCTCTCATAGTTGGAAAAAGATGAATTATTTCCTTTTCTGTTAAGAGTCTGGGGGAAACATATGTTTAAAGGTGTCTATACAACTACTAAGAAAATGGGACATGATCTGCTGTCCCAGGAAATCATAGAATCATACAATGGTTTGAGTTGGAAGGGACCTTAAAGATCACCTAGTTCCAACCCCCCTGCCATGGGCAGGGACACCTTCCACTAGACCAGGTTGCTCAAAGCCCCATCCAACCTGGTCTTGAACACTTCCAGGGATGGGGGATCCACAACCTCTCTGGGCAACCTGTTCCACCTTCTGTTCTGCCTCACCATACTCACAGTGAAGAATGTATGGGATGAACTATTTAGTAGAAATCATTAATGAGGTTTTAGTTTGGTTTTGTTTTACTCAAATTCACTACTATCTTATGTTAATTCAAAACACTTTTTATATGCATATAATGTTCTAAAAAGCCCTGAATGCTGAATCCCTTACCTGCTTTTGGTGAAGCCCAAGTACCTCAGAGAGCACAGTATTACAGTATAGTGTAACGGGAGTCAGTGTTTATTGGTTAGTAAGTCTTGCTGCCAGCAAGGGCTTATTGGAGGAAGCAAAAGGGAAAATCTTCATATGTGAATGGCTTAAATGGTATTAATAGTGAAATAGTAACCAAATATTATACCGAAAGCCACCAAAACCTTCAAAAGTTCTTTCATTTATAGTGTTTGTTTATTTTTAGGTTTTGAAGCAATTCATGGCACAATAAAGATCTGAGAGGAAGCTCAAATGAAAAAAAATATTTTAAAATATAGTTTCCTCATATGAACACTCATAGATCCTTAAACAAGGCTATATTCAAGGTAGAAATTGTATGGACAGAATGAGGCCAAGGACTACAACTCTTCTTCATTGTGTTTTACTGGGCATGTCTGATGGAGGAGGATCCACTGAGATAAGTCTCATTTCTGACTGCTTACATAAGATTCTGTTCATGAAGAGTCAGACAGATTCACCTGAGGCCCATCCACTTCCCAGTCATATGAACTATAGAGACAGCCAGCAAGAGCCTCTTGGCCAGTGCATCTCCACCGAACATGACAGCAACATCTGTATTCAGTTAAGTACAGGTTGAGTGTACTAAAGACTTGAGTGTAGTCTTTAGTGTCTCAGTAGTCTGCAAGGTTGTTTACCACTCTTCCAAAAAAAGGCATTGCCACATGAAATATGTCTTTATAATGTTTTCATCTTTGTTTGAATAGTGAGCACGAAAGTAATTTACATCCAGAGGGTTTAACAGGATTTTTTCTTGATGTGCTCTAACAGAATTACACTAAGCTGTCTTTAGAGTGAAGAATAATTTGTGTGACAAAGTGACTTACTAGAAAAAGATGAAGTGCCACATATCTCAGTCTTCATTCCATCTCCTTGCTTTAGTTAGTTCATGATAGCATTTGACCATTACTGACTACAATATTTCTAAATAGTTATTAGCTGTCACCATTAGTTTGTTTCTTGTCTATGAACCTTTCATGTTGAAGTATGTATTCATATTGCATATATTAATTGTAAATATCATGCATAGAAAATTTAAGATAATAGTTTGATTCTCAATGATTAGATGGATTTAACTGTAATAAGACAGTCACTTTATACTATAGAAGATGACTTTGGCAAGCATGAAAACCATTTTGCAGTTTAGTATCAAAAGTCCTTCACAAAGAAAATCAGAGCTTGATTCTGTACTTGATGCAGTAGACAGGAATATTGCCATAGGTTTTAGTAGTATAGAAAAAGTCTCCAGTTCTTAGTTTTTAAATAATATTCAAATTATTATAGAAATGTTAAATATTTCTGGAACTTGTTTTTAAATAATTTTAAAATATTTCATTGCCAAATGCATGTTATTTTAATAGCATGTGTTTCAGAAAAAAAAGGTTCCCTTTCCTCTCCATAAAATTTCCTAGGTTGACCCCATCTTTTGAAGATTCAGCTGACAAACCTGTTGACAATTTAGTAAATGAGAGAAAATCAAGATAAAGTATTAAAAAGTCCTTTAAAGATAAAAGCACAGATTGAAAATAACTCGCTCCTTTGATGAAGACATCACATGAAGATAAAACACATGGGCAGTCCAAAGACAGGAAGCTTTTCAGCCATAAAATGTTTAGACTACTCCAACGGAAAAGTTTGTTGAATCTGCAGAGAATATCTTAGCAAAGTGGAACACCCATAATATCTCACAAATAGCTTCTTTTCCTGAACTGACTTCCAGATTTCTAAAATTACCTTGAAACAGAGAAATTATGTGTGAGTAGGATATTTTTGGAACTCAAAGTTGAACTTGAGACCTGGAAAAGTTCTTTATTTATAAGAATTGTTTGCTCCTTTCTAGACATTTTTTCCTGCTTTCTCTAATCCATTGTAGGTCAACCTACATCTAAGTCTTCATGTTTTGAAAACTTGCTTGATTTCATAGTTATGATTAAAAATATTTCTATAATCTTCCTGGTAATAGAAATCATTAAAAAACTGCAAAATGCTTCAAATATACAATAGTAAAGAAAAAGCTTATTCCTGGTTTTACTTAACTATTTTTTTCAAGGTCCTGTGACAAATGCATTTAATGCTTCAGTGACATTTCTTGAAAAATTTTTAATATAAAGGATGAGCAAAAGGAGTAAGCTGCTACGTGTTTTCCCTGACCTCCACGATAATTATGAAAGAAGGAAAAAATCAATTCACTACACCTAACTAATAAACCTCTAACAGAACGATTTTATATAGTTTTTAAACAAATTCTGTTACACCTAAATTTTTGCAACATAATAAGATAGTATATAAATTACAAGACTGTAATGTACTTTCTTCAGTTCTAAACCCCAATTTAGGCCAAGTAAACATCTTAGAATTCAGTAATTTGCATATTTCAAACACTGACGTAATTTGAAAGTTGTTACAATTGAACAGAACAATGAACTACTAATTATGGCTTATTCTCTTTTTTCCCCTCTGTCTTTTGTTCAGTCATCTACCTTCTTTCTATGGACTGCAGTACATTGTATGAAATTGTATCCTGCTAGTAACAACAGACTAATAATTTTAATTCCTCTCTTTGACTAATAACCCCTTGATTCATAGACATCTGCTATATTTTATTCTCTATTTCTTCTTTCTCAAAAAGATTTTTCTTATTTTCCTCTATAGGTGGAGAACTTTATCCAATTTGTTCTGAGCTTGAATTTCACGTCATGTCTGTCTCAGAGTAAATGTCCTTTATGTTGCTGACGACAACTGGGCAAATCTGTATGGAATCTTTTATTATATCTTTTTTTTATTATTCTATTCCTTTCTGTCTCACCAATTTTTTGCTTTAAAAAATAATTTTGTAGATTTTCGGTAAACATCCAACTATAGCAGTCAGTGCAAAGGAAAGGATTTTCATTGCTGCCACTGATGATTATCACTTATGTAACAAAAGAAAATTAGAATGATTCAGACCAGTCTTATATCCAGAATGCATAGGAATTTCACGAAGAAATCAGGAAATGCACAACTAATGCTTTTACATACTAATATCTTAATGGAAGAATAGTTGCAAAGTCCAGTGGAAAATATGCTCACTTAAACAGATTAGGATAATTTTCTGTAACAATGAACCAATGTAGGAGAATGAACTGTAACATCTAGGAAAAATGTGTGCAATGTCTATTTTATTACATAGCATCAATGGGAAGCCAGTACAGTTAATTTCACCAGATGTTTTCTTTATAAATCCTGGTTACAATAATCTGATAAATTACAGAAGCATGCCCTGAAAAATGTGGTTTCGAAAAGAAGAATCCTTTAGCTGTATTTTGAAAAAGTATATGTGATGCTAGGAATTTTGTTTTCAAACTTTTAAAGATTTATCTTTTTACTAATTATGTTAAAAGGAAAATGACTCTTGGTTCAGGCAGTTTTACATTGCCAGCATCTTTTTCTAATTTTGGCAGGTGAAAACGAGTAAATCACAGATTTTTGCTGGGGCAGGCTGTGTGAGGAAGAAAAAAGTAAATGTGTGATTGAAACTTACTGGCAATATTCTCTAGTATTTGCATCAAGGAGAGGGTAAAACAGAAAATAACTTCAAGGTTTCTTTAGATTGTAATCATAGTCCAGAATGTTCTCCTAAATCTTTAACTTAGAAGAATGGATTTGATTATTTGTTCAGTTGTGAAAGAACCATCATCACAACATAAAGAGATGCTGTATTGATGCTCTCGGTGGGAATCCCTCTCCTCCTAACGTTTCACTTAATCTGAAAAAGGGATTCCAAAGTCCAAGAGTAAAAGCAGGTACCACTCATTTGCACTAAGAAAAATTACTCTCCCCACCAGTAGACAGTAATAGAGGGCCTGCAAGGCAAAGCAGTCTCAAGGTTACTTTCTCTCCAGAGTCTTAATTTACAAGGCAGACAGGCACTGCTTCTCCAGACCACCAGGTAGGGAAAACAGATTGATTTTTTAATGGAAGTGCAACATTTCTGTACAGTGGGTCTTTTACTGTCAACGTCACTGTCAGCAAGATAAATGTTCACAAAAGTATTGCTAATGTGACAAAACTGTAAAATCCATCAACATACAGTCCACACTAGCATTACCTATGGCAGTTTTCCCACTGGAACTCCAAAGTGATATAAATTTGATTTTTAGCATAGTGTTCATAAGCCAGAAAGTGTTCAGTGATGGAAATCATATCCATTCATTTGAATTCAGAGCCCTATAATACAGATGACCAACTCTCAGGTTTATCTGTAATATATCCTCTCCTTTTGCATAAATCTTAGCAGGCTCTGACCAAGGGAAAAGAGTGCCAAGTAAATTGGAAGGTTTCTCTACTTTTGGGCCAGATGCTGAAGTATTTTCAGTGTAGCATCATTGATTTACATCTGAGTAGCAGAGCCTTTGAGAGGGAGCTATATAGATTACCTGTTTGACATCCTTATATATTATGAATAATTTATGGAAGGGTATGGTTTCTATTATTTCCTTTTTATTTTGCTTTTCTTTTATTTTCTCTTTTCTTTTTTCTTTTATTTTTCTTTCTTTTTTTTCTTTTTCTTTTTTTTCCTTGCATTTACAAGCATATGTCTTTGTTATGTGTTCTATTTGAAGTGTTCTAATAATATTGTAAAATTAGATATAATAAAACACTAAATTCATTATGGAGAGCTATACAAGCCACAAAATGTCATAACTGGTACAGTGTTTATATTCAGTGACATCTAAAAGAGGTCTTAAATCCAGTAGATATTAAAAAGTGTCATAAAAAGCAGAACAAAATAAACATGAACTAAACAAGGCAATACATGTTTAAGTAATGTTAATGTCTTCTTACCAGACTGCTGGTATAGACTGTTTATAGGAGCAAACAGTTATAATAATGTAACAGATAGGCCTTTGTATTTTTATGCTGTTTTTCACAATAATCTAACAATCTGTTCCCTATTGCTATAAGCAGTTCAAGTTCTGAGTTTGGTCATGAAGGAAATATGGCCAACTATCAAAACCAACAGTCTACTTCTACAGGGTGTGGCACAAAATGTTGTTATTGGCCTTGTGATATTTCCTCCATCGCAATTACAATAGTCTCAGGAGAAAGTAATTACATATGATGCTAACTACTTTCTGCTTGCTTGGACAAAATTAACCATTTAAAAATATATATCTGATTATTAATTCTGTTTGAAAGAAAAATAATCAAATAATAATGTTAACACATAAAATCTGGGCTGAAATTTCAAATGCCATATATACTTTGAGATTCATGAGTAGCCTAGGAGTTTGGAATAAAGAAATATCAGCATAATAAGAATTATTTCAAAATATTAAACAAAATATTATAGCATTTATTTAGGGCCATATTTAGTTAGGGCAGATAAAATGTCAATAACAATACAGAAAATTGGAAGCAATCAAATAAATATATATGTTCCTTTTAATGGAGAGAAGTTTGACTATTTTATTTCTTTTTTTCTATTGCTTTTTTCCTTGATTGACACAAGAAGTTAAGATTGAGATTTTGCACCTACCTACTCAGTACAATTCTGTCATTACACAGAATATTTCTCTAAATGCAATAGAAACAAATTGTAGCAGGCTGTAGTCTGCTCAGAAATTTCATGTGATTTCCAGTGACTTCCCCTACATTTTCCAAAATCCTTGTCTTTCTCTCATACAGACAGACAGCTGCAGAAGAATGACAGAACTGTCATTGTGCTTGCATTCAGTTGGAAAGAAAATGTTTATTTCAGGAAATTTATTTCATGAACAGCTTTAACATTACCACTCTCCTCCTGAGCTATGGCTTTACAGTCTGCTGTTACCTGTTTCTAACTATTGCAAAATATAATGCAACTAAATACTCCTTCCCTCCAATTAGACTCACACAAAGGCCTGTTTAATGACAGATTTTAGTGTTTTATTGTGAAAGCAAATTAATTTGTACCTATCTATAAACATATTAAACATTAATGATCAAATTTAAGAAATCCCCACATCTTGGCCTGAAATGATTTTTAAAGCTGTCCTGAAAGGACTCCGTGACACAGATTGAATCTCTAGATATGTTTAAAAACCATTGGAAAGACTCCAACAGTCCAGAAGTTAATCCTCATATTTCAAAATAAATGTGAGACGACTTAGGCAACATTTAAGCTAGTTAGCATGACACAAATCCTGGACAGAGTTGATAAGGGACATAATTGGTAAAGTATTAAAAGATTGTGACTTAATTAATGATAATGAAAATAACTTTATGGAAATTAGATCTTTTAAGACAAAATTCATACATTATTTTAGGAGATTATAACTTGGTTACCATGGAAACCTAGTAAACTTAAGACTTCTGAAAGACAATTTACTTCATGCTGCATGATGTGATTAGAAGTTAGACTGTACAAAAACAAAGTACTTTGTGCTCAGAGGTGGTCAACTAATCACAGAAAGGCAACTAAAACAACAATTCCTTCACTAATAAAATTTACACTGTTTTACTCTATTTCCATATAAAAATATGATTGCCTGCTTTATTACAATGTATTAGGCAAAATGATTTAAGCAGCCCACCATATTTACTTTGACTAACAGGACATTAAGATTAACTATGATCTCCTGGTTCCCACTCATATTAATTAAAGTTGAAAGCACTTTGTTCTAGCACAGAAATTTCATTGGATGAGATCCAAATGACTAGAAGATGGGACAAGATTAATTCAAAACACACATTTTCAGCTACATAAGTAATTATCTGTTGTAGCAACTCATTTGGGGACATCATGCCATTTTAGTCTATGCTAAAAAAATTTCAAAGCAGCTATTTCATGCAAGAATTGCTGGTGACCATTATATTGTTTCACCTACCTAACACAAAATATAAATAATGACCAGTATGGGGTACGATATGTGTAATACATGATAGAATCATAAAGGCTGTCTCTTTTGGGTTTTTTTTCTTTCTTCTTAAAAAATAAAACAGAAACTTCTTGGTTTTCTTGACTTATTTTCTCTTTCATCTCATCCTGTTGCTTCCTCTTCATTTTTCACACCTTAGAAAGTTAGGGGAAAAAACCTCTGGCTTTTTACCTCTCTTTCCAATTATGGCCACAAATAAGCAACTTTTCAATGATCTTGTGGTCATTAAAAACTTCATCAAACTATTCAAAGGAATAGCAATGTTAGCACTCCAGTGTGCTGTTTAGACACCAATTCAAGCAATTATATTTTGCCTACTTAAATCTCCGCCCATGTTTCATTTGGAATAGTATGTTCTTCATTTCCTATGCTAAACAGGATCCTGATTATGAAAACACTGATTCATGTCAGCAATGCAACTGATCTCGGGGGAACTGTCTGTACGTTTGCAGCAGTGGGTTACTGACTTGTTCTCTGTCTCTTTCCCAGGTTCAGTGGTACTTTGGGTTGAGACGTGGGGCTGATATTAGTAGCTACACATGACAGATCATAGCACTGCTATTGCTGTGGAGGGTATCTGGAATATCAGGTCATGTGGAAAAATTAGAAGATTGCTCTTGCAATGAGCCACAGTAAGGAAGAAGCTCTACCACAGGACTGAAGTTGTTAAATGTCTGAGAATGGCATCATCAAAGGTGGCAACTGTAGCAGTGGATTTCTGAGTATAGGGCCTGCCTAAAATTGCCCTAGTCATTAAAAGATGCAGAACCTGTAAGATGATTTCTATTCAACACTCATTTTCTTGATAGCTACCTCGAGGCTCTATATTCTTAAATTCTTGGCTCCATCTATTAGAAAAACACAGCAAAGGTACAGGCTAGTATTAGAAAATAGTTTTAAAGAATTGCATTTATCAAGCATTTATTTATTTGTACACATTTATTTATTTGTATTTATTTTCTCTTACAAAAGAATTAAGTAGAAAGTAAACCATTTGTCTCGGCTTTGTAATAGAAAGCTAAGAATCTCACTTAGTATTTAGGGAATCAGACATTCACAGAGACAAGAAATGTAGGTCATTTGTTGAAAATGATGTAAAAGTCAGCTATATATAGTATTTTAAAAAGCATTTCCTTTCCTTTATATGTTTTCCCTACATTGGGTACGAAATAAGTATTTTGAATTAAACAAGAGATACTGAGAAAGCATTACAGTTTAGAAAAAGAACATCTGTCATCTAGATTTTTTATAGTGAATGTTCTGACTACCTTGTTTGTCTATTATATTGAGTCTGTTCTTCCGTTGTTAAAATTGGACTTGCTGTAATGACAGATTTGAACTTTGATTAGACACTAGACCCGTAGGAATGGTTCCCAGCTAAAAAGAGTAAGATTCTTGAGGGCAGTTCTGTGATACCACCACCCTCAAAATGTTTCTGAGTTTTACAGTTTTCTTTAACATTTTCACTGTTAAAGACAAGTTACAGTGTCATTTGATGGTATTTGAGTCTTAGGAGACAATAGCAAGAACTTTAAAAATTAAAACACCAGCAGCTACAGAGATAAGGGCCTACAAGTTCAATCTAGAAAAAAAAAAATCATGTAACTTGTCCATTAATTATAAACTTTTCTGCATCCAGACGTTAGAGAGATATTTAAAGCACATGTGCCCATGTTTATTATTATAATCTAAAAAAATTCTTCCCAGTTGTTATTGGGAGACAATGTACTTTTCTAATAAACAATTTTATCCATAAAGTTTTCCCTCTAGAAACACATCAAAACAACTGAGTCTTGTTAAGATTGAGCATGCAAAGTATTTGCTGCCTAAATCTGACTATCAAAGATGCAGAACTGAGCTAAAAAGAGAAGTTACACCTGCTGATTTCTTTTTAAAAGAAACAGAGGAGGTGATTCTGCTGCTTTCCACCTCTCTCTCACTCACCCCAACATGCAACATCTTGGCAGGTGTCTTTCTAAGGATTAAAAGCACTTGGGTTTAATTCTCCCTCTGCTCATGGAAGAGTATTACTCCCCTTTCAGAAGAGAGTTCTCACCACCTATCTCATGGTTTTTAGAGAGTAGGGATAACAGGATTCAGTGTCATATGGCCACAGACAGAAAGCATACATGGCAGATCATAGCATTCAGTTATAACTTGAAGTACATTGGTTCAGATTATGATTTCTTCTTGTTGCATCAAGCAGAGCCTGGAGCTTGGAACATCTTCTGCTGCATTAGGGGGACACGGCCCATCATCTCCCTTCCACAGGGGCTCTTGGCTTTGAGGCTGTGTTATGTATTGGGTTTAACATTTCAAGGTGCTGACAGGGTGGGTTGCAGGGCGGCCTCTGTGAGGAGAGGCCAGGGCTGCCCCAAGCCAGACACAGCCAGTTCCAGCCGGCTCCGACCGACCCACCGCAGGGCACGGCTAAGCCCCGCAGCCACGATGGTGGCACCTCGGGGAAAGCCTGTGTAAGAAAGGGCAAAACACTACCCGGCAGTGAGGGGTGAGAGAAAAAGTGTCAGAAACAGCCCTGCGAGCACTGAGGAGTGTGGTAATGCATTCTTTTCCCCTCTCTGGGCTGATCTACAAACTCAGGAAGTCTCACTAGGCCTTAGCATAAGTGTAATGAGTTGGGCAGTTGGCATCCCCTGACCATACGAGGAACTCTTGCATGGCTAAGACAGAGTCATGTTGACTGTTCCAAGGACTCCTGCTGCCCGGCAGAGTTCTCTCCTGACAACCTTGAGACATGTCTCAGTCCTCTCCTAACTGCCTTGGAGCATCCTGTATCTGAATCTTAAGTAATTCTCTAACAGCCCTGGAGCCTTCCTTATCTGAATCACAACTCATGCGTAACGGTACCAGTGCAACTGGAATTCCAGTAATTTGCTGATGACTAAAGACAATCATCTCCCGAACCTATAAAGAGCAGAACTAAGCGAGACCCTTTGAGATCTCCTGGACCACAGCGGGCTGCGACCAGCATCTCCCTTTGAGTGGAACACTTCTCAGGGCTTGCAAACTTTTCAGTTTGTGAAGATCGGAGGTCTGTCGCCAAAAGCTTACAAGACGGGCTGATACTCTCCACTCCTTGAGGCTCGGTCCTTCACCCGTTGAGAAAGATGCTGAAGCATTTGACGTGAGTATTTTCACTGACCTTGAGGGGAATTCTTAACAGATATACGTCTTTTACTTGCTTATGTATATCTCTTAGTGCCTTTATGCATGTGTGTGTACTAACCTGAATATTCTATAGCAAGTATATTACAAATACTGCTTTTCAAATCTATACTTAAATTACTGTTGTGAATTTTATTTGTCTGTGAAGGAATCTCAGGCTGATATTATAATCTCTTTAGATATAAACTGTTGACCAAGTTTGGGACTAGGAGTTGATCCAGCAGCACCTAGACTCCAACAGCAGTTTAGAAAGCAAGAGGGTTTCCTCTGAACCTCATGACTCAATGGGAGGGTCTCCCTACCCTTTTATATTCCCGATCTCTGTACAAATCATGAGAAAACAATTCTAACTTGACTTTTTCTTTGTATGTTTCTCTTTTAACCTATTGTGTCTTTTGGTCTCTGTATACATAATTTTAGTTTGATTCTAACTTAATTTTCCTTTGTGCATTTCATCCATGCATTAAGTAATAAAGTGAACCTTGCCATTGAATTCTGTGAAGTTGTGCTTTTATGTAAATTCCTATTAAATTTTCTTTTTGCTAATACCATTGGAGGTGATTCTTTAAGCGGTCCAAAGCACTCCATTTTGTGACAAGGGGAGAGGGGGAGGAGGAGGTGTTCCAGGCACCCAAGCAGGGTTTCTCATGCAGCCTGTGGAGAAGACCATGGTGGAGAATTTATGTCCCCTGCAGCCCATGGAGGACCACAGTGGAGCAGCTATCCACCCTATAGCTTGTGGAGCACCCCACACAGGAGCAGGGTCCTGACAGGAGCTACAGCCTGTAGACAGGAGCCTAGGCAGGAGAAGGGTTTCTGGCAGGACCTGTGGCCCATGGGTGATCCAGGCTGGAGCAGTCTGTTCCTGAAGGACTGCACCCCGTGGAAAGGTCCCACGCTGGAGCAGTTCATGAAGAAATACAGCCTGTGGGAAGGACTCACATTGGAGAAGGTTGTGAAGGACTGGATCCTGTGGTAGGGACTCCACACTGGGGCAGGGGAAGAGCATGAAGAGAAGGAGCAGCAGAGACAAAGTGTTATGAACTAACCACAACCCCCATTCCTCATCGCCCTGTACTGTTCTGGGGGGAGGAGGTAGAAGAGTTAGGAGTGAAGTTGAGCCTGGGAAGAAGGAGGGGTGGAGGGAAGGTGGTTTTAGTTTTGTTTTTATTCCTCACTATCCTACTCTGTTATTAATTTGCAAGAAATTAAATTAATTTCCCCAACTGGAGTCTGTTTTGCCTGTGAGGGTAATTGGTAAGTAATCCCCTGTCCTTATCTCAACCCATGAGCTTTTCCATCATATTTTCTCCTCCTGTCCTGCTGAGGAGGGGGGTTAGAGATTGTCTGGGTGGGCATCTGGCAGCCAGCTAAAGTCAACTCACCACAACTGAGAAACAGACAGAAAATAAATCTAATACAGTTCTCTCAACAGATGAATTCTCTCTAGTCAGCCCTCCGAGATCTCACTGCTGTCTAGAGACTGAAACAGAAATTGTCCAGTTCCTCTTCCAATTGGATCTTTAAAGAAAAAACATCCCTTTTCAGTTTTTGAGAGAAAGGCTACGTGTTTGGAAGAGGCCTACAAAAAGATGAAGTAAAAGATCTAGATCTCTGTTGATTAGTCCTCTCAATAGAAAAAAAGTGGCTTTGTTGTATCCCATGCTGTTTGTTCTGTTTAACTGTCCCCACACTCAGGGTCCTAATTCTGTTTTAGAAGCTGCATTGATGGGAGTAAATAACAGTATATAAATTCCCCATATGAATAGGAGACATAGTGTAAATACTTAATTAAATTAATAAAGCCAGAATTAGTATTTACAATGGGCACCAAGAGGTGTGCTAACTAATGAAAATTTTATAACACAGCCTGATTTTTCCTTTTAGTTAAAAAGCAGTATTTTTACAAAAAAACCTGATGATTTCTCTGCCTGTGTTTTCATACTGTAACATAGACTTAAGCTTCCCTATATTTAAGCAAAACTGTCCAATTCACAATCTAAGAATTTAAACAGAACATAAGAAAATTCTCTTCTGATGCACTGTAAGATTAAATTCACTGATGTCTTGCTGTAATACATTGGTACTTTATAATAATTTTGGGATGAAGCAATATATTAAATCTTCTTCATCTATCATTTCTACAGATGTGTACTCATCATAGAGCAGAAATTCTTGTTATTAGTTCCAGTGCATAAATACATGCCTTTGTACTTAACATTTTATTCCGTTGCTGTTACTCCAGGATTTGAGGTCGTGCCTACCTTCTACTTTGATCCTGCTGTGTATTGATGATGCTTCCTATTGGCACATTTTACTAGTCCTTGTGCAGGGCGTGGGGTGGGGGGTTGAGAGAGCAAGTAGACACACAACACACACACACACACACACACACACACACACACACACACACACACCCCCTGCACATACTTATTTTTTAGGTCAAGAACACTAATTACAATATCAAATAAGTCAGGGCAGCTTCTTGGGAAATTGTACTAATAATCTCCATCTTCTATGACAGTTCTTTCAATTTACTGGTACTTTTTGCTAGCAGCTTCTCCAACTTCCTATCAATTTCTGTTTTCTCCAGTTTGTCTAACTATGTAACATAATATTATATGACTTATTGACTTTTAGATTGGTTCAATAAACAGAATTTTCTATTTCCAGAAAAAGATAGTTATTAAAAAAAGGTTCTGCAATGGTCTGGCATGCTAACTTTTGTTTAACTTTTGTAAAACTTTGTTGCATTTTTTCATATTTTCCTACATTTTTCCTTCATATTTTTTTCCTGTCTGAAGTTGTTCAAAATCTCACACACGTCTAAGGTTAAGTTAATGTGGCTTTAATTTCTTCCTCATCTTCGGTTCTATGCTCCTTTCCTTTCAAAAACAATGAGAAACTAACTTTGCAATATTATGTCTCAGTTCTTCTTTTGCTGCATTACATGTTTGCTCAGCATGCCAAAATTCAGTTATTTGAGTTTTGTTTCCAATTCAAATGTGTTAACTCTGGGCATTCATTTAGTATCTGTGCCAAGGCTTGTTGTCTTTAATCTTTTACAACCTTACATGTGGAAGGTCTGTAGCATTTTTTTTATGTTATTTTTGTTTCAAAATAAATAAATTTGCACTTGTTTGTTTACAATATTTTTGCATTACATTACATAGTTTTGTATTTTGGTTTTGTTTTTTTTTGTTGTGTTTGTTTGGGTTTTTTTTTTTCATTTCTACAAAAGATTTTTAAGCTAACCAGGGGCCTGGAATAGGAAAAACAATCACTACCATTTCTGATTTTTTTATTAAGGAATGCAGCAATATAAAATGGCTATCATTTTCCAAGTAATAAGAATGAATACTTAAACACATTTTCTTTCCAAGGTAGCTTTCTATACTGCATATGCTAAGTGATGTTTTGCAAAGCTGGACATCTAGCACACTGTTCATAAGAAGTCATTCTGCTAGTGGTTCATCTGAAGATATTTACCTAATATAGGATCACCAAATGTTATTTAAAAACTAAACTGTGTTTTAAGAATCTGTTTGGTATTAATACATGCAATGAGCAAATCTGTCATGCTGAAAGAGGGCATAGCTACAGAATGCATTTGCCACCTGAATTCAAATTCCAACTGCAGATTAGCAAAAATGACTAAACTAGTTATATATAAATCTAAATTTATGAATGGCTTAATTATGAATTAAGCTCACTTCTGCAGTGAGTAGCACAAAGTCTATGTGCCGATTAAGTCCTATTCAGTAGCTTAACTACAGTTTGCTAAAAAAAGACATCTTTGAAGGTCTTGTTGGGGTTGGTTGGTTGTTTTTTGTGGCAGATGTTCCTGTGATTTCAATCATGTCAGAACTAATTCCTTTTATCACTTGCACAATTGCACTGAAGTCATGCACACAATGATTGTAACTTGCCTGTCAAATACTGTTCATGTTCAACTTGTCTGTTTTCCGCAGCTTATAATTTATCCCTCCTCTTTAATTTTGGTAAATGTTGTAACCTATTGTTCAACATTTTTGGCCCTTGCCAGTAAAACTGTTTTGTCCTTATAACCACTAGCTCAATTAACACAAAGTGTGTGGGAGCCCAGCACAGACAGAAGGCTGATGTGACGACTAAATCCCAGCAATTTTTTCTTTACGTTTAAATGTATTTTTTCTTCTAATATTTGAGAACATTGCTAATAGGGGTGTTATTAATTCAAACTAAAAGTTGACATGCAACTGGTTTATGCCTGCAGTCTCCTCTGCTTTACCTGCCATGTAAAGATGTTTCAAAATATATTGAAAGTCAAGCATGAAGATAAACATCAAACAGAACAGAGAACAATTCTGCTAAATATGGTAACATTTCATGTGCTGAGTTAGACAAGATTTGGGTTTGTCTCAAGGATGATAAAGTTGCTTTTCTCCACACTAAAAACCAACCTATAATCACTGGAAAACCAGTATTTAGATGGATGGAATTACACAGAACAAAATTAGAAATTATATCTGCATTTTTTTCATTTCTGTGGTATAGATGTGAGCTAATCAAATGCCCACTAAATGGATGTCCTTTTTTTGAAGTGATGTTTTGGAAGAATCTCCCAAATGTATAACTCAAATACAATGGATCTTTCTCCATGTGCAAAAGAATGTTGGGAATGTCAGTAATAACTGGGATCATCAGCATCCTGAAACATCCAGAGGGTGTGTAGTGGAAATATGCATAAATATGGACATGGAGGAAAGATCTTCAGTTTTTTCTGTGTGTTTTTTTTGCCAAACAGGTTAAAAATGGAAAACCATTAAACTATTCATTCAATAAACTATTAACATCGAGTAACTAACATCTGGCTCTCAGGGAGTAGGAAATGCACATCCTTTCAAAATTCATCCCTCATACCTTCGCTTCTTATTTCCATCTGACTGCTATTGCACTGGACTACTGTCTATATTGACTTGGGTCTATCAGATTCTGAATTCTGTTCATGGTTTGAAGAAACATATGGTTGAACTGTACTTAATAATTATTGAAAGAGAAGAAACCCACTGTTCTGCTGAGTTAATAAGTTTATGGAAAATATAATGTGAAATACCTGACTAATTCTTATAATTTACTTTGGGTCAAATTGAAGACATTTTTGTACCATTTAAAATTTTTGGGTTACATAAAATGTAATGTAACTGTGATACTAAGTATGGGCCCTGTTTCAGGAAATCCTAAAGCAGGAAAGCCCCTGTTAAGTACATTCCCAGTCAGGAAAGTACTTAGATCGATGCCCTTCAGACCTAAAGGCCTCGCTGCCTCTATGAGAAGTCTCTTTCTGTTGGTGAGGTTTTTTTGCTTCCCAAATAAAATAAAATAAAAAAAACTTATGAAGAGGAATATCTAGCTTGAGCATCTCTATTGCTCACTGTTTCCTTCAGTAATGGAGAGCTACACCACCTGTGGAGAGTACGGTCTGGTGCTCCAGAAACACTAGACAGACTGCGATATGTTTCAAAAATAAATTTTCTCTTAGTGATATCAGAATGCAGTGGTCAAATTGAACAGGAATATTATGTTGTATTGAGATGTAACAGCCAGATTGAACAGGAATATTAGGCTGTAAACACTGCAACAAACACAACTCATTACAGGTTCAGGATGTCAGTTGGGAACTATCACTACATGAACTGTAACCAAATCTAAGCTTAGAATGGTGATTCAAAATGCGCACATCACTCAGCGAAAAGGCAAGGCTCTCAACCTTAGATGGTAGCTTGATCGAAGGGGAGAGTCTCCGACTGCAGAGGAAGACTGGCGCAAGGGGGTCTTCCGGCGGGCTCCATCTATACCCTAGGTTGGATCAGGGCTCGTGGTCATCTATGGTCACTCCCGTACTTCTCTCACCCGCAGTGTTCCATTGGATGAGATGTTTCTGGCGGGCTCCAGTCACTAGGGTATGTGACTTGGGGCACTCTGTGTAGGGCGGCTCGACCCCGAACTGCAGCTTCTATTTTAACCCTTTCCTTCCCGGGGTCAAGAAGTTTTGGTCTTTATCAGGGCAGGTGTACCTGTCACATCTGGCCACCAAGAGTGAGAGGAGAGGTGCAGGGGGCGAGAGCAGGGAAGAGTTATAATCAGACAGTAGAGATTAAAGAGTGAGAACCTGTCCATGAAGGAAGCGCGTAATGTAAGCTCTGAAAGATCTACAGGAAGTAATAGTTGGGAAAAATAAAAACAAACAAAAAAAATCTTAGAGTTCCAGAGTAGCTGGCTATAAATCTATTTCTCTTTATCACACTCCAGTTTAACTACAGCAGTGTTAAGCACCTGATCATGAAACGATATGCTCTTAAATCAGGAGCATGCTTCACTTAAAAGGATTGCCACAAGTGTGTGTAACTTCATCATATATGATGAAGTGTTAAATTATTTTAACATATTGTATTGATATAAAGTATTTGTTGATATAAAAATGTATGTATTGATTTAAAGTACTTATTGATATAAATTTTATTTATTGACTTAAAATATTCAAACAAGCTCAAAGCCCTGATCCTCATCATAAAAGCAAGTATAACCTAGACCCAGCATATTTAGAAGATGGGGGTAATATAATGAAAAAGGATTTTCCCAAATACAGTCCCAACGAGGTCTCAGCTGTCATGGTGAAAATAACTTTTCCAGGGGCCAAAGCCCTTTTCACAACCAGAAATTAATCTGAAGAGATACTGAAAATTCTTAGAGTATCGCCTCCTGCAGGACTTCTGTCTTCAGACTTGCTCTGTGTAATCAAGTTTGCAAAGCAAATATTAAAACCCAATCAAAAAACTCCACAGTTCTCTCCCACTAAAATTTACAAAACAGAAAAAAGACTGCAAGCACTCTTCTCCATACCATAACTTATGTGCTGAATGTATTTTCATCTTATCAGATGTTAACAAGCAAGCTTCTTATTGAACATATCGACACTCTCCACAGTGGTATTTTTATGAGTGATATGTATAGTCAGGCTTTGTAACTGCTAACACTCTGTAAATGGAAGTGCTACTCTCAGCTCTGAGCAAAAGCAAGCAAGCCATGGTAAATTAAATAGCATATAGGTAGTTAGATTGCCCTGAAATGTCCTTCAAAGAACTGTATACAGCTGTCTTTCTGAAAAGCACTACACTGGAGGCAGCACTGGGACATTAACTTAATGATCAGTAACTACAGAGGTGAGAAGAGTTTGGATATTTGTAGTGCAGAATTCAAACAGAATCTCCAGAAGTTTACTGCCTGTTGGTCCTGTTATTCTTGCTGATATAAACTGTGTCTTACGATATTGATCAAATGAGTATAAGAACTCTGAATGCTGTAAACTAGTTCTGAATTAGTTTACTAACCCAATTAATAGTTGGATTGTTTAGCTGGAAAATGTTTAGATGGGCTTCTTGATTCTCTAATTTCATTGCTCTCCTTTAAAAGGAAGTCTTTCTCTGTATGGAGTCAAGTTACTTTAGATTCACTTCTGGGATGGAAAAGAAAAAGATGCTGACACCCAAAGTCCATGTCTTGGAAGTAGCAATGCCACCAAATTTGCCTGTATAAAAATACTCAGGCTAATTTAAAGGCATATTCAATGAGAGGAAACAGAGGCTGAGTCTTTAGCAAAATCTATGACAATGAAACTATTTTTAATCTAGGATCTATATATGTCATACTGCCAGGGAATGACACCACAAGCTTAAGGACTGATTTCCAGAAGATATAGTGACCTGTAGCAATGAATAATCACAGTAACCATGCTTTATTTTTTTACCGTGCTTTATTCTGTAGCATTATAGCTTAAGGAGAAAAGCCAAAAAAAGGAAAATCTTTCTAATAAAATCTGTCTTTAATTAGAGATTGAATGAAACTGCTAAAAAAAATTGAGAGTTTTCTCAAGTGCTTTATGTAAGAAAATAAAATTTCCTAGGGGTCCATATTTTAAATTTATTGTGTGTGGTTTTCCTTTTATTTTCTGAAATTATGCGGTCTTTCATTATATTTGAAGATGAACCCATAAATCATACGTGTAAAACATTAGCAGCAACCTGTATAGATAAATAGTCTGTATAAGTAGAAATAATTTTTTTCTACATACTTTATAAAATGTTGATCAATAATTTATATGTCCTTTAAGCACAGTATAGATATGCATATTATGCAAGATAGAATATAAGCATATGTACAGAAGGTGCTGCAGGAAGTTATAAGCAGAGACAAAATTTAACCCCTACATTGATCTAAAATATGAATAATTACTATATTATAGAAAATAGTAAATAATCTATATAATCTTTATAATCTATAAGCATGTCATTGACAGAAGTACAGTTCCTCTAAATCAAAAGCTAGATGGACTACATTGTCTTAATCTGTTGGTTAGTGGAGTTATTTCAAATAATCTATCATAACCAAGGGCAAGTTAAAAAATAAGGGCAAGAAGCAAGGGAAACTGAAACATAAAATGTTGATCAAGCTAGACTTGATTTTGACCTTTTTCAAAATTAAAATGCATTTAGCATATACAGTTCCAATCTGATCACTCTTTTTATGAATTAATCAAGTGGAGTTAATGATGCTGTGCCAGTACATGTGAAGCCATATGCCATGGAGATTCATAAAAAACATTTCCTTCTTTTTGTATGGAAAACCACAATATCTGTTGTTGACTACTTGGTTGGTTGGTTATTTCACTAATTTTCTAACAGTCTTTCTTGCTCACACAAGAGGAGAGCACACAAACATCTTCACTATACCTAAACAATTGTGGGTTACATTTTACCATCAGCTGCTTATGTCAGGACTCTTCTAAGCCTTCATTTACAGGTTTTCACTGGCGCATAGTGTGGCTTTTATTGCAGCCCCATTTAACTGTTCCAGTAATAGGTAAGGCACACTATACCTAGAGTGTGCAGAGCTGAAGGGATTTTTTTTTTTTCTCCTTTCAGAGTTCATAGTACAAGTAATGAAATATTAGGTGTTTGTGGTAAAATCGTAACTCCATTTGAAATCAATATGAGTTCTGTCGTGCAAAGGGTAGAATTTAACATTTGAAGTTCATACCCAGGATTTTCATGAGACCTTGTCAGTTATAACCAGAACTTTCTCCAAAATATTAAACTAATGAGGATGTGGCTTCAAATTTAAAGTCTTCAAATTATGCTTTAAACCTTTTTTTAACTCTGTTGCTTGTATATAATTGCACTGTTACAGCAAGACTCAGAAAAACATATTCTTCAGGTTGTTCATATTATTATTTTTACTTTTGGGCAATATTGATTTTTAGTGTAAATTTACTTTAGCTGGTAATTAGTCATATTAATAGACCAACAAATAATTATATTTAGTGCCTAACTCCTACATACAGGCTTAAATCTCAGTTGAAATCTATGCAATAGGGACACCTAAATACTTTCTTTTAGACATCCCCAACACACACTTGTGACATAGGACAAGATTCCTGAAGCTTTTTTAATAATCTTCATTAAATTTTATGTGAGTTTGGAAGCAGCATACAGTCTCTGGGGGGAAAAAAAAAAAAGACTCTCAGACTACTGAGAAAGAAAAGATGTGTACCTGAGGAAAAAGTAGACCAATAGCTGATAAATTTACTAATCATGAAAATCCATACATTTACTGAATTTGACAAGAAAAGCAGTTGTTAACATGCTTAACCAAAGAAGCACAAAAGATTTTTCTTCCTGTTCAACAGCAAATCCTTTATTTTAAATGATTTTTTTTTCCCCTAGAGATATAAATAGCTGGGTTTGAAATTATGTAGTTCACAAACCTCTGAAACTCTAACTACAACTTTTACATCTAAGCTGTTGACAGTTTACCACATGGAAAATTGGATTCCAAATATATATTTTTTTTCCTTTTCTGTTTTTTTTTGGAAGCAGGGACAGATGAATACTAATTAGTGGTTAATAGATAATATTCTACATTCTGTTTAGCTAAATACTGAAATTACTCTCATCAGTGTAGTACCTCAGAAGCTCTCTACTTTCATGAAAGTAGAAATAACAATATATTTGCTTTCCCAGTTTTCAGAAGAGTCAAGCTGACATTTTTACAGCACATTTGTTAGTCTAAGAAAAACACTGATGGCAAGGTAAGCTGTGGAAATGAGTTTTGCTTTCAGTTATTATTGCTTGAAGTTGCGACCTGAGGTCCATAGTTCCTGTCTACCACAGTAATAAAACTTACCAGCCTAAAATTTCCAGAGGAATGTTGCTATCACTGATTGCACATTGAGAAGCCCTGTCTTCTCATTGTTCTTTTGTGGGTAAAACCAATACAGATATTGCTAAAGCTGTCGGTTTTAAGGTAACATCTATATTGAGAAATTCCGTCTAACACATCATAGGTGCAATTAATTAATGAAAAATTGAATACTGTGTTTATTTATGGATTTATGAGAGTATCAGTACTGTTGCCTCTACATGGGAATCATCAACTGTATTATCAATAGTTTAATGAAATAAAGAAGAAAAAGCTTCTTGATGAAATCCACAAGTCTCAACCTAGGAGAAACATTCCCCACACTGATTCCAGTGGTTCCATTCTGAAAGAACCCCCCTGAATTTCAGAGCACTTCTGCTCACATTTTTGGCTTCTTGGAGTTAGAAGTATTTGTCTATACTATCAAATGCTTGGTTCCCCCAAAACACTGACTAATGCTAAATTTATTTTGTTACATTGAGAAGAAAGGCACACTTCAGAATAAGTTAACAAACCATTTTCATTTCTATATCCCATCACTCTTCAGTTACTTCTTAACATTTTTTTTAAATTGTAGATTTCCTAAGAATGAAAGCTTCTTCAGCAACACTGAAAATGCTAGCAGGGAGGAGGATGAAGAAAGCATATTCATGAGGTACTGACTGTAGTTTCATTTGCCGATTTTTGACTCAAATGTCATAGGTTTATCATCACTGCATTATACTGTTGGTAGTTACATCTGCCTAAAGTATTAAATTTTCAGTAGATAATTATCAAGGTTTCTCTGTTTACCAAAGGTTTTTGGTGGAGAAATTAACTGTGTTAAAAAAAAAAAAAAAAGAAAGAAACAACTGATTGGAAAGATTTATTACTGTGTCACACATGCCTTTATTGTGCTCCAGTAAAGATTCAATGAATATTGCCAGTAATAACTTCTTACTTTCTGATGTTCATAACACCAGAAAAAACACTGACAATGTTAGAGTGAATTTAGAAAAGAGCAACAAAAATGATTAATGACTTGATGAGACTGACAGAGAAAAAATAAAAAAGTTCATTATGAAAAGCTTGGTTAAACAGTTACTGTGTATGGGAAGCACTTTTTCAGATGCTTTTGGGGTGTGAACACTGAGTCAACTGTAAATTCTCCTTTTACTACCAAGAAACTTATTATTTTATTGATTTTGAATGCAGCATATGGTTTAAGGGAAAGTAGTGTCCCACTGCTGCTTTCATTTTAAAGTAGATGTAATGAAGGTGTATAAATGCAATCTGGGAAATTTTAGATAGTACCTTTTGTCTGTATAATATTTAGGGATTGTTTCATCTATTTTTATATTGCTTCTGTCCTGGAAAAAAGCCCTAAAATAGACATGATTATCCTGTAGGGGATGTAGGCAAAGATTTTATGTTTATAGTTTATTTTGTCCAGATAACTAGCATAATCTCAACCAGATAATTAGGGTGGGTGGGAAGGGCAGTATTTGTTTGTTGTTTCTGCTAAATTTATCATTACAGATGTAGCAAGAGACAATCTAGGATAAATAAGGATTCTAAACATCCAAAATAAAGTACTCTAAAGAGCAACACTTCATGCTTTATAAGATTTTATTCATTGGAAATATAATACAATATTTTTTTTCTTTTGAACTCATACTACTCAGGTGCTGAATCTTGTAGAAGTTCTCAGTGACAGAAATTAGATTATAGACTCTGAAATATATTGGCATTTGGTAAATTCTATGATTCTATGCTAACTTTGAGATATAAGGGATTATATAAGTAAGCTTGTTTGCTTTTTCATTAGATCCGACAGTTTTATTTGTGAATGACCATTCAGGAGGAAAAAAGATTGAAACTGGCACCTCAAATGCAGATCTATCAATTAGTATACTCTGAAAAAAAAATCCAATGTTTTTAGTTATTGCTATGTCTTTCTAAGAAAGTAACTTCTTTTGTTTTGTGGTATGGAATCATCTATTAAACATCTGTTCCACTTTCTGAGTTCTACAATGATCCTAATGTTTTTGTGATGCTATCCGGATATAAAAATTGTATGACTCTTAGATGTATTTATTGCCATAAATTCTGTTAAATGATATTTCTCTAGTTTAGTTCTCTCTGGTTCACATACTGTGAGTTTCATTTTGACTTCAATATTCTATCTTCCTCAGTTCTTAATTAAGCATGTTGAAGAGAATGAGACATCCGCAAAATTTGTTTGTTTTTTTTTTCCCATGTTAACTTTGTGATGCTCTGCAGTGAGTTTAAGTAGCTAACTACTGGCAATTGGCCAAAAATGTATTGACTGTAGGTTAATGCTAGTTCTTTCAGATCTGGTTTTAGAAAATTGCCTCATGATGCTCTGTGTCCTTCATTTGCAGGCTACCATGATTTTCCTGTCTTGTCCCATTGGAGAAGTAAAATGTCCTTTCTCATATTCTAATTTAGCAAAGTAGAGTTTACTGGCTCCTAAAACACGACAAAAGTAGAGTTTTAGAATTACTGATGTGCAAAGATCTTCAGTATGGGTAACGCTGTCAGTCCTTTGCACTGGTGTCACTTTGGCTCCTTTGAAACTCAGTTC
This sequence comes from Leptodon cayanensis, assembly GCA_027564655.1. Lineage (NCBI taxonomy): Eukaryota > Metazoa > Chordata > Aves > Accipitriformes > Accipitridae > Leptodon > Leptodon cayanensis. The sequence goes on from JANXJC010000031.1 coordinate 24,796,228, forward strand.
AATGCCTTTAACAACCCCATAGGTACTACGCCTCCACAAATACCTAAGATGATAGCAAAGCCTGAAAGATTTCTGTGTCAAAGGAAGTAGAAATTGGTCTTTATTCAATCTGTATTTATCAAAGCATATTTTTTTCATGTTACTCTTGATAGTGCAGAATGAGAAATTAAGGTAGATTTAACCTATTCAATGAAGAGTTTAGGAGTTCCAAGAATAAATTTGACTTTCGTTGAATGTACTTATTTTAAATTGTGATGTCTTCTTTCTTCTGGTAATTTCAGACGGAGATACTAAAGTTCTCAAAAGTTTTAAGTATAATATAAAATTTCATTTCTTACCTCTTGTCAAAGTGTGCAGTATAGTTCTGTATCATACCCTAAAATAAAAATATTTATGAAATATCTTTTCTGTCTAAATAGGAACACAAAACCACACACACAAACACACCTAATATAAAGATCTCAACTCTCTTAACTCCCTTACTTTATATTCATCTGTAACTCTAGCAACAGCACAATACTGGTGACAGAATAAAAAAAAAAAAAAAGGTGAAAGTTTTGATAACATTTTCCTTTTCTTTTAGTCTTGCAAAGCTCTGTAGCTGCAAGGTAAAGTGCTTACTGTAATATTTATAAAATTGATGTTACAGCAAAATGCAACACAAAGAGGATTACTGTTGGAACACAGTTTTGTACATGATAGGGTTTCAGCTGCCTGAGGCTTCCACTGAACACTCCAGTGTGCTATAAGTAGTGGGATCATCTTTTTTTTTTTTTTTTCTGTAGGCCAAGAACAATAGCACAATAAAAAGCCACTGCAAAATCATGTATCAATATTACCTATGAAGTCCAATGCAAATCATATGGACGATCATGCTCATTATAGTCAGTCATTCAGTGACGCTTGACACTACTACTGATTTTCATTTCATAAGCCCATAGCTAGAGAGTCTCCATATTGTTCACCTTTCTAACTTAATACACATACCAGCAAAATGCTGGTGGATCATATTCTGTTTACAGAGCATCCTGTTTTACTGAATGGCAACAAAAAGTTAGAGGACAGACTTGGATGTGAGTTATTTTGTTTTTGGTTTTTTTTTTTTGCCTGGGTTTAGTATTATGAATAGCCAAGGAATATTCCAAGTGAATGTAAACGGGCAAGATGACTAGAAAATGTGGATGACTGAGGGCTAAGGAGTTAGGAGGGCAGAACACAATATCTTTTTTTTTCATGATGTAGATCAAGAAGTAATTGTGCCAGTTGACATTCTACATATTACTGACCACAACTGTTCATGATTTTGAATGTGAATTTCACAATGTAAAATTCACTTTTATTTAAAGGCTACAAGGGATAGGGAACCTATCCAACCCCAAGGTAAAAGATTTCAGATTAATTACCATGATAGTAATCAGGATCCAGTTATTAAACCTTTTTCCTTTCCTTTCCTTTCCTTTCCTTTCCTTTCCTTTCCTTTCCTTTCCTTTCCTTTCCTTTCCTTTCCTTT
>JANXJC010000031.1:24805671-24821123 GCA_027564655.1 Leptodon cayanensis
GGGAGGTGGGGAGTGGGGGCTGGAATTAGAAATTAGCAATCAGAGGTTTATTATTTGAATATTTTGGCATATATAGTAATTTTCTCTTTTTTTTTTACAGGCAGCAATATTTCCTATAGGTAAAATATAAATGTTGGTGGGATGATGAGTCCCATCTTTGGTGGTTAAGCATGCTGTCTCACAAAGCTGTCAAATATGTCTTTAGATAGTAAATACGAAATTATGAGGGAAATGGTCAAGCTTAGATGCCAGGATAGGCAGGTTTCTTACTTCAGACTTTTCTGGTGTTAGGAAAGCAAACCATGCAAATATTTCCTTCCATTTCTCCATCAAAGCACACTTAGGATACTGCAAAAATTCAGGTGCTTCATCATTAAGGCTTTTGAGAACTTGTTCCTCTGAGAAGTAAAATATGTTACAACTGCTGAACAGAAACTATGCAGGAAAGAAAATAAGTAGGAGAAATTTTATTTTCTTTAATTCTTAAGCCATTAGAACTGATTTGGCAGAAATTATACTTTAAAGCAATTCTCTGTAAATTTCTAGCTCTGTTTGTACTACTACAACATTCTAGTTCAATCCAGTAATGACAGAATAATCTAATAATTCCAGAAGCATAGCATACTTGTTTTAAAATTCTAATATGTAGCTGTTTCTCCCCACAGATATAACAAAAGAGAAAACAGCAATAGCTTATTAGCTGAGAAACAAAGCTAATATTTTTAAATGTGTAAAATATCAGGTGTGCCTTGTATCTGTAACCTTATATTTGGTGCCATCCTCCTATTTCTGATCATATTTTACTCCTTCATTGGACAAAAAAGACCCCTAATGGTCCTTTCTTCTTAATTCTCTCTCTCCTTTTCCTTCCTTGCACATGTTGTTTTAACAAATACTGAAAACATGTTTCCAGATTTTTTTCTGAAAAAGAGATGTTACTTAACAGTTGTTCTTAATGGGAAACTTCAGGATGGAACTCATTGTAGTCCTCACACAATTTCTATCTTCTACTTTCAAACTGCTCACTAGACCAAAGATTTCCTGTTTCCATTCTCATTCCAAGGCCTGCATATACGGAATTTCTTCAACAAACACCAAATTCAAATGAAAGACAAAGATGTAAATTGATTAATACTCCAAAATCAGTCATGCTTAAAACCAAACATGAACATAACAGGAACCTGTCACTGCTCAAATTCATTTACGCATCTAAAAATTTATGTGTAATTAATTTTTGCTGTAGTTATGATTTAAAAATGTTATCTATGCAATGAAAACAAAAAAAACAAAATGCTAATCATGATTAATATAGAACTGAAGCCTAATGAGCTTACGAAAGGTAAACTGATTAATTTAAGCGTAAGTGAATAAATTAGTTTGTTAATCATTAATTTATTGTAATATGTTTTGTATTTTGAAAAATGTCATAGCTTGAGAATGGTAGCATGTTGCTAATCTTCTGGATATATATTATAAGTTAAAAATGAAAATGAAAACCTGTTTTATTTTTGGGGAAACCTTATTTTTTTGTTCTTCTAGAAATAAGACACTTTCTTCTTAAAAGACGCTTCTATTGTAGCATGAAGAGAATGTTTTTTTCCTGAACTACTAATTTCACATTAATTTAAAAAGCAAAATTACAAAGTTGTGCAAAGACTTCTGTGTGTGTGTAACTTTACATATGTATGCTGATCCAATAATTGGTAGGAATAAGTTTGCCAATACACCTATTTTTTTATTCCATTGGGCCCTCAAAGTAGCCATCACCAAGTTAATGCTCTAGACACATTACTGTCCACACTGAATAGCTAACTCCCTGTGCTTTTCAGTCCCTACTTAAATGATGTTGGAGGTCTGATATTAAAGCTACCACATTTGAAATTTGATCTCTTTTCATAATTTCTTAAGCACCTTGTCTGACTGTCATCAAAGTTCTTTATGTCTTTTCTATATTATAATATTTGACTATATAAGTAAGTGTAAAATGACACTTGCAAAATTCTTGTAAAAACAAGAATTATTGTAGAAATTTTACTATTAATTGCAATATATTTTATGATTATATCCTATTTTTATCTGAGTAATGGATTTTCTGAACTTGTGCTAGATATTTTCAAATGTATTTCTTTTTCGGACATTTTCCTGATACTGGAGCAAACATAAGAACACCTTCTTTAAATGTCATTTTTCTCCAGCTGCTTAGGATGTTATTTCTGGAACCTGTCTGACCACCTGAATCACTTGATTATTATGGTACTACTGTGAATTACTGACATTTAAAAGGGACTGGAAGAAAATTGAAGATAGGAATCTATGAACAGCAAATTATATTTCCTTATGTTAATATATTTTGGGGAATAATGACTATGTTCATTAATATCCAAAAATATTAGATTCTTTCATATGGCAAAACCAAGTACTAATTATTCTCTTGTTTCCATTTCTCTAAAATCATTTATGTATCTGAATTTTAGATATGGTTTTAACTGCTTTAAATTATTTTTTATTTTGTTTTAATTTTACATTAAAACCTATCTTCACTGATACCTAAGCCATGCCTTGATCTTGTAAATCTGGATTTAGGGTTCTTTTCCTAAACTAGGAGGGAGCTGAGTTTGGTTTTACCATTTGTCTCCCAATTGAGAACTACATTATTTAAAGGATTATTTCTCAGAAAAAAATAAAACCCTAAATTGTTGCTGGTCACTGTTACCTCATTTACTTTAGCTGTGTATGTTCAAAAAATAGGAAAATATTTGAAATTAATTCTAAACCATCATGGAACTTGCCAAGCTTGTTTAATAAGCACTTGTTCTCATGGTCTCATGATCACATATATATCTAAAATCGGGACTATTTGCAAAATAAAAACCTAAAAGATGTCTTGGGACTACATGTGAGTAGAAAGAAAGCCTGAAATAATTTACTATTGTAGTTTAATGCTTTGCCAGCATTGACCAGACTGTATTTTCAGTCACTTGCAACTTCTTTGTATATAGAAACTATTTAAAGAAACCCTAATCTGAGACCAGTCCTAGCTACATTTTAAAGTGGGATGGAAACCTGAAAGATTTCTTTTTCAGGTCATCTAAATACATGTTCACCTTTCATACACATATATGAAGGATTATGTGAGAGAGTTTGAGTGTTTGGGGACAGAACTTGTGGCAGGCAGGAGATCATAAATGGAAACTTAAGGAAGGTAAGAGAACTTCAGACTCTCTGATAGTGGGATTCACAGGTACTATGGAGCAGGGATTATTGTAGTTGCAAGCATGTAGAGGATATCATTGGCATTCCTTTGTTTATGTCAGTGTCACCGTATTTTCCTTTTCCACTTTATGTTTAAGGTTTTAATGTTCAGCCTTCCTTAGTTCTGTTGCTTACAAAATAAATTCCTTGTTTTTCAATTGTTTTTCTTTGCTTTATAAAATCCACTTAAAAATTACTTCTAGAATGCTGCAGTAATCCTCCAAAAGAAAACATTCAGTCATTAGTCCTTCCCATAACTATTTTGCAGCAATATGCCTATACCTTAACTTTTGAACTAGAGTGCAGAGTTTATCAGATACACAATTTCACATCAACAAGCTTCTCTGAGTTTTGTCTTTCTTTTTATCCTTAGAGACTTATTCTTTCCTGCAAGACTTGAAAAGAAAAAAAGTCACACATCCTTTATCAGATATAGTGCCATAAGAAGAGTCACATTAGCTTTAGAAGTGTTTTATTTAGTAGAAGATAGTAAGTAGAAATAGCACCTTCTCTCCAGACATGCAGCATACATGTATAAACATCTCGTATTGACTTCAATTACTTCTTGAGCTTACATTTTGTTTTTCACTGCAGTTGATAAGATATCATATGCATCCTTTTGTTGGCATGTTACACTGATGCTTCTGAAAAGTCAGACAACATCCTAAATTGATTGTTGAATCAGGCCTGGTATTTACAGGCATGACAAAAATATTGAATATATAAGTTTATTCTAGATGTAGGAGAGCCAAGGACTTTATTGTAGATGTTTGGAATGAAAGAAATCACATATTCTCATAGTTTATTGATGTTTAGTTTCTGTCATGCCACCACACTTTCATTTTGCACTTCTTGTTAAGAATTTCAATGGGGGAAGGTGCTGCTCTGCTTTTATAGAACTTCACCTGGAGCATCAGAAATCTGTACTCTTCTGTCACACACTCAAGGTCTTGCAAAAGCCTCATTAAAATCTGTCATCCAGTTATGTGCATGTGCATGAAAGTATTAGCTTTCTTGTAATTTATAAATGCAATATCTTAAATGAACTGTACATAAAATATCACTAGATATTTTATCAACTGCTTTAAGAAGGTAATTTTAGAGCTGCTGTTTGCAATATGGTGCTAGAATACATCACACAGCTGTTAAACCCATTTAATCTCACTTGTATTAAGAGATGGTTCCCATTAATATAACTGAATCCTTAAAGTCTGGACATCTGCAATTAACTCTGATACTAAGGAACTTATGCTATTATTGTAATCCTTTGAATACCACTGAGTATTCCCCCTGACCTCTTCTTTTTTGACTGCACAATCTATGTAATATTGCAAATAGCTTTGGAATGCCTGTTTTTAACTAAACTTTTTTTTTTTTTTTTTAAAGAACCCTGGTAATTTTGCAACTTTGCTGTCTAACTTTGCTGTTAATTTTGCAACTTTGATTCCTATAGAACCATTAGAAATTCCTTTTCCTTTTTTGTTTCTTTGCTAGAAGAGAGGAAGGCAGAAAGGAATATGGACTCTTTCCTTCTGGAAGAGTCACTGTAGCTCATTCATCTAATTTTGAAAATTTCAGAGCATAACAAATGACTGCTTAATATCCCAGCCTTGGAAGCTACTGTATAAATGAAAAGATTATGCCTGTTGCCTTAGCTTATGTGAATAAATCTTACCCAAGTAATCCCACTGACAAAGAGTTATAGGTAAATTCTTCGTAATTATCGCAAGTTAAGATAATCACTACACTTTCAAATAACTGTTTATGAGACAACAGTTGAATGTAAGGACATTTTGACCATATTGCAGTTCAAGTTCCATGGGTTTAACAGCTGTGTGATGTATTCTAGCACCATATTACAAGCAGCAGCTCTAAAATTATCTTCTTAAAGTAGTCGATAAAATATCTAGTGATATATGTACAGTTCATTTAAGATATTGCATTTATAAATTACAAGAAAGCTAATACTTTCATGCACATGCACATAACTGAATGACAGATTTTAATAAGACTTTTACAAGACCATGAGTGTGTGACAGAAGAGTACAGATTTCTGATGCTCCAGGGGAAGCGATATCTTCTCCTCTGGAGGAGAGGAGGCTGAGGGGAGACCTTATCGCTCTCTACAACTACCTGAAGGGGGGTTGTAGTGAGGTGAGTGCTGGTCTCTTCTGTCAGGTGGCTAGAAATAGGACAAGAGGAAACGGCTTCAAGTTGAGGCAAGGGAGATTTAGGTTAGATATTAGGAAAAATTTCTTTACTGAGAGGGTTGTCAGACACTGAAATAGGCTGCCCAGGGAAGTGGTTGAGTCACCATCCCTGGAGGTATTCAAAAAGCGCATAGACAGGGTTCTCTGTAACATGGTTTAGTGGGCACGGATGATGGTTGGACTCAATGATCTTGAAGGTCTTTTCCAACCTAAATTATTCTATGAATCTATGATTCTATACTTCATGCTTGGTCATTGCCAAAGGGTTGGACTTGTCATTGTAGCAGCTTTCAAGTGTTTAAGAACTTTCTTTTCCAAGAAATGTCTTCAGAGTCAGATCCAATGGAGGAAGATCTGCTTTATATGATAAAACCGTTTTCTGTTTTGTTTTGTTTTTTTTTCCAGTTGATAGTATTTTCTTCCATGTTCATTATGTTTCCCAGGCATTAACTTTGAGACTAATCTTAGTTTCCTGATATGCTGTGAAGTCTGGAAGCTCTCTACAAGATGATTCAGTCTGAATAACCACCATCAAGCATGGTTTCTATGCTGAGCAGAGCATAGTTTTGCTTGTTCTTTAACTACATCAGATGTAGCTGAAAGGCAAAGTATAGTTCCTGAAAACTTCAAAGTCAGCAAAAGATAATTAAGTCAATGGACCTAGTATCAAACCCAACTATAAATTTTCATTTAAAATGCAGATTGTATGTACAGACATATGCATACATGTATATAATATAGGATCGTTAAATTCCTAATTTGTCAACAGAAACAGAAAAATAAAGCTCTCAATCCCAGGAGCTAGAAAACACAAGAAAAAGGGCAAGAAAAATACTTTTTCTCTTTAAAACAGACATTAACTTGCTGTGCCCATAGAAACAATTTAAAGAAGTGCACAGCATGAAAAACACAGCTAGGTACTAAGAAAAAATGTCTATTGTGGGTTACAGATTTCTTTCTTAGAGTCTTTTTTGTACTATAGAGGAAGTCTTCTTCAAAAATATAAATGCTATTTCTTCAGAAGAGTACCTTCCTTTGGCCCTTGCCCTGCTGGTTTTGCAGTGGCTCTGCTTCGCTTGCTAAGTTTAATGTGGAATTTATGCAGTTCAGAAGTCCAAAGGTGGAACAGAATCAATGGAGACACTTGGACTCTGGCAAAAAAAGTTAAAATGATCATGTAAAGCTTAAAAAAAGTTTTGTACAACAGTTCTTGTAAGTCACTAACACTTTCAGTTTCCTTTAGCACTCTTAGGATCTTAAATTAAGAGTATTATTTTGCAAATGTATATCAAGTGATCACTATTGTAGATTACTAAAGTATTGCAGGTTTTTAGATAACAGTCAGATACAACAGAAAATAAGTTGTTCATCTATAATTTATTCTATTTTTGTACAGGGTTCTTACATGGTTTTGTTTTATGAGTAATTTGAAAGTTTTACAGGTAAGTGATGTGTGATTTATTGTCTAAAAATTATTACTAGCCAGAGCTTTATTTTTTTATATATTTTTAGGGAAAATGGAGGATAAGAAGAAAAGAAAAAAGAAAAAAGAGAAATGAGTGTTTTATTTAGAGAAATTGTCCATAGCACTGAACTAGTTATATTGTGCAAAGTAACATTCAACTGAACAAGAACGCTAAAGTTAATTTTGCATGATAAACACCAGAAAGAGATTAAATATATCTTATTAATACATTTAGAGAATAGAGCATTTAGCAAAGCATAAAGTAGTGGTTTTATTAGTTAATAAAAGTGTGGAAGTATTCAGTTTAAGTATATTAAAATAAAACATATTACTTTCCAACACTATAACCATGGGGTGATGTAGTAAGAAACAATCTATCATATGAAGCATTCCAAATATTTTAAAGAATACCTTCAAGTAGCCTGTTTTATGCAATTCATACATTGTAAAACAGAACCAGGTTTGAATTTGAGATATATGCTCTGAAGAGCATATATTTCTCTGTTCATTAAATGAAATTCTTTTCAGTGAACAGTAAGTCCGACATTCATTCAGACACTGAGTGGAGAGTGCCAAAGATTTCAGTCAAGTCATATGCAGTGTCAACTCATATGTCAACTCATATGTCAACTTTTTCAGGAACAAGCACAATATTCTTAAAGTCTATGCTCAGCAAAAGTAGCAGATAAGTCAGTAAAAGACATTATCAGTACTATCTGTGCGGGGAAACTCAACAGAGTGTTTCAGATAATATGGGCAAAATGCAGTGTCATATGAAGTGTGTTTATTGACTGAATTCTGAGTGAGTTTTTGAAAGATGGATAAGCTTCTTAAAAGAGACAACCAACTGCCTTTGTACCAACTCTTCATGGTATCATCAGTTCAGTCAGCTAAGCCCTCTTTGCTCTAAAGAAAACAGAAGAGCACACAAAATAAAAACCTTTTGAGGAAGAAGGAAATATTGCTGATATGAAGGATGTTCCCAGAAGCCTGGATAGTAGAGCTTGAAAATGCATGATGCTGGTAGCATAGCTGAGTAGGAAAGCTGTAAGTTATTTAGTGCTGCTTAGATCTTCCTTATCAGTTTACATATATTATGCTAGGTTCTATTGGTTAGTTATCTCATATCTGCCTCAGGAAGCAGGCTTTGACCATTTTCTAATGAAATGAGTGCATTATCCACTGATTTCTCCACCTACTTTTATTGAACCAGTTCAATAATAAACCACATACTGCAGCCATCAGGTTAGAGTAATATTTTAAAATCAAAGTGAAGTGTCTCACTAATATTGACAGATTTAGAATCAAGTATGTGGTGGTGTCTTCTCCAAATACCATTTAAATGTTTATAAATGATCATAGAATAATTCAGGTTGGAAGGGACCTCGAGAAGTCTCTAGTCCAAACTCCTGCTTAAAGCAGGATCAGCTCTGGGATCACACCAGGTTGTTCAGTGCTTTACCCTGTTGGGTCTTGAAAATCTCCAAGGACAGATATTGCACAACCTCACTAGGCAACCTGCTACACTGCTTGCCTATCCTCATAGGGAAAAAATATTTTACTTATGTCCAGCCTGAACCTCTCTTGTTTCAACTTATGCAAATTTGACGAGCATGCACTCTGTCACCTCTTCCAGATAATGATCTTATATAAGACAGGTGCCAAACTAGACCCATCCAATGCTGCACTTGTTGCTGGCTTCTAGTAGAGTACGACCCACTAGCCACTAACTGTCCAATCAGTTTTTTACTCATCTAATTGTCTGTGCATCAAGACTGTAATGTCTTAACTTGATACAATAATATATCAGAAGACAGCGTCAAAAGCCTTGTAAAAATCACAGTAAATGACATTCATTGCCTCTCCCCTCATCCACAAATCCAGTCATTATATTCTAGAAAGCAATCAGATTGGTCAGGAATGATTTAGCCTTGGTCAATCCCTGTTTACTGTTGCCAGTTGCTGCCTTCTCCTACATGTGCTGAGAAATGTCCCCCAAGGGGTCTCACTCAGTGATTTTCCCAGGGACTGATGTGAAGCTAATCAGCTTGCACTTTGTTGGGTCACCCTTTTGGACTTCTTTGAAAATGTGTAAAGATCTGCCTTTCTCCAGTCATTACCTCATTTCCAGTCATCACCTCATCTTCAGTCATCTCCAGTTTCCTTAACCTTTCAAAGGTGATAAGAGAGGCAAGGACATTGGCCATTTGTCTTCACATCCTGTGGTGCAGCTTGTTCGGTCCTCTGGACTTTTACGGACTGAGTTCTCAGAAGTAGTCCTTGACTTGATCATCATCCGTTGCAGGTTATTCTCCTGCTACTCCAACCTTACCTCTAGGCACAGAGGCCCAGAAGACTTCGTTGATGAAGACTGAGGCAAAGGCAGTCTTATAAGCATCTGCTGTTACTAAATCACCAATCCCATTCAGCAACTGCCCCTCACTTTCCTTGTTCAGTCTCCCACTACTAACGTAGAAGTAGAAACTCTTGTTGACCCTAACTTACCTTGAAGGTCTCTTATGCAGCTGAGCTTTGGCTATTATAGCACCACCTCTTCATGCCCAGGCATTGTTCCTAAATACCTCCTTTTTACTTATTTCTGCTTCTGCCTTCTGTATGTTGCCTTTTTGTATTGGAGCTCTGACTTGAGTTGTCTGTTTTGCCAAGCCAGCCTCCTGACATGTCTGCTTATTTTCCTGACTATTGGTATGAGCTGGTATTGTAACTGGAGCATGCAGTCTGTAAAGAGCTGCCAGTTTTCTTGAGCTGTTTTGCACTTCAGAGCTGCTTCCCATGGGATCCCACCTACCAGTTTCCTGATCATAATTGCGATTACATTTATGATTTATTAATATTGGAAAACTAAGTTGTGAAACAGATGCTTAGATGTGGAGACAGATCGAACCATGTCATAGTATTCCTAATTCTTCTGTTTTAGAAATATCTGGAGTTTTTTTCCTGTATTATAAACTTCAATTTTCAGAAGCAATTTTATCTTTTACAGTATTAATTATATTTTCAGAAGAATGCTTTTTCTCCAAATAAAATAAATCATTATTTAGCCCAGCTTCAGTTAATACATGAATAAAATGGAGATACCCTTTTTTCATCTAGTTGCTGCTAGTCAAACATCTGTTTATCCACATATCAACATACACAGTTATAATATTCCCCCCCCATATAGACATAATTTGCCTCCTCACAGTCATCTAGCTTGTGCTCTGAATTGGCTTCCAGTGAATGTGTATGTTTTGCTGTATATGCATGTTTTACACCTTGAACTATCTTAACATCATTTCAAAGACTGACTGCTAGAAAAAGTATTATTTTAATTTTTTAGGTTTTTAACAACTTTCTTCCAAATTTGTTTTTTCTGGGTAATAGAGGTGACCATGTTATGCTCTTAATTATTCCCCCTACCTGTGTTCCACCCTACCTGTGCTCCACCCCACCATATGCTACTCTTCCTACTTTTGCAATGGAGATACATAACAGATAACCCTGCTGTATCTGAAAGCTGTTGACATGTAATGTGGTAAAATTTCTGTCTCAATGGGATCACACTTTTATCTGTTACTTTCCTGGTTTCTGCTGAGATAGAGTTAATTGTCTTCCTAGTAGCTGGTACAATGCTATGTTTTGAGTTCAGTATGCAAAGAATGGTGATAACACTGATGTTTTCAGTTGTTGCTAAGTAGTGTTTAGTCTGAAGTCAAGGATTTTTCAGCTTCTCAAGCCCAGCCAGCGAGAAAGCTGGAGGGGCACAAAAAGTTGGCACAAGACACAGCCAGGGCAGCTGACCCAAACTGGCCAACGGGGTATACCATACCATGTGACGTCACACCTAGTATATAAACTGTGGGGAGTGGGAGCAGGAGGATCGCCGGTCGGGGACTAACTGGGTGTTGATCAGCAGGTGGTGAGCAATTGCACTGTGCATCATTTGTACATTCCAATCCTTTTATTATTACTGCTGTCATTTTCTTAGTGTTATCATTATCATTATTAGTTTCTTCTTTTATGTTCTATTAAACCGTTCTTATCTCAACCCACAAGTTTGCCCAATTTTCTCCCCCATCCCACTGGGTGACGTGGAGTGAGTGAGCAGCTGCGTGGTGCTTAGTTGCTGGCTGTGGTTAAACCATGACAGTTGCCATTATCCTGCTATAGTCATCCTGATCCATTTGTACCTGCTATTCATCTGTCATGTAGCGGAGAAAGGCCTGCCACTCCCTCTTTCACTATGCCTAGCATAGTAAAATCTGATGTAGCCAAACTCTGTGTACTTGCCACTGTGTAAAACCTTTGTAATAATGGTGATGAAGAAGTTATGTAAAAAAAGAGAAGAGTCTATACTTTATCATCATACCATAATAAAAATAAATCTCAGGAAATGGTCATTCTATCTGTACAGATCTTGTATCTTAAGAGATATTGTTCAAGCAATCCTCAGGCTCTTATTCACTGTGGGTTTAGTTTCTTCTTTCAATGGAAAATCTAAAGTGGAAGCTGTTCAGAAGATAATGCAAACCAGAAGATGTAGGTTCCCATTTAGTAGTTCAACTGGAGTGACAAAAAGTTTGTTTCCCAGCAATGATGCTTGCTGGACATTTTGCAGCTCAGAGTCTGAAAGCTTCTGGATGGTGACATATGACTAGGAACAAAGGTTGTTTCCACATTGGAAATACAGTTTCCAGAGAACTGCACCTATGTTTATCACCTTTATCATAGGGACTGAAAAGAAGAAATGTGAGATGATGGCAGCTGATGTTTACTTTGTTGGCGCTAATTCTGTATTTACAAAACATAGATATAAAAAATATGTATAGTTATACTTATTGAGGGGATAATAATAGGGAGGGTTTATCTTTGTTCTTACAACTATTTCCCCTCTAACCACTAGTATACTTCAATACTACCTTCATTACTGTAAAGAGGAGAGTGGAATTGTGGGATGCACCTGCCTCAGAGATTTTGCACAGACAGTCACTGTTAAAATATATCTGTAAAATGCTTGGATATCAGCAAGAAAAAAGCGCTCCATTGTACAAGGTAGGTGCTGGTTTCACTCATATAAAGACTAGTGTCACTATTTATTTGTATACAATTTGAAGACAAACATCTCAATCCAGAGAACAAATTGTTTGTTAGACATTGTTCAACCAATGGAAATTGATGATACACTTGATGCATTCTGTCCTTGTTCTGGAGTACATCATTCTACCTATCCTACAAGGACTTCTTCAGAGCAAATCCTCATTTATTCCAGTGGTAAAAAACACCCTCAATTTCAGAGAAAGTAAGGATTTTAAAACTGAGGGATTTTATATTTTCAAAATACAATGTAATGCACAACTGGACACCTCTGTTAGCTCATCCTGAACCTTTCCATATATCATCCCACCGCCCCAATATGTATTACTGACACAAGCAGGAGGGACTGGGGAAATTTCTTTGTTCTGTTCTTTAAATCAGAATGCTCTTATATTCATAAAGGGGAAAGAATCATTCATTTGGCAAATAAATATATTAAATCTCAGTTATTGGAAATATTTGTTGACTATTTATTCACACATGTACATAAATACAGAGCAAATGAAAGATGACCAGAAGACCATTACTCTTTTCTGCAGTAACTTCTAAGTTACTGGATTAGTTCTCCATGAAGTAGGTGAGAATGTTTGCTTGACTCTAGCTTGAAAAAAATCTTGATAAGCAGTTTCCAAAAAATGTTTCAAAATATCAATTTCAGATTAAAAACTAGTTCAGGAAGTACTTGAGGGACTTAAATATTCTTGTCAAAGCAGATGTATGAACCTTTAAAAATCTTTGCATAGTGACTAACATGTTGAGATGGATATTCAGAAACATGCTGAAACCTTAGAAGCTCACACAAAGTAAAATTGCTACACTACCTAAAGGACTGTCTCTATGAAGAGCAATGAAATCACCTTATATTAATCCTCTGTAGTATAAATCATGCATATTCACTGTCTTAATTATTTTTCACTGTTTCTATATCTGAATGTGGTTTATCCTTCCCTAGATAAAATATTCCAGCATCCATTTCACTGCTGCTTCTTCTCACTTGCTTTATGTGAAACATGCAATTAAACGTCATGCTAATAAAGGCCTTGTTGCATTTTAAAAATAAAACAAAACAAAATAAAATAAATATTCTTTGTTCTTCCATTCTAAAGGGTATATCACCTTACCCAGCAGTACTTTTGCAGCACATAGGGTGAAAATGGATTCTGTCAGCCTAGGCCAAGTAAACTCAGTTACTTTTAAATTGTTACTAATTTTAGAATTCTGTCTTTTCTTACAAATTTTGTCAAAATGTTCAAGTAAAATGTGGTAGCAACTCAGCTGTTCTGACTTTAGTTTTACTATGATCAAGAGACATACTGGAATTTACAAATAGGCTACCACACAGCAAATCTGACCAGACTTCTGTCTCTGCAGGAAGTGTTTCTGTTGGTGCTCATGATGTAATTGTGACATTGGTGATCTTTTCAGGTTCCTACAGTGCTGCTTTTTTCCTCTCTTCCTTTCTTTGATTTCCCCTGAGGAGACCTTGTTCTGGCTGGCAAGTTATGTCATTAATCTTTTTTTTTTTTCTCCGTGACCACCCAACATTTCTGTATTACCTCTTCTTCTTATGACAGTCACACCACAACAGATGTCATCTCACCACATTTCTCTAGGGATATGCTGGGCTTTCAGATTGATATGACAGTCACCATCAGTTAGACTTAAGCTACAGCAAAATGGAGGAGGATGAGGAAGTCTTTATAGACTGCATCTCACACATTAAAGTGGAGAACAGGCTCATTACATTAACTCAGATGACATTACAAATATAGGCACATAGAACTCTGTAATGTGTAGTATCAGATCAGAACAAAAATACAGGTAAAGGAGGAAAACTCTTCAGAAAAATAGGAAGGAATTGCTGAGGCTGAATGAAAGTGTGTTTTAAGACTGTTTCAAAATGGCCACTAAATCAAACATTATTGTGTGGTACTTTTGAAATTCAAACTCTGAACTTGGCACAGAATCAATCATCACAAGTCCAGGCCTATCATATATGTTAACTCTGTCCAGATGGCAGGCAATATTTCCTGTCTTCCTATCTCCATAATCAATTGCTGATATGTCTTCCCAATGACCTTTCAGAGCAAAAGAAATCAAATACTGCATGCAGCTTTGTTGCAGGCTGTGGCAACTGAATGTCAAAGTTTTCTGCACTGCAGTTTTGTATCCTCTCTCTGAAGAATGGCTAAACTTATTCTCAGTGCTCTTTAGAGAAGAAAGGGAGTTTTCTGCGAGGACTTAAACTCACTGTGTGAATTAAACAAGCAGTAGCTATTTTGCTGACTTTCAGATGACCATAGTGAGTTCAATACAATACGGTCCAGCTCAAGACATGTTTATTTTCACTTAAATTCCAGAATGTGCAGTACCAAGATTTTGACCCTGATCATTGTCTCCAGCATTCTTGGACAGTCTCAACTAGGATGCTGATCTCCTGATTTAAGAAAATTAGAGAGCTTTATCATACAAAAGCAAAATAACTTACATCATTTTTAGGAGTTCGAGGGTGTAAACTAGTTGTGTAGATATAGGTTATTTGATAACCTAATCAGGAGAAAGTCATGCTCACTTACTTTCCTGTGACTTTATTCAATAGAAATTCTTTTGGCAACTGTGAAAAAGAAATTGTCTTGTAATGCTTACAGCACCTTTTCTGTTAGTGAGCAGTATTTTTCCAAGTTGATGAAACCATAGGTTAGCCCTGGCACACAAGTGTGCTAGTACATCTTCTTGTCCAGAACATGGACAGAGGTGCCTACGGAAAGCTTTGCTTATTTGTGCAGATGTGCCTGAAGTTGTAAGTGACTCAGCTGAAAGACACTAGAAGAAATAGAACCGCATATTTAATGATACTTAAAACAAGGCCAAAACAGCACTTTGCCCAAATACTTTTAAAGTCCATGATCCTGATTTATAACTCCTAGAGTCTGAGGCTCCTCTCCCATACGAATGTCATGAAACAACTTATTTTTCTGACTTAGAACCCATCATGTTTAATGGCACTTTGTACCACACTGCTGAGTTCAACATAGTTTCCTATTACACATTGCAAGTAAGATGACTGGATTTAGCTCTTCGCAAGCAACTCAAGGAACTCCTACTGCTACAAAAAGAGGAGAAATCACTGAAAAGGAAAGTAATTTAAAAATTACTGACAAAGTATAGTTTTTTTATAAAGACTCTGAGTTTTAAACTTTTCCAAATGATATATCATTTGTAGCACTGAGAGCAACATGGCCATATAAAGTTTAACTTTGTATATTTATATCTAAAATTTATCAGATTGTTAAATTATACTTCTTTATTAATACATTTACACAACTGATTCAAAACCAATAAAATAGTACATAATGTGTGTGGGAAACCTTGTAGGAGAATAAGAGAAACTGCATTAAAAAGTACAACTGTTAGTATAAGGCACAACTATT
>JANXJC010000031.1:24838580-24858034 GCA_027564655.1 Leptodon cayanensis
TCTAACTGGTTTTATTATCATCTTTCTTTTTTCGTCTTCTTGTTTATTCTGTTCAAGGCCTTCTAAAGGCGCCTGCAGTGCTCTTGTGAACAGCGTTAGCTGAATGTTCCCACATACTAGGAAGACAATTAACTCTATCCCAGCTGAAACCGGGACATTGATATTATTGTTGTTGAATTTGTATATCATTGTAATTACCTGTTTATCTTCTACTCCTAAGCAGAGGCAATAGAATAGTACAGCTGCACTTACTTGTGTGCCTGGCTGCAGGTTTGCCCTTCCCATCCTCATAAATAGCATTGAACTGTGTTTCCTGTTGCAAATGGTATTAATATATTATCTTCTACATCAATGGAAATGAAGGAGTAGGAAATACTTTGTAACAGTAATTCGACATTCCTTTTCTTAAAGTTTCGAATTCTAAACAAAGATTTTAAAAGGTATTTGGTTGTTTCTTGGTAGCCAGTCAAGAAGGCTGTCCTAGAAGTATTTGCCGTTGTGTTTATGATTGCAACTAGGAATAATCCCAGAGACTACTTATTTTCAGGTGTGTGCAGAAGGGTTTTAAGTGTTACAATAGAGGGAAATTAAAAATGATCCATTTACACTTCACTCTGTCCCTTCCATAAAACTTTATACTCAGTTGTCTGTCCCAGAACTTAATGTTAACAGTTATGTTGATATATTTGTTAGAATAATGAATAATTTTTAAGTTTTCAACTATGTCTTCAATTAAGTTACCTCAGCTAAATCCAGCATATTTTTTTAATTCGTGTTAAAATTTGGAAACAAAGAACCGAACAATAGTATTGTCTGTTTCTGTCTTAAAAAGTCTTAAGAAAAGAAAAGGTTAATGAACTATTTTAAAGGTTCAATTTTTGATTTTGCCATACACAAAGATAGGTCTTAATTTCACTACCACGTGTGAGTACAGTAAATGATACACTAACTTGTTTACTGGGTTGGACAATCAGTCAGACATTAACTGAAACAGTAGAAACCCATCATCTTCTTTAAATAGCCAGACATAATGTAATATACTGATACCTGACAACTAAATAGATATTCCTTCAAACTTGTTTTATATAAGCATGAAGGACCTTCAATTCTATCTGCAGTGATAGAGAAGTATGCTTGAAAACTTGCCATATCACTCTTGGTAAGCTTGATTTAATTTATACCTAACAAGTATATTTATTAAAAAATGCCATAGAAAGTAATGACTGTAGACTCACATCTTTCTAAAATGTAATCTTTTTTTTTTTTTTCCCTAAATACTAAATTGTGGGTTTCCTGTAAATAACATCAGGAAACATTTCACATTTTTATAAGTATCAACTTTAAAGAGTAACAAGGTGACCAAACCCATAGGAGAGATATCATGAAGTTCCTTATGAATGAATTGCTTTATAGATTTGGATGTGATAATTTCACTTCATCTCACCTCTCACTAGAAGTTTATAGTTAGTCGAGTCATCCAGGCTTCTTCTGTACTTAGAAGGGTATCTGCAAAGGATATTCTGTTCCACCTACAGTAGACTGCTAGACTAAAAAGGGTACCTCTCCCCATTGACCATAGAGGTTGCATTAGACTAGTCACTAGTTAATCTAATGACTAGCTTTGACCACAAGTCTAGCTCTTAAATAACTAAAATTAGATAATTAGATAATTTCATTTCTCCCTTCTGTTTACATTAAAAATAGATTGGTTTTCAACCAGATTCCATTCTCATCTCAGACATGGAGTGTTTTTCTGTTCTTAGTGTTATTATTTATGAAATAAATGAAATGACAGAAATGTTTTTCTCTGTAAGTTCTTTTTACTATTCTTGTTATAAGACCCGAATAATAAGCAGGTTTTCTGTTTTTGTCACATATTTCCACTTGATTCTGACAATATATAGGAGAAAGAAACCACACGAGGCACAGAAACTTTTAAATATTCTCTTTGATAAAAAGAAGTTTAAGAATATTGGGACAGATTGAGAAATGAAGCAAAGTTAATATGACAATTTTTATAGATTTCAAGATATTGGAATTCACTTAGAAGTATAGCAGGCAGCAGAAATGGTTTTGCAAATGACTAGGCATCTTAAATTGTTTTCCAATGGTCATTTCTTGCATGTGTTTGACAAAATATTGTGCTTTGCACTTGTTTGTAGGTCATTTCCATCATCTGAAAACAAAAGAAATAAATGCCCCACAATTAACAAACAAACAAACAAACAGAAAGCAATCTACATAGCATTTGGGTCCCTGAATAATTTTATTTATATAGTTATTTTCTTACCTCATAATTTTTAACAGCTACCATCATTTTTATGTGCCTATTTATGAAAGAAAAGAATCTAGAGTTAAGAAAAATCTCTCCTGGATTTATGGTTGAATTATAATTCCTTGGATTTATGATTAGTTTATAATTCACTACAGGTGGTATAATGAAGTTAGACAAAAATCAGAGGCTGTTCAAGCAAGAAGACATGTAAACGCCTTGGGGCTACAGCCATTTTGGAAGTGGTTTTGAATCAGTGCTTTGGGAACAAGGGCAGGAGGTAAGACATGGAGTATCACTGATGAAAGAGCTTGGGTCAGGAGGAGTGGGCAGCCAGGTGTCAATCACGGTAAAAAAACTGCAGTAAGTAGCCTAAGGAAAGAACTGTAAGGATGCGCATGCCAGGCACAGCAGAAGGTCATCTGCCAAGCAGTGAAGCACATGGGTGGTTTAAAAGGTGATCTGAATTAAAAAGGTAAAAGCTGAAGATGATGGCTGTAAAGAAGCAACTCTGTGAAAAGAAAAAAAAACAACAAAACCCCAAACCTTTATATATAGGGAATACTTTCATTTGCAAGTGATTCTTTATGCTTTAGATAGAGATGATATGGCATGAGACAGAGGTGGAGGTTATTGTATGCAAAATTTTTCAGCACTTACGTATATTCTGTTTGGGTTGATCCAGGTCTTCAAAAAGTCATTTCTAATTTCAGCAGCTGCAGTCGACATGTTATATGAGATGAAGTGATTTTCCTTTCTGACAAGAAAGATTTTCTAACCAAGATATTGTAGGGTTTTTCTTTCCCTTTTTGTGTATTTAAATAGATTTCTGGATTACGTTCACAACAAAAAAATTAAACACTTCCAGAATTAAAGTATAATTATCATTGTGCCTAGATTTAAGAGACAGGTAAGATGTTTTCCTGTTGAAAGAAGATGACCATTTTCCTCTGAAATATACAACAAATCTTTGATTCATTAAACTTCACATGGTGAATTATATGTTATATATGCAATATATTTCAGTCTCTGCTTCCAAGGCTACATTCCATTATCATTAAGATGTCTGACACAGAAAGAAAATATCAGTCAAGGTATACATCACTGCAGTTTATACTTTAGAGAGATGACAGAAGGTGCTATTACTGCTGTGTATAATTAACCATACAGTTAACAAACAAAGCCAAATTCATGCTAGCAGTTAATCCACAAACGCCAATGTATTTGGCTCATATGAGCATTCCTAACCCCCTTGCCGGCCAATGCTTGTGTGCACAAAACACTTTTGAGTGATATTTAGCCTGGCACAGAACCATGGTCTGCATTTGGTGATAGTGGTATTTTCCACTGCGTGCTGCTACTGCCAAAGCTGGTACTGTTAAACTGTTGAATAATAACAACAATAATAAAATTGTGAACTCTGCAGCATGGGGCACATTTTTACCAAGAGCAATTTGAGGGAATTCAGCTTGTTCCATAATAAAGTCTATGACATTTTTTGATTGCAGAAAGTTGCAGTGGTGGACAGAGAAAGGAACTGGTTCCCGGAGGGGGATAATGAGAGCATTTTTGTTTCAAACAACAGATATGTGAATAAGAATGAGCTGCCTTTGAGGCAAAAGAGTGATTGTTTTTATTATTATTATTTTTACAGTGGGCAATAAACCTTGAAATGTGTGTATTTGGGGGACTGGAATATATTTAGACACATGATAGTGAGTATATTTTGGCTTTGTGCAATAAGGACACCTTGAAAAGACACCTGTGAGAATGCACTATTTTAACCACAAAGATTTTGATGTGATATAAATATGTTATTATTGTGAAAATTCTATAAATATAAGTTTCCAAAGGAATATGATGCATATACATCATGGGATACATGTTTAACATAGGTTAATGTGTTAATTAGATGGCTTGGGATATACAAATGATTTTTGAAAAGAAGCAATTTTTGAAGCAATGATTTCCTGGAGGCTTTCCCAAGACCAGCATCTGTTGCTCATTTTGTTCTGTCAGAACTTGAAGAATGTGGAAACATAAAGGGTAACAAACTCTTCACAAAGTTTCATTGTGTACAAGTAATTCGTTGATGAAAAAAAAAAAAAAAAAAAAACTCACAAAAACTTCACCTTTTGATTTTCTTCAAGACAAAAAGCAGTCAAAGTTGAATCTTACAAATTACTTAATTATTACTTGGCCCCTGTTTAGTTTCAGTTTAGTCTTATTTATTATTTAGTCAAAAGCTTTGATTTGTGAGTCATTAACCTGTATGTAATGACTTTCTGGGATCCACTGAAGTATATATTAGAGTCTATTCAATCAGGTCATTGTACTTTTTTTTTTTCATAATTTTATTAAAATTTCATAAATACTACTGATAGGTAATGGCCATAAATTTCAAAGACAGTCCAGAGTTTAGAAAAGATATGTATCTAAACTTTATAGTGATGTATCAAGACTGTATTGTATTTACATCCCATTCATTTCAGTAAGCACGTGCTGATATTAACTGTTTTCCTAAGTAATGATATTAAGTGAAACCTTAACCTCTGAAACTGGTAGCAGCTTGAAATTCTTGAAATACATAAAAATAGGTGAAGTGAGGGGTGCAATAGGGATAAATAAAAATCTATATAGTTAAAACATTGAAAGATTAAAAAAAGTGATTCATACTTTGTCAGCAGATCATGCCTTCTCTTATGTAAAGGGACTCATATATATCTTCAAGTATTTTTTATTTCAATTTATGTTTTTATGTGTCAGTAGTTTTACAACTTCACTTCATAAGAAAATATTAATATTTCATATAAATAATTTCCTAATCATTCATTTCTATTCTTCAAAACATGGTGTAGGTTAAAAAAAGTCTTAGAACTCTTCAGGGAGCCTCCCTCTTTCCATCTTCATAAAATTCATTCTCTTACAAGTCAGGCTTTATGCCTTTACCTCACTGAAGAACAGGACACTTTGCACCAATGACTTGATGCAGCAAGATACAATGAGCTTGTTGCTGCTTTTTCCCCCACAGAAGTCAATGACCTTTTTGTAGGTCTGCATCAAAGGATAATTTCACATTATATAAAAATCACTAAAATGACAAAGATTTTAAAACAACTAATTCTATATGTAGGTTTATTTTAGCTACAATGTTATCATCCCTAATCTCAGCAAGCTTTACTTCTGAAGATATTGCCACTAGGTTTTCTTCTTTGTCTGTTTTTAAAAAAATATATTTATTCTTCAAATGTTCCTTTTCATACTTGATAGAGTTCTTCATATTCCTGTGTAGTGCAATTGTTTCCTGTCCTGTCATTGTGTCTGATCAAATATCAAATTTTTATTAATATATTATTAGCTGATTTTTCCTTTTTTTTTTTAATTTTTATTTTATTTCCCTACCACTAATTGAAGAAACAGAGTCACGGAATTTAAGCAGCTCCAGATTTGGCAGAACATATTCAAGCCTCCTGCTGGTCTGGTGGTAACTTCTCAGACAAACTGCTTAAGGATAAGTTCTTTTTTATCTGCAAGGTTTTTTTCCATTTTTCATTAGTGACTATGTAACCTACAGAGCAGTAACACTTCCAGCTGTCGAAAAAAGGGACAACCTGCACATGGCAATCATCTTGCTGAAGAGTTGCAATATATTAGAAGTCAGACAAACAGCAAACCAGCAATATCAGTCTCTGTCTTTTCTCAGTGAACTGCTGAATGCTGTGCCCTAAGCAGACTTCTGTCTATGAGCATTACCTTCCTATGCTCTAGAAACATTTGGTTTTAAATCTTGTGCAACTTTTTGAATTGTGTAAAAGTTGTATGTATTTTTGTGAGCACATGTCAGTGCTTCACCTCTTTAGAGATTTTTTTTCAAGCTAACAGAAGCTGTAAAAATTAACTGCTCAAACAGCTGGCCAAGCCATGTTCAATGCCATAGGAAGAAATTAGTGTTTATGCTTTATAAACAGTGATCACAGATTGTAGTGGTAATAAGTATTTTTTGAGAAAGATTTCTAGCTCTTCTTCCAAATGAGCTGACGAGTCTATTCTTGTGATAAAAGCAAGTTCAGTAAAGCTAAATATGGATCCAAATTGCCATGGCTTGCTTTCTGAAGAAGGTTGTTGGCAATGTAATGCTGGCTGCACTACTTCTCAGTACTTTGTGAATATTTGTAGAATGCAGATTGTGTATAAAATTATCACTTCTTGAAAAACTGTCATGAAAGACTTTGTTGGCATATTTAGGTCATCTCATGCACTTCAGTATTTTAAATTTGCAGCGCCTTCTTTCCTTTTGTCAGTTATTATGATGCTTCTTGTGCCTTGTAGCTTGATTATTTTTCAAAGTTCTTCAAAATTTCTGCAGTGTTAGGACATAAACCTTGTCAGACAAATAAATCTGAAACAACTGCTTGTGATTATGCTTTGATAGGAGAAAGTAATCACGACATCTTTTGACAGAGCATTTAAATATGAGATGCAAGCTATCAATTTAGAAATCTCTGCAGTCTGCTTTTGACCAAAATAAAAAAAAATCCTGCATTTTTTATTCTCCAACCTCCCTCCTCTACTTTTTTGTTTAACTTATCCCATCTAATTGAGAGGAGATTGACTGTGTGTCTTTCTGAATTTGATTATTTGCTACTTGTTTTATTTTCAAGTCTGGTTAATACACATTGCAGCTGGTACACTGGGCTGCCTTTCTTACCAAACTTGGAATATTGGTCAAGGCTATCTTGAAACAATCAACTAAAGAAATTGCTTCCATTTCATACATGGGTACCTAAAAGCAAAACTTGAACCATGTCCTGTATACATGAAATTAAATATTTTCTTTAAATTTCTTGCTTCAAATAATTCTAACAAATAGCATACTAAAATTATTCTGTATGTTTCTTTAGTGTCTAGAAGCTTGATGATAGGTGATTGAAGTCCACTAATGTTTGAGCCTTTTGCAAAATCACAATTCCTGAAGTTCTTGCACTAGAGACCTTAGAGTAAAAAATTATGGAAGGGACAAAATTTCCTTTTAAAATATTGATTTGTGAAAACATATTTCAGTATTGATTTTGAGGACTTTTCAAAGATTTTTCAAACTTTTGAAATTTTTACAGATTTTTTCATTTTGAAACTTCTTTTATAAGCATAAATATTCTTTTTTCTTGTTCTTATTTAAAAGTCAGAGTTTGGAACAGTTGTTTTTTTCCACAGAATACATTCTTTATATTAATCTGAGATTTATTCAATATTATATATTAAAGACAAAAACTTCCAATGTTTTTCATTTCAAAAATACTTTTTTTTCAGAATTATAGTGTTCTCCAGAGGGAAAAAAATATCCTAAGTACACTTACTTTAGTGCATTTTGCCTTCAAAAGTCTGTTTTACTTTGTTTTTCTGGTTTCAGACCATAAACTACTCCCTCAGCCCTTTCATTTCTTTCTTTCTGATCCCTGGTAAAACTTAACTTTCACTTGTAATGAAGTGTGTCTATATCTCCACTTTTTCTACGCATTTTTTTCAATTCCAATTTAGACATTCTTATTTGATTTAGAAAGATGTCTCTGTGAATGTGTGATTTCTGTTCTGTTATATGCTCCAGCTGAATGTAATAATTTTTCTTCTGAGAAATAATCTTTATCTTGCTTTTTGCATCTATCACTATTTTAGAAAAATAATCGTGCTTGTGAAACAGACTTTTATGTATTACATGCACACTACTCCTGAATATTTAATACTGCACTTGTATCCATAATACTACTTTCATTGTTGTGTATCTACTTTAATATTTGTTATACTTTTGTGTGCATATTTTATATTTCTTGTAGAGGTAAGACTTGGTTTAACTTAACAAAAAATTAAATCTCATTGTCTAAAGCTTAAAGATCTCAAATATTTTATAACTCATCTGTCTACCTCTTTTCTTAATTATACATTTGTAGATGTCTTGGCCTCAAGACTCTCCTATATATCACTGTATTGGGTTTGCATGGCAAGGTTTTGGTAGTGGGAGGGGCTACAGGGTTGGCTTCTATGAGAAGCTGCTAGAAGCTTCCCCTATGTCTGACAGAGCCAATGCCAGCCAGCTTTATGAAGGACCCACCGCTGGCCAAGGCCAAGCCCATCAGCAATGATGGTAGTGCCTCTGGGATAACAGATTCAAGAAGGGGGGGAAAAGTTGCTGCGCAACAGCAGACTGCAGCTGGAGAGAAGAGTAAGAACATGTGAGATAAGAGGAACAACCCTGCAGACCCCAGGTCAGTGAAGAAGGAGGGGGAGGAGGTGCTCCAGGCGCCGGCACGGAGATTCCCCTGCAGCCCATGGTGAAGACCATGCTGAGGCAGGCTCTCCCCCTGCAGCCCATGGAGGTCCACGGTGGAGCAGGTGGGTACCCGAAGGAGGCTGTGACCCTGTGGGAAGCCCATGCTGGAGCAGGCTCCTGGCAGGACCTGTGGCCCCGTGGAAAGGGCAGCCCACTCTGGAGCAGGTTTTCTGGCAGGACTTGTGACCCCGCGGGGAACCCACACTGGAGCAGTTTTTGAAGAAC
The DNA here is from genome assembly GCA_027564655.1 of Leptodon cayanensis. Classification (NCBI taxonomy): domain Eukaryota; kingdom Metazoa; phylum Chordata; class Aves; order Accipitriformes; family Accipitridae; genus Leptodon; species Leptodon cayanensis. The sequence continues at coordinate 24,847,400 of JANXJC010000031.1, forward strand.
TGCAGCCCTTGGGAAGGACTCATGTTGGAGCAGTTCATGGAGGACTGTCTTCTGTGGGAGGGAGCCCACGCTGGAGCAGGGGAAGAGTGAGGAGTCCTCTTCCTGAGGAGGAAGGAGCAGCAGAGACAACGTGTGATGAACTGACCCCAACCCCAATTCCTCATCCCCCTGCACTGCTCTGGGGTGTAGGTAGAGAATTCAGGAGTGAAGCTGTGCCCAGGAAGAAGGGAAGGGTGGTGGGATGGTGTTTTAAGATTTACGTTTTTTTCTCATTACCCTATTCTGATTTGATTGGTAATAAATGAAAGTCATTTCCCCAAGCTGACTCTGTTTTGCTTGTGGCAGTAGCTGCTGAGTGATCTCCCTGTCCTTATCTGGACCCACGAGCCTCTTCTTATATTTTGTCTCCCCTGTCCAGCTGATGAAGGGAGTGATAGAGCAGCTTTGGTGGGCACCTGGCATCCAGCCAGGGTCAACCCGCCACAATCAGTCAATAATCTCTAAATAATGGCAGGGGGGGAATAACTCAGACAATAATCATTTATCTCAAAGAATACCACCTGAGATTGTAGCAATAATGCATTTCACATAAAATACATTTAAATCCACATAAACAGAGATATAAGATAGTTCTATTCCAAAGAACAAAATTCTTCTATTGTATGTGTTAGGACAGCTCGCATGGGCACCCTTATGACAGAATTTGCATCTGAATACAATTAATCTAACTTAATAGCGGCTTTGTGTATAATTAATTATATTATCAATCTGTCTCCTTAATGTTGGTTTGGATTCACAAGTTTTTATGATATTAGCTGAAGAAAGAGGAATATAAAAACCTGTGTATTCTTACCTTGGATTTTAAAACATCCAGCAAGTTTGGACTCATGGGGAGAACACACAAGCAGGGAAGACTGCAGCTAAATGTAATTGGGAAACATATTTTAATTTCTTCCCAAAAAATTATTTTACAAATGTTTGTTTTTTCTACTTGTGTTGGCTATCTTCTTATTTACTGTGATCTTTAACAAAAAGTTTTTTCATGTGAGGAAAAGCTTTGAGGAAAATATTAGGATGAAATTGTGGTAAAAATATCACTTTGGTTTGTGTTTTTCTGTTTGTCCTTTTTGTTTTTATAGTGCAGACAATATATATTATGGTTTCATGTACACCTTACTCAGTCCTCTACCTTAGCTGCTGTATCTGCAAGCTGTGCATCTTCTTTCTTACTCTAAATTTATACTTTTAGCTTTTGAATAGAGAGGCTTTATCTCTAAATGGAATGAATGGGTTTGTGAAAGTGCTGGAATAAAACAGTCTGATGCTCTTCAGTTGTCATCTTTGCTGTCTTAAGAGTCATAAACCTAAATTATATTTTGGACTACAGTTTCATGTACCTTGAATACAATAATTTTCTGTGAACTATGACATAAACCGAGAGAGCATTCACACTGACGGGTTACAGCACAGCACCCATGTTCAGGGACCACCATTAAAAATGCTTTGTGGGTACACAGAATTCATATCAGGAATTATAGGAATCTGCTATTCAGCTAGTCAACCCTGCCTCCCTGTAAGATCTGCACCGAGAAGAAGACAATTAATCACAACCTAAACAGAAGCCTAAAATATATCAGAATATAAAGGGAACTACAGGCTGAGATGTAGCTAGCTGCAGATATTTGACCTTCAGTGAGATGAATTCCTACTCAGGCTATCCTCAACATTACACCAATTTTATCTTAAGACAGGTTTTGAGCGTGGTCTAACCATCCAATTAATTTTAAATTTTTTTATGTAGTACAAAAGATCTCAGACTATAGTACCCAGACTGTCACAAAGGTGAATGTCTATCTATGTCCCCAAAAGCAGGAGAAGGTTGTACACCTGAAAACAGCTGAATACAACCACCCATGCACATCACTACTTTCACCTGCTTTTTGTATTTACCCCTCTGGAATTGCCACTGCTGTCTCTTTCTTATACCTCTTAGGGCTTCTGCTACGGCTGTTCACTTCACGTGGAAGTATTCTGGTTCAGACACCTCTGTGATTTCTCCTTTCTTTGCAGGCTGATCCTCAAAGGACTAGGTGCAGAGAGGGAGCTACAGCACAACCCCATTGCCTCTGCTGGTAGACTCCAAGCAAGCTTCCTTCAGGAAGTGTTGCTGTAACAAGAAAAGGATCTTTGCGTCATGTGAACATTAGCCAGAAAAAGTACTACAAAGCAGCAAACCCAAGAGAGTTTTACTAGGATACTGATTCAATGGTGTTTGACTGTTCCACTGCATTTTGTCAGTAATTAAGATATGGAGAGGTGCACTGACTGCCTAAAGTCATCCAGGTGTAATATGAGGACTAGATTACAGATCTCCTGAGTCATCACTCAGTCATTTTTTTAATAAACTGTGATGCCTCTCTAAAGTAAAATAATTAAAGACTGTGGCATGACATGTGCTTTAAAAAAAAAAAAAATCTGAGCCAAATTATCTTTTTTTTTCATTTAATTTCATTTATTACCAGGATTCACATTAATAACAGAATTATCCCTTCTGAAATATTTTCCTTAAAATCTTCAGTAATTTCAGCACAAAGAGAAATTAAAAAAAAAATCCACTACTCTGCACTGAAGAATTTACAGACTAAGTGAGGAATAAAATATGTATTTCAAGTTAAGATGTTTATTGTTACACCCTGTAATTTCTAACAGACTTTTAAATATAAATATCCATTTTAAAATATAACCACCATCCCCATCTGTATCATATAAGGATATATAACACTAAAACCTAATTCTATAAGTATATAGCAATAAAATGTTGAAAAATCTTTTGAAGTGCATTGAAATAAGAACTAGTATATTGGTCACCCTAACATATCAGATTGTTCTTATCAGTAAAACTTGTGACTTTGATACCTGCGACACTTTGTCAGGTAACTGTGTAAATATGTATATTCATATGCACAATTTCATATACATGTAAAATATCCTGATGATATTTTTTCCAAAACTGGAGGAAACCCATTATTTTAATATTTGATTACATACTAGAAGGGAAAAGCTGTGCTAAATTTTTTTAAATGATAAAACTATCTTCTCAGTGTACCAGATTTAATTGGGACATCATTTATTCTATTTGTATACTCTGTGTTATACTATATAGTATATATGCTGTATGCGTGTGATCATTCATTAGTATTTTTAACAACTATTCTGTCAGATTTTAAAAAGAAATGCATTTGTAGACAGAAGATTTCTCATTTATCATCATTTTCATTTCAGTTATTTAGTGAAGTAGTGGTAGAAATAAGTGTACATGATGTGCAAAACTGATTAATCTATCTGTATGCTGTTATTCTGTCAAAGAAATGATTATAATGACAAGTGAAAAGGAATTGTCTCACTTCATCTAGAAGAAGACTTGTGTTGTGGTTTAACCCGGCAGGCAGCCAAACACCACACAGCTGTTCGCTCACTCTCCCCCAGTGGGATGGAGGAGAGGATCAGAAAAAAGGTAAAACTCGTGGGTTGAGACAAAGACAGCTTAACAGCACAGTAAAGGAAGGGAAAAAAATAGTAATGATAAAAGAACATAAAAAACAAGTGATGCACAATGCAATTGCTCACCACCCATTGACCAGTTCCCAGCCAGTCTCTAAGCAGTGGGCCACCACCCCTCGGGCCAACTCCCTCCAGTTTTATTGTGCAGCATGACATCATATGGTATGGAATATCCCTTTGACCCATCTGGGTCAGCTGTCCTGGCTGTGTCCCCTCCCAACTTCTTGTGCACCCCCAGCCTCCTCACTGGCAGGGCCGTATGAGAAGCTGAAAATTCCTTGACTTAGTGTAAGCACTGCTCAGCAACAACTAAAACATCAGCGTGTTATCAACATTATTCTCATGCTAAATCCAAAATACAGTGCTGTACCAGCTATGAGGAAGAAAATTAACTGTATCCTAGATAAAACCAGGACAACTTTACAAGCAGCCTTAGGTAATTGCAAAAGATTTAATATCAAAGCACAAAATATATATATAAAGAGAGCACATGTCTCTTTAAAAATGCAGAAGATTAAATTCGTAATATTTTTCCCAGTTATTTGTTAAAGGGCCTATTTTTTTCTCTTGTTGTCCAAAAGCCTGTAGGATAGAATCCAGTAGCAACATGCATTACTATCTGTCAGATTTTCTCTTGTAAAATTATTCACATTTTCTAATTTGATAGAAAACATCTCATATATATCAAACAGAAGTAAGAGAGTGTTTATAGACAGAAAAGGAAAAAAAAAATAAGGCTGAAATCTAAGCTATGTCCTTTGTGCAAGAAGACTTGGACTATTCTGTTCCTATCTAGACTAACATTAGAGGAGAGAGGACAACAGCAGTATTTCCTAGGGTGTCCAGGTTAGAGTGTGTCACAGTCTTATACTGTGCCATACAGTGACCATTGCTATTGTGCTGCTGTCACACAGCTGCAGTCTCCACCTGCCTCCTGTGACTTTTTTGCCAAATGAGGCCAAGGTTCATATTTGTCCTTGATTTTAAGCCTTCTTGTACTTTTGTTCTTTTTCCTTAACACTTCCCACTTGCCCACTTTGTGACAGGATGATGACTATGTCATCTTAGATTGTTCTTTTTTTTTTTTTCTTTTTTTTTCTTTCCTTTTTTTTAACTTAGTAGGAAAGTACAGTCCTCAGGAGAACCTTCCTATCAATCAGACATGTATTAGCATCTTCTTTTCATATCCCTCATCCCTCCAGAATAGATTTTTTTCACCCTCCCCATTTTAAGAGTAATGCAAGCTAAGAGCAACACAGTTGAAGAGACATAAGCCTTTCTTTTCTGGATTGTTGTGTAGAAGAGAGCTTCAGCTATCTTATTAGGAATTTGAGAGTCATGCACATTTAATAATAGACCTAGTTATATGTATCTATGCATATAGATATATATATATAATTACCTCCATATAGATAAATATATATTCCCAAACACATAAAGTTTACATACATATATGAAGTTAGAATTACAATGAAGGACAAAAATTGTGTGTTCTGTACTTAGAAAATGGATTATTAATATATCATTGCCTACTGTCATATAATTGTTGGGGAAATTGTTTTTTTTTTCCTGTAATTTTTTTTTTTAATGAAAAGTAAACCTTTCCTTCCCCCCCAAGCTGTACAACCACAAAGAATATTTACGCTTCAGTTATACTCCTAAGGAGTAAATAGCAGTTAGGTGGCTTTTGCTGAATTTCAATGCAAGTTAGACACATCTGTGCCTTTGCAAATTTTTCTCATGTAGAAACTAGCTTTTTAGCTACAGCACATGCTTTCCTTTAGTAGCATTAGGGAGTACCATTATAATTAGAACCTTGCAATGAAATTTTAATAAGAAACATGAGACAATATATCATAATCTAATATAATGATACCTATTAGAATGTTATAGCTCAACTCATCAGAAGTATACTTATGAATACTTATCTTCATTTTTTACGGAATTTTTGTAATTTAATGGATGGATGTAATCACTGAGAAGGTGGAAAGAAATAGCTGATTGCAGACTGACCCTGGAGCGAATTGTGATATAAATCATGTTTCAGGCAGGACAGGACTAGTTTACAGGGGGAGAGTAAGACTTTTTCATTTCAGCAGTTACAGCTGTATAGTGAAAAATCACAGCAATTCATGCAATCTTTGTTATTTTATGATAACAACAGCAGTAAAAATAAGCAGAGTATGTCCTTTCTTGGCAGCGATTTGGACAGAATGACCTGATCAGTACTCTCCACCTTCACATTTTTGTGTCTGATAACAATAATGGACACCTAGTCGCTGAAATTTTCACCACTGATTTGGAAATATATTGCATATATATTAATCAAAAGATTTTTTCTTTTTTAATTATAGATCAGAGACAATAGAATGATAAATAATACAAGAACAAGGTTATTCTGAAGGAAGTTTCAGAAAAGGGTTCCATCAGCACAAGAGGATATGCCTTCAGATCTGTCTGAAATATATTTTCATGGAGTTCCTGGAGATGGATCTTTCTATAGCACTCATTTATTTGTATGATTACTATCAAGAGTCATTTGTCAGAATTCATAAGGCTCAGTCAACTGCAGGTAGCTGCCATGAGGTTTTTTTATGCATTAATAATCTTCTGTACTGCAAAATATCCAAGGAATGTGATTTTAGTAGCCTACAGCGAAGGAACGAATGATATAGCAGTATAGCAGCCAAGAACCACAAATGTAAAAACATGCGTTTTGAACATTATTATTTTTTCTTTTAATATATCCTTTTCTCCTATTGACTATTTCTTTTTCTATTTCCCCTTTTCTGTCCCTGCTCCTTATCTCTTTTCCCTTTCATCCCTTTCTTCTTTTCCCTTTTTTAATTATTCTTCCTCTTTCTTCTTGACACTCCCATTACATTTATTTTTATAAAGTCTCTTTGGAAAGGAGAGAACACTATTTGCAGTCCTGAGATTTTCATACTTACGAATTTCCAATAATGAATGTCTTTTATATCATGATTTTACATTAAAGACAATAAGCTGGAGCATGATAGCATGGCTTAGGCCAAATGCTAATTTCCCTTTTAAAGCTGCTGCTTCAGTCTCAGTTGCATTAGGGCAACAGACACAATTTTCTTCTGCCTGCAGCCTGCACTACCTCAGGTTCCTCTCTACTCCTGTGTTCTGTAACCTTCCCTCCCGCTCTTTCTCTGGGTCACTTAGGTCAAGCGATTTGAAAATATACATACGGTGTGAGAGGGCAGCATAATTATTTATTGGCTAACACATACACAGTAGGTAACTTGGACTAAGAAGCTACTAGGCTAAGCATTAATAAGCTCACCAGCCCTGATGGAAGACTTGTTGAGTGTTTGTTGACCAGTCAGCCATCAATCAATCATCAGCCTCTGTTGCTACATCCTTGATGTTGCTGAAATACTATCTTGTTTCCTTCTTTTCCAAATGCTACCCCAAGGGGTTTATAAGTTTTCATGTCTGTATTTTCCCTTTTGAAAGTGTGAGCTGCTCATAATGTTTCAGCAATGATAATTCTGTGTTTTTACTTCTGTTATTTTGTATGGCTTTAGCTCATATACTTTCTCATGCCTTAAAACGGGTTTCCCAGTAACACTGAGCAGAAGTCACAGGGCTGTAATGCACCAAACCCAGCCTGGGGACACAGATAGCTTAGTCCTTGGGAGGAAGGTTACTGTTGGTCCCTTGCTCAACCCGCAAGGCCTGCCAGCATCTCTGTTCCTCCCGCAGTATCTGGAGAAGAGAGTGCTTCTTTCTCACATCCATCCACTGCTTCTGTGCTAGAAACAGCTGTCGTCCTTCCTCTGGAGCTTCTGAGGTCACAGCAGCCACAGTTAATTGTTGTATAATTTGCCCCTTAAGAAGGATCATTTCAGCTATTCTTAGATTATTTATCTTATTTCTGTAAGTCTATATCATTCTCTTGAGCCTGAGAACTTCTGCTGAAGATATCTCCTCCTCTGCAGCATTTCAGTATTTCCTTCTGTCTCTGTTGATTACATATGTTGGTTTTTACACTTTATTTGGAAATGACTTAAAATAGGAAAAATGTATAAAACTCTGTTTTAGGAAAGTGTTGGATTTAGGCTTTTTAGATATCCTCTCTCGTTGGCTTTCTAATCTAAAATCCCTGTGTTAATGCTATATGAACAGAAAAAAAACAGTTGCATAGGTCTTATCACAGCACATACTTTTAGCAGCAGATCCTCTCTGTCACACAACTTGTTTCACCAAAGTTATCTATGCTTAAAGAGATTGCAAAATGAAATAGAATAAAAAGAAATAGGCACTAGTTCAAATGGCATCATGTCTGAGAAAACAGTAAATATTTTTGGGGAATGAAAATTTTGCCATGAAGGGTTTGTTTGTTTGCTTGTTTAAAGAAAATTGGGGGTCAGGCTACCAAAAGTAAGAACAGTATTTTTTTTTTTCCCCATCTCCATTGCTAACAACTATTTCATATACTGACTAAAACAGAGGAAGGGCAGTTCAAATGCTGAGCTATCAGCTAGAATTTTAGGGACACTGACTGCCAGTAGGCACTGACATGGGACATCATAGTTATTGTGAGTTATGCCATGCCTAAAGACTGGTGCAGTGCCCCGAGCATTTTGTACCTGACCATGGGTGAGCTAGCTTGTGCCCTAGATTCAGTAAAACAGTGTGAACTTCTGTGTACATTTGTGCACTTGCTGTGCCTAAGCTCCAGCACGATCAGAAACTGAGGTAACATTAATCCATTCCAAAAGCAAGTTAATGCATCCTGTTTTTCAGTAGGCTCGTTTAAATTCTGTGTAGCTCTGCATAAATGCTTCTTTATCTCCTGGTCCCGGTACAAACCCAGGAATATTGAGCAGTACTATTTGTTCAATATACTCTATAGCATACAGCTGCACAGCAATGAAAAATATGGTTTCAGCTGGAGCAGAGGTCCCAAAGGTACCTCTAGATATCCGGCTCAGTTATTGATTGATATGCAGCCATAGCTGCATGAAGTTCAGCATTTCAGATTATTTTACTTCCCCCCTCTGCTCCCAGCTCTGTTTTTTCTATAGCTATGTGGGTACTTTGCTGCTCTGAGGGAAGTTTTTAACACAACTTTCCTCTGCTATACTGGTCTGTACGACTGAGATTAAACAGATGCTTAACTCTCTAAATCATAACACCCATCAACAGTGAGTCCTCAATGTACTGACAAGATTTTCAGACTATTTCTATTTAATGACAGTTATATAATGAAATGAATCAATGAAATCCTAAGAATGAAAAACTTCAGCTTATCAATAAGAATTCTTTAAAAAAAATTGATTTTTATTGATCCCTATTGCTTTAGATCTTTTTAATCCACTGTTGTTGTGAATCCACCCTCCATTTCAGCAATCCTCAAAAGGACCTTTGTCCCAAACCATAAAGAATACTTCTGATTACTTTAAAAACAGACACAAACACAGTAAGCTATCCAAAGGGAGACAAAGGGGAAGTAAATTTCATCCAAATGCAATAAAATATAGTCCTACTCTTAAAAAGGTGTGGTTAGGACTCTTCTGTTAACTCAAAACAACACAGTTTCTTAAGATTTTCCTTGACAGACTGCAAACTTAGCCCAAAAGAAGCCTATAAAGTAATACTAAGAAAACATTCTTTTAACAGGTAAGAAAAGGCCACTTCATCTTTTAAAAGTATATTTCTAACAGGAAAAATAGGGTAGTTTTTCAGCTTCATCAAACTGTGATAATCTAGTTTCACTAGTGTTAACTTATTGTGATTTTTTTCACAAAAATATACTCGGGTAGGCTTTTCTTTTAACAAGTGATGCACAATGCAATTGCTCACCACTCACTGACTGACGCCCAGTTAGTTCCTGAGAAGCGATCTGGCCCCCCCAGTCAACTCCCTGCAGTTTATCTACTCAGCGTGACATCACATGGTATGGAATATTCCTTTGGCTGATTTAGCTCAGCTGTTCTGGCTGTGTCCTCTCCCAAATTCTTGTGCTCCTGTAGCCTTCTTGCTGTTTGGGCATGATAACCTGGAAAATCCTTGACTTAGTCTAAACACTACTTAGCAACAACTGAAAACATCAGTGTGTTACCAACATTCTTCTCATACTAAATCCAAAATGTAACATTATACCAGCTATTAGAAAGAAAATTAACTCTATCCCAGATAAAACAAGGACAGAAGCAGTGTCATTTAATATGTAATTCTTTATACAAATGCTCAAATGTGCCTCTCTAAGAAATCTAAGAAAAATACTGAGTCATCTTAGAGACTTGGTTAGTCAGGTTATGTACACATAAAGCTGCATGAAAAATTCAGTGAACCATTTAATTAGTAAACTTTTCCCTTTTCCTTCTTTGCAAAATTTTCCTGACTACATTGGGGTCTTCAATATGCATATCAGGTAAACAGAAACTCTTGTTTCGAGGAAGGTGATTCTGCCCCTCTGCTCCGCTGTGGTGAGACCCCACCTGGAGTACTGTGTCCAGCTCTGGAGTACTCAGCACAGGAAAGACATGGACCTGTTAGAGCAGGTCTGGAGGAGGGCCACAGAAATGATCAGAGGGATCGAGCACCTTTCCTATGAGGAAAGGCTGAGAGAGCTGGGTTTGTTCAGCCTGGAGAAGAGAAGGCTCCAGGGAGACCTTATTGCAGCCTTTCAGTACTTAAAGGGGGCTTATGAGAAAGATGGGAACAGACATTTTAGCAGGGCCTGTTGCAATAGGACAAAGGGTAATGGTTTTAAACTAAAAGAGGGTACATTCAGACTACATATAAGGAAGAATTTTTTTACAATGAGGGTGGTGAAACACTGGAACAGGTTGCCCAAAGAGGTGGTAGGTGCCCCATCCCTGGAGACTTTCAAGGTCAGGTTCGACCTGAGCAACCTGATGTAGCTGAAGATGCTCATTGCAGGGGTGTTGGACTAGATGTCCTTTAAAGGTTCCTTCCCACCCAAATGATTCTATAATTCTGTTTCTAAATGTGAATGCCGTTGGAGCAAGATTACATCAAAAAACAACACCCTGCCCCCCCCCCCAGCTGCAGGGCTCCAAACAGTGAGATTTGCAT